>VZTF01005563.1:386946-598729 GCA_013397755.1 Cnemophilus loriae | reverse complement strand
CCCTCTGCCCCCACCCCCTCCCTGACCCCCGCGTCCCCTCCCTGACCCCCACCCCTTCCTTGTGCCCTCCATCCCCTCCCTGGCCCTTGCATGCCCTCTTTGCACCCCCCTCAAAACTTAACCGAGTGTGCAGAACCGTGGGGCTCATTTTTGGGGAGGGGGGAAGCTGTACCGCGACGGGCCGAGCCCTCCCTGCCGCCTCCCCAGGGATGCGCAGGGCCAGCCCCGGGGGTGCCTGCTGGGGAGGCCTCCCCACCCTCAGGGTGCGGAAACTTTTTTTGGTGTGATGAGTTTTTCCTCGCGTGGGGGCTCAGCGGCCGGGGTGCAGGGTAGGGGGGAGGACAGAGGTCTCGGGTGGAGGCAAACTACTTTTTCCCCACCTCTGGTTTTTCCAGAGGGGGAACTTTGAGGTGCGGTGGGTACGTACGAGCCCCCAGCCCGGCTCCCCTCCCGGGATGAAGCGTCTCCAGCCGGAATCCCTTCTCTTCTCCTTCCCCCAGTGGAATGGTGGTTTGTAGAGTGCTCGGGATTGCCACGGCTGCAGAGTAATCCGAGCAGCAGCTGGAGTCTCTGCACCGCCTCCCGTGCCCGGCTTCGGGGCTTTGATTTCACACAGGGCTCCCTGTCTCCCCTCCTCTCCCTCCTCCTCCTCTCTGGACCCTCCCCCCAACTCGGGAGCGAAGAGAAGCTTTTTGGTGGGTTTCTGGTGCTGGAAGGCTCGCAGGGTTTTGCATCTTACTCAAGGTAAGGGAAGAAAGGAAAAGGGAAGACAAGGAAAGCTTAGAGGGGACGGCTGGATGGGGTGAAGAAGCTGGAAGGTGCAGAGGGGGGGTCATTTCCCCTCGGGTTGCATTGATAAAGGCATGGCAAAGGCATTCCTGCCCGGGAATTTTCCATCTGAAAGTGGATTAAGCTGACGAGGAAGGTGTGTTTGGGAAGGGGCGAGAGGAAGCAGAGCAAGATTTATTCATTCTCTCATTGAAAAAAAAAAAAAAAAAGGAAGAAAGAAAGAATGAAAGAAAGAAGCTGCTAGGTGTGACTTCTGAAGCAGGAGGTCAGAAAGCCCGGGTTTTCCCTGACAGTGCACACACCCTGTAAACTTTTAAGCAGCTCCCAGGAAACTTGTTATTAATGCTGCAGTCATTAAAAGGCGCAGCCCACGGCAGATTTATTAGCTCAGTAAACCACAACACGTGCCAAGCTCCCTGGAAACAAAAGGGTCTGTCAACTTTACTCCTCTTGCTTGGGATTTGGGAAGGCTAGGAGGAGAGCGGTGGGGATGGAGCCGGTGGTGCGGACGGAGCTGGTGGCTTGTGTCGTGGGGAAGTGGCATCGCCTCCGTGAACCGGCGCTCCCCAGCACGGTTCGCGAAAGCAGTTCCGCGGCAGCGAAGACATTGGAGCGCGGCTGTAAGGCAAGCACAGCGAACCCTGCTGAGCTCACGGTGCTCGTCGCGGCAGTGGGACGAGCAGCCCCCGATCTCCCGAATGGAAAGCTTTCCCCGTGTGCCTGCCATGATAAATCAGCCGCCGTTCGCCTGAATAACAGCATTCACTGAAGTTACAGTAGGAAACTTGTCTGGGTGGACACTGTGCCATTGCTCTGCGGAGAGCAGCCGGTGCCGATCGCTGGCGTTGCGCTGAAATATCGCATTGATTGCCGCTCCAAAGCTCGGCTGGCAGCACCGGGCTATCGCAGCGGTGAGCAGCAGGGCGAACACCGGGAGAAGAGGCGCCGGGGAAAGGCAGGGTTCAACCATCTCGCCGATCTCTCCGGGAATAAGAAGCACGCTGGATGTGTTAGATGTTGAAAGGACCGGAGGAAGCTGGCACGTCCCTGGGAGGATTTGCAGGCTAAACTTGGCTGGGGGCTCGCTGTCGGCAGCCAGGCGCTCACAGGCAAAGCGGGTCAGTGTGTGCCATCGCCCTGGTGCGGGGCATGGCTCTCGTCCCATCGTGACCCAAGGGAGCCAGTCCCAGTGCCTGTCCCGGAGAGGACGTGGGAGGTGCCTGCTCACAGGCGGGTTATAAATGGCCCGACGAGGACTTGTCACTTACCTGCTCCGGAGGCGGTGGGTGCGCGGGGTGAGCGGTGTTTGACACCAGGGCAGGCAGGAGGCTGGGTGGCAGCACTCAGACGGATTTTCCCTTGCGGCATCCTGGAGCAGGGCAGACGTTGCTGGTTTGTGAATGAATTTGAGCAGCTGCTGTCAGAGGCAATGGGGAGCAATAACAAAATGCCTGGAGGGAACGAGGACGTGACAGACATCCCAGGGGACGTTAATTTCTAGTGACAAGCTGGACTGGCAGGAAAGGCTGCAGAGTTGGGGTGAGGGTCTCCTGCACCCCTATTCTTTACAACTATGTGCAAGGAATAAACCAGCATTGAATGGGTGAGAGGAAATTGGGAGAAAAGGGAAAAACATGCAGAAGTTTTTAGGGGGTTTTGTGGATTTTTTTTTAATACAGGAAAAAGCATCCTGTGCTCCCCAGCCACACAGTGAGCAGCGGTGTGTGCCACCCCTGTGCAAGACAGATCTGGGAATAAAAGGTGAGCCACCGTCTTCCGGAGGTTTAGACTTTTCCCTCCATCCCTAACTGCTTTTTTTTTATCCTCTTTCAGTCTCTCCTCCTTCCTCCTCCTCCTTCTCCTCTCTTGTTAGCTGGTTGGTGGGGAGAAGCAGAGGCTGGAGGGTGGGATGAGACAAGGCATCCTTGTCCAGCAGCCCTCCTGACCCCCGGCACCCCCGGGCTTTGCCCGGTAGCCTCAGAGCTGGCCGCCTTGGCAGGCTATCAAAAGAAACTTCCAAACACCGAGATACTGAGGGCTGGGAAGAGATAAAGGCTGGCTTGAGCAAGCTGTTTCTTGTCTTAAAACTTGGCACCTGGACCTATCGAGGCAAATGTATGAAGGGCTCAGCCATTCATTACAAGGAAGTCTTGAGATTTTAATTTTTATTACAATTTTTATAATTTTTTGTATTTTTTTTTAAATTTCCTGGGAGTTTCTATCGTATTCATGGTGTGCAGCAGTGGGGAAGGAAATATGTGCTCTGGGAATCGCCCCAGCCTCCCCGTCTGCTTGCAGACACTACAAGAGATTAAACCATCCTGGCTGCCTTAGCATGGGACGTTCCTGAGTTGCATTAACCAGGCTGGAAATCTCCTGTCAGAGCAGCAGCAAACTGGAAAAAAGCACTTTATCTTCACCATAGCTGACAGAGGGCCATGTGCTCTGTGTAATAGCTGAGTGCCAGCATCTGTGGGGTTTCTTTTCCTTCCTCTTTCTCCCTTCCTCATTCTTTTTTGCAGTCTCTGTCTCTGTGATGCTGGCTCCTCTCCTTTCCCCTGATTCTTGCCAGCAGCTCAAACCCAGGGGTGGGGAGAAAAATCAAGGAATGGTTTGGGTTGGACCTTAAAGATCATCCAGTTTCAACACTCCAGCCATGGGCAGGGACACTTTCCACTAGACCAGCTTATTCAAAGCCCCATCCAACCTGGCCTTGAGCACTTTCAGAGATGGGGACTATTTTTTCAAGAATTTATTTTTTTTTACTTCAAATAAGATAATCCTCCTCAGGAAAAATTGAGACTCAAACTCCTGTTGTGACTGATGGGTCAAACCAGATGTGATTCCTCAACCCCACCATGTCTGAGGTGACACATGTGCATGGGGCTTGTGTCACTTGTCTCCAAGTGGGACAGGACATGTCTCCGACCCCAAAATTGCCTGTTTTCCTCTTATCCTTGAGAATGAGATGTCTGTAGCAGTTGGCATGGTGAGGCCAAACTTCACAGAGTAGGATGGAGGAGATCCTTTCTCCAAAGCACTTTAATCCCACTGCAAAAGTTCAATTTATGTACAAGGTACAGCCCCTCTATCTATCCACAACCAAAGCATTGCAGCCTCTTGCAAGCAATCTCCAGTTCAAAGAATTATAGGGTCATAGGGTAACTGAACCTGGCCAGTCTCATCTGGCCCCTTCCCTCTCCCCTGGCCTGGCTGCTGCTTTTGCAGAGGGCAAAGCAGGGTTGCTGTCCCTAGAGTGTCCAGGAAAGCAGGAGCTGGACGTGGTGCCCAAGGACAGTGGTAACATTTGGCTGGATCAGTTATGGCAGTGGCAGTGTTGGCTGGGGACTTCTGCGTGGGGTGAGACCAGGCCATCTTGGCTTGTGCTTCCTTCACAGTTAAACTGCTGGGAATTAAACTTGAGGATGGTACCCCCATCTCCACACAAGAGTGAACATCTCTCAGACCTAGTGCTAGTCATCCTTAGAGTGTCAGGAGGGAAACTGAGGCACACGAGTGGGGACTAATGGCAGTGCCAGTGGTGAGAAATTGGTCCTGCTGGGGAAATGGCTCTCCCAACCCACTTCAGATGATCTTTCTCTAAAATCCTCCACCAGCCAAGAGGGACTGGAGGATCCTGGGCCAAGGAGGGGAGGAAAAGAGCTGAGGAAATACTGCACATCATGGGGGCAATGAAGCATCATCTGGGGTGAGAATCATGGTGGGGATGACACACTGCTAGTAAACCCCTCATCAGCTTTACCTAGAGCCTCTTCCCCTCCCCAAATCCCCCCTTCCCAAAACTTGTAGGAGACACACTGAGTGTAGCAAATGTCTCACGTGCTTCTCTGGGGTGGGGGCAGCTCCTGAAGCCCCAGCTGATGCTCTACCGAGCAGTTTCACTGGCATTCATTGTTTGCAGCATCCCGATGCAAGAATTATTGGAGAGGGGGGGCGAAGAAAGGCCATGAAGGGAATGAGATGGGAGCCTCCAGCTGTGCTGTTTGCAACAATAATGGCCAGGATTGTATTTATTATCTCCTCAGTGGAGGGTCTGCAGCTGCATGCTGAGAGCCACAGACGGCAAAGGGGCCCGGAGATTATTGTGCATGGAAAAAAACCCCAGCCACAAAAATAAATAAAAAGCCCACAAAGAATCCCTGGGCCAGCTGGAGCAGTGCCAAGGGGCACCCAGCTTAACTCTCAGTCTCCTCATTTTGCCCTTCCTTACTGAAGTCAGCAGCCCCGCAGGGCTGTTAGGAAAAGTGAGACTGGCAGCTGCTGCCTTTCAGAGAGATAAAGCTGCATGGGGTCCTCTTAAAATCCTTCTGCCAGGGCTGGAGGTGTTGCCCAGCAAGGCTGATTTTCTTTTCTGTCTGCTTTCTCATGATTTTTTCTAGTGCTGGCTGCACCATGACCAAGGCATGCTGTTGGAGGCAGCACTTGGACCTGATCTGCAGCCACCTCTGTTGTAATGGATTCGAATCTCTTAGAGGTCTTTTCTAACCTTAATGATTCTATGATTCAAGGAGAAAGAGCTGGAAAGCCATTAGAGATACAGGATGATGGGGCTGTGATGAGTTCTTTGCCCTTGGTGGAGCGTGTCTCACCAGGAAGAGCAGAGGCATCACCCTGTGATGTATCACCTCCTCCTCTCCTCTCTTGTTTCCTTCTCCCTGCCTAGCTTATCTTCTCCTGGGGAACCCATCCGTGTCTACCCATGCAGCATGGTCTCTCTGCAGCTCAGGCCAGCCCTCTGGGGCAATTGGAAGCAATTCAGGTCAGGGAGGTAGGGTACATCCATAGGCATCACACCTTTCCCTCGTTGACCAGAGCTGCTGGTGGGTCCTTGCAACCTGCACTTCCCTGGCATGGAATATGGTAAATGCCATCCCAGGGACATGCGTGGCATGTGGCATTTCCCAGCTGGGTGCAGTGGCATGCCTGATCAACTTTTTTAACAGCTGAAATGAAGAAGTATCTGTCGTGGGTAGGAGGTTTCCTCTCCCTGTGCTGTACCTCTTAATGTTCCTCACTGGCATATGGTGTTCATCCTGGAGTGCATTCCTGTGGAATTATATCATGTCTCTGGGAGCTGGAGTGCAGCGAAAAGGTATCATCGTAGCAGAAGCCAACACAGGAACCGTCTGGGGTTGGCTGTCAGGTGTGCGTCGCCAAGGGATGAGGCTCTAGGAGAAGCTTGCTGGGATCATTTTCGCTTTCAATAATTGACTAGTTAAGAAAGAAGGAGAGTTTAATCCTCTCAAGGTTACTGCTGGGATTTGGGTAAAGCCTGGTTACTCGCAGGCTCCCTTCGTGCCTCACAGTGAGTTCTTGGGCACTGGAGGTGATGGGGTAGGTAGCTTCACCAGGTCGTTCTACAGCAAAATGCAATAGGACTGGCATAAAACTCTGTGTAAACCTCTCCTTTGGCTATGAAGCACCATGTGAAGGGCTGGTCTGTTACTGAGTTGGTGCCAAAATAACTGAGACCTCCCATTCTGGGACATGTCGGTATGATAAAAATTCTATTCAGGCTGAGTTTGAGATGGTTAAGAAAATATTTGTGTTCCTGGCCGAGATGAGGTCTCTGCTATATTCAGTGAGTGCCAGGATAGCGAGGCCTCCTGCTCCTGAAAATGCTCACGGTTGAAAAGCAGAGCAGGGAGGATGAGAAATACGAGTTGTTAGGGGTAAAAGAGTTCAGGGTGGTCATGCCAGAAGCAATTCTAGAGAAAGTCCTGAGCTCTTACATCCCTTGCAGGTACCTGTTTGACTGATTCCATGCAGCCAGGGCTGCTGGGAACCAGTCGTGGCTGCCAAAGCTCCCAGTTTGAGCAGTTCTGCAGCTGGAATAGCCAGGAGGCAGTGGTGGGGCTGGGATGCTCACATCCTGTCTGCTCCCAGAAAACCCTGTGAATCCCTCCCAGTGCTAAACCACTCCAACACCTGCCTTTCCCTGCCCCCAGCCACTCAGGAGGCCTGGCAAACAATTTCCTTTTGGGAATGCCCCCTCTGGGCACACACACAGCTTGACTTGAGGCTGGAGAGCAAAATTGCTTTCAAAAGCCACAGGAGACTAATTCCTCCACCTGGAAATAAACTGCTATTAAGCTGACAGCTTTCTGGGCTGAGCAGGGAAGAGGGAATTTTGTCCAAATCCCGATGCCACGGTGATTTAATTCCTAATTTTCCTGTGCTGGACGTGGCACCAACATTTTCCCGCTTGATGCAAAATTCCCTGGAGCTGGGCTGCTCTTCCCTCAGAAAATGCATCTTTTCAAGGCACAAATCTCTCGGTGTGGCAGAAATTGTATTTCAGCCATGGATGTAAATGAGCTGCAAGTTACTGTATGGGCTGGCAGACCTGCCTGCACATGTTTTCCTTTTGTCAGATCCCAAAATACACCACCCCGCACCTTGATTTCCTCCTCCAGGGGAATGAGGGATGCCTGAGGGGGAAGATTGCACAAGTGGAATAAACTACTAGCTGTTTAAGCACTAGGATAATAAATTATCTGTGGCCTCTTGCAAAGCAGATGGGAATTGTGACATGAACAGTTGTAACAAAGTTTATTTTAATACGTCTTTCTATTTCTTTATTAAATAAAGGAGGTTTTTTTACATTAAAAAAAATAGAGCAGAGACTTTCAGCCAAGCAAGCATTTCAGTCTCTTTTCCAAGTAACAAGCAATAGAACAAGAGGAAACAGGCTCAAGTTGCACTAGGGGATGTCTATATTGCAAATTAGGGAAAATTTCTTCACTGGAAGGGTTGTCAAGCATTGAAACAAGCTGCCCAGGGAAGTGATTGAGTCACCATCCCTGGAGATATTTAAAAGATGCGTAGATGTGGCACTTGGGGACATGGTTTAGTGGTGGGTTTGGCAGTGCTGGGTTAACAGCTGGATTCAATGATATTACAGGTCTTTCTCAACCTAAATGATTCTATATTTGAAAACAGATCCATAGTGTGGAGCTGTAGGGTTTGGAGTGCTGGGTTCCCTCTAGATCAAGCCCACATGTCTTCTCGGCAGCCTGCGTGGTGGCTTGAGGGGCAGATTGGCTTTGCCTTTGGGGTTGTAAAATGCTTTTGATGCTTTTGATGCTTAATTTAGCTTTGCCCTTGCTGATCTTATCTATCCCATCCTCTGTAACATCTATAAAAATCTCCCTAAAGGATGGAGAGCATGTTTGGATGCTGGCAAGTCATTGAAGTTTTGGCTCAGCAATTTCTGTCCAGAGAGGAGAAAAGCAAATGGAGATAACTCAGATCTGGGAAAAATGTGGAATGGTGTCCTGTTTTTTCATTCTTTGCCACTTCTGGATGTCCACAACCCTTATTCCAAGGGGTTTGGTGAGATTCAAGTCTTGCAAAGACAGACTTAATGCAGAGCAATGGAGTTCTTGTCCAGATCAGGAAGTAGCATCCTGTCTCTGTTTATCCAGTTTCTCCACTCCTCACTGGCTTCCACTTGAACATCAACCTGTTGACTTTAACTCTTTGAGTGTGACCATCCAGCCAATTCCTTATCCACTGAGTCATCCATCCATCAAATCCATGTTTCTCCATAGAGACTAAGATGATGTGTGGATCAGTGTCAAATGCTTTGCACGAGTCCAGGCAGATAATGTCAGTTGTTCTTCCCTCATCCACCAACACTGTAACTGTGCCATAGAAAGCCATGAAATTTGTCCAGCGGGATGTGCCCTTAGTGAAGTCATGTTGGCTGTCACCAATCACCTCCTTATTTTCCATGTGCCTTAGCAAAGTTTCCATGAGGATCTGCTCCATTATCTTGCCAGGCAAAATAATTAAAGCATAAAGGAATTCATAGCGACATCATTTCTTTTTTTCTTTCTCATTCCTTGCATTTCATTCTGATTTTTCCCAAGGAGCAGGAACATGGAGCAAAAGGCTTTCAGGCACCTGCAGGATGTCTTTTCGCTTCTGCTGAAGCCCTTGGTGTCTCTTTATATTGAGCCACAAGGGCTAAAGTCACCACCCCAGTGGCTGAGCTTCCCCTCATCCTAATGCTTGCATGCACTGGTGAGGGAAATACAATTGCAAATACCTGTCTTTATATCCTATTGGAAAATTGGGCATAGCTCTGCTGTTCTATGCAGCTTTGAAATGCCCACTGATAAAACCATCAGTGTGAAGTGAAGGGTCATAACTTATCCCCTAAGAGTGACTTGTGCAAAGTCTCCTGATGGAGGTCTCCATGAAACCAAGTGCAATTTGGAAGAGCCAAGGGACTGATTCTCATCCTACTGTCAATGACACCTAGAGTAACTCCACTGAACTCTCTCAAACCCATCTAACAAATGCAGGATCAAACATAAAAACCAGATACTTCTGTAATTCCCATTAGCTCTCCTCTCCCTAAACCCCGGAAGTTTCAATTCTGGGTATAAAACCATGACTGTTTGCAAAGTGTCTCCCAAACCAGCAAACAACAAAAAGCAACTAGTGGGTCACAAAACACTGTTCCCATTTACACCAACATTTTTTTGTGAGGTTTAATAATTATTGAGAGCTCTTTGTAGCATTTGTGTAGGGAACCCTTCTGCAGGAAGAGCAGGTCTGAAGCAGGCGAACCAAAAGCCTGAATGACCTTTACTTTCAATAGATTCACACGGAAAAAAAAAACCAGCAACAAAAAAAGAGTAACCTTGTCAGCAGCAGTCTCTTTATTATGGGAGGGGTGTGTGTCTGCAGTAAGGGTTTAATGGTGTCTGGCTGTAGGCTGGTTTGAGCTAGTTTTGCTGCCTACTCAAATTGGCATATGGGATCTGGAGACCCGACCGCGATTGCATCTGTGGCGTCATTTGGGCTCAGCCCGGGAGAGTCCACGCTGGAAAAGTGTAGCCGCTGCTAGTGCTGCACTTTAGTCGGTAATTATTCTAATTTTACAGAATAATTAATGGGTGGAGAAGGGGAGGAAAGGTCTCTTATGCAATTTTGTTGTCGAGGAGCAACTCTGGAGCATTCTGGTGCTCTGGAGCTGCTGTCCCATCTGTCACTTAGCCTCCAAGATATTTAAAAAGAGAAAGAGTCAACTTCAACTTCTTTTTTTTTTTTTCCCCCTTCAGTCTAGAGGATTTATGGCCTCTATCATAACCTATGCACTTGTTTCACTTTCCAATAACGTTCCTTTTCCCGTGATCCCAATTAGTGCTGGCAGCCAAGTGGACCTGGTGAGCTTTGCTATAAAGACTTGGTTTATTTCTTTACTTGGCTGATACGAGAGACAGAAGACAATCCCAAAATTTTCTTCCTGAAATATTGTTGCTAATCCAAGTCTTCTGTCCTTTGCTAGGACAACAACTCTATTTGGGATAGGTGGACTTCAGCCCTTCTTTTTTGCCTTTTTTCTTTGAAAGTTGCCCTATTTGCTGCTAATCCAGAGTTAATATTGGCAAGAAACTTGGAAATTACCAGGATCTGTCCACCATGCCTTACAGATTCGTGTCGTATCTGATCTGGTCTAGTTGTGGGCTGCTGTGGAAAAGACAGACTCTGTTTTCTCCACTCATGTGTGAGAGCTGGTAACCCTGTGGATGGTAACCTGAATTTGTTGGAAAACTGACCCACCAAAGGGGAAAGAGGAAGATTAGAGGGGGTGTTGTTGGGTGAGTGAGCCAAACTGGTTCATCCAAGTGCACCTGGTTATTAGGTGTGACTAGGGTTTGGAAGATGCAGCCAAGAATGGGGTGAGAAGCAGTAACCAGGAAGACTGAGCATCCTACTCCATCATGGACAAGGGAGAGAGGGACATCTCCAGGGATGTGTCTGGTCTTGGGTTGGTTTCATCCCCTTCTGGAGCAATTTATTTCTCTTCACCCCACCATAGAGACAACTTGGTGATTTGGGGTGGCTTTTTTTGCACTTACTCACTTACCTCAAGCTTCATTTGGGTGATTTTGGGCCTTTAGCCCCGACCCCTGCTGCGTTTCAGCCAATGCATTGTTCAGAGGCAAACATGTTGAGGGAGGCTGAGGGAATGAAGAATGAAGAATGGGGCAGCTGTTTCCTGACTCCATCAAACAGCAAACTTTAAACCACTTCCCCTTGTATTATTTCTTTAATTAGTCATTGATTTTTTGCTGTGGGGAATTCCAGCTTGGTGGTTGCCAGGGTAACTGGAGGTAGCCTAGGTAGCATCCTCTTAATATCCGCATTCCCAAAGAGGGGGACCAGTCCCCAGGCAATGTGCTTTCATCCAGGGAGGGATGTGTCAGCTGATCTCCCTAATGAGAAAAGTCTTTGAGGGAGGGGAGAAGGAAGAAATCAAGTGCAGTGAGAAGCGTGAATTTGCAACAACCGCATAACAAAGCTTTCCTCTCTCCCACCTCACTCCCTCACCATCAGCTGAGACCTGGCATTTCTCTGCAATCTGGTTTTAATCTTGGGGGTTTTTTGGCTGGCAAATCTCAGTGTGAGTTTTCTGTGTGAGTCCTGCCACACAGCATTGCAGTGGATGAGCACAGCAGGGAGAAGGCGTAAGGGCATCTGCAGGCTAAAGGAGAGATGTGGGATCTGAGGAGAAGGCTGGCATCCTGCTAGGAGCTTGGTCCAACACTGACTCCATTAACCACCATGGGGTCTCCTCAGGGTTGTCTCAGAATATTTGCCCTGCAGAAATGATGAGAAAGATATGACCAGAACCCTGCAGTCACTACAGGCACCTGAAACGTGGGGGACGATATTGCACCCCTAGCAGCTCCTATTGCAATCAGCGGGTATAACAAGACCCCTAGAGCTGCCAGATGGCCAAATCTTATCACTGGGATCTCTCCACACCTCAACAGACATAGAAATGAAGAGGACATGGCTGAACCATTCCCAGGGTGAGCTGCTTTCTCCCAATGACCTTCCCCTAACTATCCTAAGTGATGGTGCCAGTGGTTTCTTGTCCATGATATTCCCCTAGGTGAATCTCCCCAGTGCTACTAGAGGGTAACTCCTCTTCCTTTTACAAGGGGATACCTTGGCTTCCTGCCTTTATCAACAAAGCAGCTCGTGGGCAGCAATCCAAAGGCATTTTGGTGCAGTTTCAAATACACACTGTACACAGAACTGTAAATGCCTGCGGCGTGTTTCTTTCCCCATTTCAAAGAGAGCTATCGATGGCCCCACACAATGATAAAACATGCCTGTACCTGACAAAGCTCTTTGCTGATTATCTGGCAATGCAGGAGTCTCTTGCATGGACTGGAAGATGACCAGCAACTTTATTTCTCCTGTCTTTTATCAGAGCTATTAACCAAGTGGCATGTTAGCCTACGATGCTCTGTGCTGCTCCATAAGAGAGTTCCTAACTGCTACTAATGGATTGTATCCCATCAGCAAAGCAATTGCAGAGCCAGTAAGGGAGAATTTGTGGCAGTGCTGTGAGGAAGGAAGAGGCAACAGATGCTGTGCAAATACTTCAGCTGAGCTTTGTGTACTGCATTTCAGCTGTGTAATGTTTTGCCTTTGCTGCTGGCTGAAGTGATGGATGTTGCAATGAGAGTCACTGTATCTGCCCACTTCTGGCAATCATTTTTGAGGCTGATCAGGAGGGGAATTCCCATGTCAAAAGGATTTGAGCAGCTGCATATCAAAGCCCTGCACTGGTTTTCATTCTTCTCTCAATTAATAGAATCATAGATTAATTTGGGTTGGAATAGACCCTTTAAAGGCCATCTAGTTCAACTCACCACAATAATCAGGAATACCTTCAACTAGACCGGGTTGCTCAGAGCCCTATCCAACCCAGACTTGAATGCTTCCAGGAATGGGGCATCTACCACCTCTCTGGGCAATCCATGCACGTGTTTTACCACCTTCACCATAGAAGACTTCTTCCTTACATCTAGTCCGAATTGCCCCTGTTTTAGTTTAAAACCATTATCCCTTGTCCTATCACTACAGGCCCTATTAAAAGTCTGTTCACAGTTAAATTAAGGCTTTGGATTTTGTCCTCTTACTTTTGTTCAGGTGCCCCAGAAGGTTTTACCAGTGCTCAAAAAGTCAAATTTCACACTGATGTGCCTTTGGACTTCCTGGTGTATGATCCAGCTCCCACCAGAGCTAAAACAATGCTATGAGGAACTGATCTGCACTCTTGAAAGAGAGGTTGGGAGGTGCTTTCCATGTTGAGACATCAGTGGGGATAGCCACTGGGTGGAATTTGGGAGAAGAAATACCAGTAGACTGGGCTGACATCAATGCAGGTTCTTCTCTGTACGTGAGACATTCAACATTTGAGGTTTTGCAGTTTTAGTTTACAAGGAGCTCCCCACTGCTGTAACTTCCCCTGGTAATAAAACATTTCAGTGCAATCCAAATGCAGCTTCGTGAAAAAATAAAAAGAGTAGTATTTATTTTAAGAGGGATTGCAGAAGGGAGAAAACTATGTCTGTCTGCACAGAACCAGAGGGGATCAGTCTTGATGTCATTAGGAAAGGGATATCTGGAAATGTGTCTGCAGAGAAGAGCCCTACCCCCTGTGTCCCTTCTGCACACATATGTGTTTTCTCAAGAAACGGTGGAGATGGGCTGAGGCCGGGGCTCATCTTACCAATTTTCTGTTGTTTCTGTAGAATAATGGACCCCAGAGGATTACGAGTTGGCCTTTAGCAATGGTTTAGTTGCAGGCAATTTGGCCAGAGTCCCAGTCTCTGCTCTCTATTTGCAGGAGGTCTGGGAGACACTGCCATACAACTCATATCAGTCAGTGATCAGGACAGTATTTTTTCAACATTTTTCCCCCTTTCAACTTTTTTTGCACATTTGCAAGTAGTCCCCAGTCAGACTCCTGGGAATGAGAGCAGGGCCAAGAAGACCGTGCTGAAAAGGGAGAGAAACTGATGACAAGGGGCGGGTGAGGGGACATGAAGTGTGAATTTCTAGGAAGTGGTCTTGGGAAGGTGCAAGGGCTGTGAGGAAGGAATCTCAGCCAGATCAAAGGGTGTGTGGGAAAGATGATACTGCAAGCAAGTTAATGAAGTGCTTTTGAACAGTGGTGGGAAAGGTTAGAACAGAGACCAGGGAGGCTGAGGTGGGGATGGGAACATTCATTTAAAGGGGATTTCTTTTACTTTTTTCTTGTTAAATGAGCAGTTGGCACATGAGTGTCTGTTTATGGCCAGCAGTGTAGCCAAGGACCAGTGCTAATGGATCCGTTTGTCTGGTTTGGTGAGATTTTTTGTTTCCAGCCTTCTGGAGACCTTGTTTGTAAGGCATGAGGAGTCATCACCCATGACTGCAATAGGAACCAGTGAGGACAGTCCTTGCTGTCTCTGCTGACCTGCAGGATGCTGACATGCTCCTGTGTACCCTCTCCAGAGATGCAGAGCTAAAGCTTCTTTTGGCTGTCTCTTGAAATCATGCAGCTGCTGTTGCCCACTGTTGTGTGGACTAGATGTTAGGATGTGATCTGAAGAGCTTCAGCAAACTGGGGGCGTGCAGATCATCTCTCTGCCTCTCTTGTGTGAGATGATGGAAAGAAATGTCATGGAGGGAGAGGGGTCAAAACCAAAGCAGAGAACTCCTTGCTTGCTGGCATTGTTAATCAGAGAGAATACTGAATGTAATTAGCAGAGGCTCTGCAAAGACTCTGTATGAAGCAAATTGTCTGTCTCCACTGTGCAGGGGGCTGGGCCCACCACAGCAAAGGCTGGGTTAGGCTGAAAAAGCCTTGGTTCTTCTGTTCTGCTGGGAGCTGCCGCCAGGCCAAGGAGCGTTGTTTTTAGCCACCTGATACAAATCTAAACTTCTAAAATGTGCATCTGAAATCCAAGTAAGGGAGATGAGATGTCCATTTGGGCAGTAAGGAGCTGGCCTTTTCAGCTGTTCATCCTGGATGTTGTTTTGAGGATGCTGTTGCCTGTAGGAAATTTGAATGGAACTTTGGTTTCTCCTCTCCCAGTAAGGCCTTTAGGCACCTAAGGCTCCCACAGCCTAAATGATTTCTCCAACCTGTCAATGTAGGGTCTTGAAGTCAGTGCTCCCAAATCTCACAGGGAGGCCCTGACGTGAAGGACCTCTGTGTGCTGAAGTTTGCCAGGTTTTAAAATGACTCAGTGTTTGAGCTGTCGTTTAGCTTCTTCCATGGTCCAGTCAAAAACATATCTGTTTGATAGTTCGTGCTTTAAGGCAGCCTACTGTTCTTACAGCTCATTTCCAGTTTTGTCTTAACTTGGTTATATCTGTAAAGACTGCTGACCCAATTTATTGTCTCCATTAATTTCCCACTGGGGTTCATAACATGAGAGACAAAGTCTTTGGGATATCCATGCTATTTAAGGGTATGCTTAATCTTTCCCTTTGTAAAGAGAAAGGATAAGACTGCATAAGTCAAACAGTTGCATATCCTTCATAAAGTAATTTCTACAGCAATTAAATCTGTTTTTCTATTGTCTTGTTTCCCAGGAGAACAATGCATTTCCTGGCCTGGTTCAATTTGCTGCTTCTCCTCCCTTGTTTTGGTACCACCAAAATCTGCTTCCCTGGCTGCCACTGCGAAGTGGAAACCTTTGGCCTCTTTGACAGCTTTAGCTTGACCAAGGTGGACTGCAGTGGAATAGGCTCACACATTGTTCCTGTCCCAATCCCTCTGGATACCTCCTACTTGGATCTATCATCAAACAAACTGGAAACAATAAATGAATCAATGCTTACTGGCCCTGGATACACCACCCTGGTGAGTCTCGACCTGAGCTACAACAAAATTGCCAAGATTTCCTCCACAACATTCTCCAGGCTTCGGTACCTGGAGTCTTTGGATCTGAGTCATAACTCTCTGGAAGTCCTTCCGGAGGACTGTTTCTCCAGTTCTCCTCTAGGTGACATCGATTTGAGCAATAACAAACTTTTGGACATAGCTTTGGACATTTTTGCTTCAAAAGGTCAAGGCAAATCCCTGAATGTGGATCTATCCAATAATATGCTCAGCACAATTACAAGGCACCATGAAAAGAGCATTCCCAACATCCAGAGCTTAAATCTTTCTGGAAACAAGCTAACATTTGTACCAAATCTTCAAGGCATTCCTCTCCGATATTTAAATCTTGATGGAAACCCTCTGGTTAAGATTGAGAAAGGAGACTTCATGGGGCTGAAAGACTTGATCCATCTATCCCTCAGTGGCCTGCATGGCTTTAGAGAGTTATCTCCTCATAGCTTCAAGGAACTCCAAGCCCTCCAGGTTCTGGATTTATCCAACAATCCCAACTTGAAGTCACTGACTGCTGAAGTTATCTTTGGTCTGAACTCCCTACAAGAGCTCAACCTCTCTGGGACAGGTGTGTCATCCTTACCAAAGACTTTGCTGAAATACCTGCCTTCCATCAAAAGCATCACCTTAGGGAAGGACATCCAGTGTCTTAAGACCATCAGAGAAGGACAGTACCACCGACAAATTGGGCTGACCAAAAAAGAAGTCCTCAGTTGCCATGACAGCCATGGATCCGTAGCAGCAGCACCTTACGTTTTGTGATGAAAGCTGGGGAGAAGAAGGGGTGCAGCAGGGAGGGTGGGGGGCCATGGGATTTGTACAGGTGTCGGACTGAGATGGCTTGCAGTGTGCCTTTTGTAAAACTGTCAATAATTTATATATTTGTACTTGCCAATAGTTGATTGTTTGTGGATTTCATAAACTCTCAAATCTCGGCCCGTGTTATCTGCAGGCTCCAGATTTTACCCGGTGCATTGAGGTCCTCACTCATCCCCCTGGCTCAAGAGCAGTGATGCTGGACGATGGGGAGACAAGCTGCTCTGCAGGTCCCAGGGCAGAACAGACAGTCTGGAGCAAACCCTTCATGCCTCAGACACATCTGTAGGAGCAAAGCTACATCTCTGCAAAGCACACACCAAAATGTACCAGCTCCGTAGCTGCTTGCTTACAAACCCATGCATCATCCTTCTTTTAATTATTACTCCCCAAAATGTGCCTTCTGGATGTTGCCTTCATTAGCAGCACCCTGTTTTCTGTCATGCACTTTCAGTCTTGAAGAAACATTTCCAGACAAACCTGAACGCAGGGTGCTCCTAATGTGCTGGGTTTTTTCATGTTATTTGCATAGGTGTGCAACAAACACTGAGGAAGTAGAGAAATTTTCCCACCAATTTCTCCTTGTTTTCCCACCTTAATCCTTTTCATCTTTAATTAACTTAGGTCCAGCTTTGGCAACCTCCTGTCTTTTTAACCTCAGAGAGCCATTGGTCAGAGATGATGTGCAGCAGAGGAAGGGAAGCAGAGGGTTCTGCTAACAGCCACATTTTACCCAGGAACTAGTCTTCAGTGAAGGAGGTTGCAAAGGGAAGAGACCATGTAGCCTAGCTTAGAAAAAAAAAAAAATGGAAAAGAATCCCTCCTCCCTCTCTGGGGAAGCTTGGAAGGAAACTTTGACAGGGATTCTTTCTTGATGACCTTATCAAACCAAGATGCAGACCTAGAGGATATGAGAGTAAGTTGTTTCCAGGCTGACATTCCCCATCTGAACACAACATCTGCAGCTCATCTAGGCACATGTGAGGCAACTTGCAGTGCCAAAACACTCTTGAGAACATGCCAGGGGAAGAATTAACACTGATGCCTGTGGCCTTGGAGTACTTTGCTTATCGGAGAAAAGATCTTTGGGTTTTTTTCCAGAGATGTGGCTTTTCTTTCACTCACGCAGCTCCTTGGTTGCCAATTGAATCTGATAAACTGAAATCTGATAAAAAGCCTGGTCCTCAAAGGTTTACTCTTTTTTTTCCCCTGCATTGCTGAAATTCTGGCAAAGGGGAACCCCTCTGGACCCTCTTTTTCTCCAGTCTAGGAGGAAGTGGGAGAAGACAGCACAGCATGACTCAGTGCCACGTGTGAAGCCTTCAACTTGCTTATAGGAGCAATGGAGGTGTCTGCTGAGGTCTGGTCCACATCTGGCATGCTCTGTCTGGGGGGATGGGATGTTGTGGGTGGGGGTCCTGCTCAAGCTGATCTGCAGTTTGGTCTCTAAACCCAACCCTTCATCAGGGCCACCTTCAATGTTTGATTTAGGGAGATCCATGTAAAGGTGATGCAGATACAAACTCATCTCACAGCTGTCCTTGAGAGTGTTGGGAGAAGCTCAGGTTTTGTCCTCATACCTTCAAAAGTCTTTGAAAGGGGAAACCCTGTTGCCCAAACCCACCGACTCCATAAAAGTCAGAGTCAACTCCTAATTTTGGATACTGAAATTTGGTACTGACGTACTCCTATATTTCCATCTATCTCCATTTCAGTAATTTGTGTGGGGACCTTAGGGTGGGATTTTTACCCCTTTCTTCAGTTTTGGGGATTTTTCCCCTCTACTGAGCCTTTACAATGTTTGACCAGCCTTCACAATCACAGGAAATATGTTGATTTTCTTAAAAAGGCAATGGGGCTGCCTATGGACAGAGATCTGGAGAGGAACAGAAACAAGCTGCACTGCAAGACAGGGGCAGTTTGTGAGGAAAGATGGGGGGGTTTTACTGGATCTTGCCTTTTTAAGAGAATTATTTTCTGCTGGCAGAAAATGTATTTTTTTTAAAAAAGCTGTTTAAATTTTTAAGCCTGTACATAGATGAAACATTAGGGTTATCACCTACTGTCAAAGTTACTGTCTTTGCAGCACTGTGGTAAATTTAAAACCTGATGTGACAATCCAGTTGAGGACTGCAAGATTTCCTTGTGTAATCTCACGCTAGCTGCTAGCTAAACTAGTCTTAGCAAAAGCTGGCAAATGCTGTTGCTCTGTTAGTTTGTTTTTTAAAGAAGCTATGCCGCATTGTAAGGCTTTGTGATTACTCACAATATAATAAAGTGATTTGGAGGACAATAAACCCAGATCCCCCAGATTTATTGCTTTAGTGCTGAGCAGGTGGCAGCTCTCTCTGGGTCTGAAGTGCGACACAGCTTCTCTCCTTACTCTGCTGATCCCCAGCATCCTCATGGGTGTTGCATCTCCAAACTGGGGGCAGGATTTGTCCCACGGTGCTTGGCTCAATGTGCTTTTCAGTGATGGAAAGGCCTGAGAGCTTCACTGGTTGGCTTGAAGGAAATTAGGAACACATGGCAGTAAAGCAGCAGAGAGCATGTGGTGCAAATTCCCTGCTCCAGGACCTGCTCCAAAGCTTGTGGAGCAGGTGGACATCTCTTCATGGATTTGACCAATCTGGGACATGGTCTGCTAGAGCTGAAAGCCTGGATTTGTAGCAGGGAGGGTGATGTGGGGAGAGATCACAAGACCGTGGAAGTGTTCAAGAACATGTAGATGTGGTGCTTAGGGGCACAGTTTAACGGTGGACTTGGCAGTGATAGTTTAAGGGTTGAACTTGATGATCTTAGAAGTCTTTCCCATCCCTAAGGATTCTATGATTCTGTGGGGGTGGAAGGGAGCAAAGGGGTGCAGAAGCGATGCCACAGCACAGAAAGCTGAACACCGCCAGACCACAGAGCTTCTGGCAGTGAGATACACTTAATCCAGTCTCAGCACCCTCCTCTGCAGAGCTGGGGCTGCTGCACAGGAGGCTAAGACCATGCAGAGCCATTGCACCTAAAGAATAAATAGAAACCTCTTCCTGCTCTTAAATAGCAAATTTAATTTTAAAGGCTTCTTGGTGCTGTGTATAAAAGTGATGCAATCAGAGACCCACTGAGGAAATAGCCTCTGAGAAGCAGCAGTGTTCCTGTTCCTCCCAAGCCTGAAGGAACCACTGTATCTTCCATCCAGGCAAGCAGAGTTGCAGGCTGCCTGCAAGAGGCTATTGGTTCTTTATCTGTTTCTTCAAAATGCCCCATCCTTCAGGATGGCATGCAAGGTAGTCAGACAATAGCCTTGGGTGTGAGATCACCAGAGAAGGCCAAATCTTGCTCACAGAACTATTATGGACTGTAGTGGAAAAGCCCCCACCAGCCGTTAGAGATGACTGCTCCTCTGGTATCCGCCATAAGGCTGTGACCATGAGGCTACACCACCACACTCCTCTGAGATGGAATCACTTCTGCCCTGGAGTGTGGGCTCAGTCGAAGTGGTGGAAAATGTCCTCCTCTCCTGGGGAAGGACAATATCCTGGGACCCATGGCTCTGAAGCTGTATTCTCCCACTTCTTTGTGAATGCCCCACATATGTGATGCTCCAGCACTGTGTTAGACCTTGTCCCTCCTAGTACTCCTTTGGCCCCTTGCCTTAACATCTTATTTTGCTACTGATTTTTATTCATAATTTAATTAATGACTTAATTTATTATTTAAATTACTGTTAATTAAAATATTGTTTCAATTAATATTTCTTATTTAAATAGCCTTTCCGAAGTCCTCTAGTTAGGAAGAAACAGGCAAGCCTCTGCCAGGAACATGAGCTCCCACATTGCCCATGTATGTCCCCTCTGCAGCAGCAGCGCACAAACACCTGAAACAGCACTGATGTCCCCACAGAGGCACATGGGGACTTCAGGCTTGGATAAGTCGAGGAGGCCCTCATTCAAGCTTCCTGTCAGCTTGATAACACAGTGTGGTGGACACCTGGTGTCAGGCATCAACAGCCACCCATGCCAGGAAAGCCAGCCAGGTTGGTGAGCTGCAAGCTTTGGCTGTCTCCACCACCAGCTCAGCTCTGCGGCCGGATATGTTTGCCCTGGCAAGCAAGATGGGTGTTTTAATTAGAGGCTCAACATTTTTAGAAGCAGGAAAACCTCAGCAGAGGCTCGGCAGAAAGGCTAGGCTGGGTTAGGGAGGAGGAAGAAGTGACTGAACTTGCATTTGCTTGTGGTGTTCTGTCTCCTGGAGAGTTATCAGCATCCCACCCCTCCTTTCCAGCACGTGAGGAAAGACAGTGACGGTCACTTCCCCCCATCTGCCTTGTGCCCAGGGCAGCACAGGACAGAAAATCTTCTCTTTATTAGAGAACATGTACCTCTCAGTACCCAAAAACTCTCATTTTCTTCTCATCAGTCTGCTGGAGCCATTTCTCCTGGCTGTCAGCTGTCAGCCCACAGAAGTCCCTTGCTGACTGATTATGTGGCTGACTTCATAACAGCAGTAGGTCCTGTCCCTTTTAAAAATAGCTGTTCTTCTGTACATTTTCCATTTTGCAGAAGGTTTTTATTTCCAGCACGTTTGTTTCACACAACCCTGGCTTGGTCAGGCGGGAAAGCATGGATACACTCTTGCCATGCCAGAAAATAATGCTGCATGGCTGGGCATAATCCTTCTGCCTACCCCCGGGATCTGCCTCCTAAGAAGGTTTTGGAGCAGCAAAACCCTCTGACCCATGCATGTTTATAGAGTATTATTCCTGCTTCATCACCCCGAGATTTCCTCTTCCTTCCCTTTTTGAGTGGACAAGCAGACCTGGGAACCTGATTAAAAGGTGGAAAATTGGAGCTAAAACTAGGCCATCAGATAAATCCTTTCCTGTAATAAGCAGGGAGTTGGAGTACCAGCCCTTAATCACAGTCTTTGTCTCTCAGCATTTGTATGCCTGTGTGCACCCATCCCCAGCGCCAAAACAAACCCACCCCCCTCCTGCCCCATCCCCACCCCTGCACTCACCGCTTTTCATTAATGGGATTAAAATAAAAGTGGTTCATGCTGCCACAGAGGAACACCCTGGAGAAAGCAGCAGCTCGCTGTGCCAGGCACTGTGCATCCCTCGAAAAAGCCCTGCCACACGCAAAGGGGTTTGGGCAGGGGAACGTGCTGCCGCCCTTCCCAGCTCCACCCATTCCAGTGGTCTGGCCTCTACTCTGGGTGCACCACAGAAGGGTTAATCAGCCTGAAAAAAATCCTGGTAACTTTCCCACCACCCTGGTGATGTCCTTTAAACCCCGCTGCTGCCTGTCTGGACCTCTGCGCCACATGCTCCCCTCCCTCCTCTTCCTCGTTAGCAGTAGAAGTGTCACAGCACTTGCTGATAATTGACTGGGGCCGTGCTGGGAATTTGAACCTACATTTCAAAGAGATTGTTAACCTCCTTTTCCAGCTCTTTGAACTGCTTTGCTTTATTGTAGGTTAAAGGAAACACGCGGTCTCTTCCTCCCAGAGCCTCTTTTGATGGGAGCGTGGCACATCAGAGCTGGTGGGTTTTTACCAGCAACGATGTTGGTAGCATGGTGCTGCTAAGTGGCATGTGATAATGCATTTTGGGGCAATCAAGGTGCTCCTTGAATTCAGAGGGGATTAAACACAAGGAAATGGTCCAGAGGTGGGCAAGGGACTGGCAGAAGTACGTGACATCACTGTCCTGACATGACATGGGGGAGTTTCAGCCAATGGAGAACCTAGGAAGGGCCACAGGTGATGGGTTGCTCACCCAGAAACTAGGTTCAAGCCCCTCTACCATGCTGGACTTTCTGGATGGGCTTGGATACATAAATGACAATTTTTATGAGGTGTGTTTGAATGGGTGGTTTAAGTTACTCTGTGACTGCAGGGCAATAGAAAGAAGTTGTCCTGACCTTCCTCTACATTACATGAAAGCCAGGATTTGTGTAGCCCTTCAAAGTATCAAAAAAAGATAAAAGACGACCAGTTTCCAGACAGATCAGTGAGCTAAGGTATCCCATCAGGCCATGCAGTCGCTAAAAAAATTGCACAGCTAGAAGAGGATGGTTGCCTGCAAAATGAGTGCTCCAAATCTCTCTTCCCAATAGTAACTGGACACTAAGAGTGGTGGCTGCATCCATCTTAGGTTCAAAACAGGTGTTCTGAAGGCTCCCAAGTGCCTCTGAGCATCTTGCCTACTTATAACTTAAAACTTGGTCCTGGCTGGTCTGCTGTGAAGATAAATATATACAGGACTGTGAGGTGTTGGACTATTAGGTTAGACAATGTCCTGAAAGATAAGCTCTGCCTCATCAGACCTGTCACCTGCATTGGTAGCTTTCCACTGACCCCAGGGGTCATCCTTAGCCCTGGGGTAATTCTCAGACCTGTTAATCTGCTGTCTCTGTCAAAGGTAAGAGACTTCTGAAGAGAGCACAGCTTTTCCTGTGAGATTCACTGAGGGAAACAGCTTCTGGTTTGGTCCTTACCTGCAGTCTCCTTTGCAAGAACACACACAAGGGGCAAGGTTTTCCCCTATTTTGCTCCTAATCCTAATCACTAGTGTAAAAATTCTTCATTTTCCCCAGAAGTATTCATTCATGGAATTTTTCTCATTTAAATTTTTAATGAAGTGATTGCCTTCAAAACCCCCCTCCCGCCCAACAGCTGCCTGTTTGTGAGAGTGCCATCTGGGACCTGCATGCCAGAGACTGCGGAGGTGAAAATCCTCTTGAATAAACAGGAAAGGGGGAGGGCATGGAACATATACCTATGATGTCCCATGGGAAATGCCTGGATAATCCATGGTGGCACTCATGTCACAATGCTATTTTTACCACTGTTTGTTAAATGTCCTGTGGCAGCATCCTCAACCTCCCAAGGCAAACACTACTCCATGTATAAATTGGAAAGGATCCTGCCCCAGGGATCTTGCAAATAATATCCAAAAAGAGTATTGCCACAGAAAATATGAGACGATTAATACTGTGTTTCAGTT
This sequence comes from Cnemophilus loriae, assembly GCA_013397755.1. Lineage (NCBI taxonomy): Eukaryota > Metazoa > Chordata > Aves > Passeriformes > Corvidae > Cnemophilus > Cnemophilus loriae. Next base: position 575,402 of record VZTF01005563.1, on the reverse strand, counting down.
AGTTTTCCCCAAAACTCATCAAAATGTTGTACTTTTTCATTGGTCATTTTAGGAATCCAAAATGACTCCATCAGGTCCCTATCTACTTGCCTTAAGACTGCCCTAATGGTGTGCCAAGCCTTTTGAGAAGTCCAGTGGGCTTCTGCCTTTGGAATTTCTTTCCCAGCTGGGTTTGAATTCCCCAGTGAGACACCTTTTCAGCCTAAAACATTCCCCATAAGAATATTCTTGTCTCTACTTTTGCTCCTCAGCTCCTCAGCACATAGACATCTACACCCACACGCAAATCCCTGCTCCACAGGAAAAGTGAAGACACTTGGTGATGCCAGGGACAGAGGTGCTGTTCTGGGAAAGAACACTACCAGGCTCACAGTGGGTTTGGGGTTCATTGTTTTGCTGGAAAAATAGTGCTTTTCTGAGGTGACTCTGAAAATACAGTTTGCTGGGTTTCAGCACCACAGACAAGCAGTGGTAGAGTCATAAAATCACAGAATGATTAGAGTTGGAAGGGGCTTTAAAGATCAACTAATTCCAACCCCCCTGCCATGGGCAGAGATGTCTTCCATTAGACCAGGTTACTCAGAGCCCTATCCAGCCTGGTCTTGAACATTTCCAAGGACCTCAGAGCAACCTGTGCCAGTGCCTCACACCCTCACAGCTTCCCCCTCTTGAAGCTAAAAGTCAGAGCTATAAACTATGCATTTTTCCGGCATCCCAAAGCAGAGTGGAAGCCCCACAGCTGGCAGGGATCTCATCCTAGCGTCACCAAGGGGATATTGAAATTACAGTAACAGCCCCAGCAGCATAATGGAAATGAGGTGGCAAATCCCTTCTTTTCTCTCTGCAAGCCACAGCAGAGGAGAGAGTCTCCAGGACAATCCTTGTGTCAGGACATGTCCCCATGTCAGTGCCACAGATCTCTGTATTACCTGCTGCAGAAGAGAAGTTAGTAGCCCAGTCTGAAGCAGCCGGTTCACATGGCAGAGCAGCTATGCAGTTTCCAGCAGAGATCTGGAGCCAGCCAAGCGCCATTAGCCTAGTTTTTCAGCCAAGCAAGGAAGTTCTGGCTCCTGGCAGGCTTATTAGCTTTGGCACTGAGCTCCTCTGACACCCAGCCAAGGCATTCTGGCTGCAGCTGGACCCGCCTGGCTTCTGTCCCACAAGCTTGGGTCTCTCCTCATCACACCTCCCTAGGCTCTTGGTTCAGCTTGGGAAGTGCAAGACTGTGTGCCTAACCACCTGAGCAATGGGGATGGCTAGAGACTTGGGATTAGAGGGGCTGTTCAGACTCCAAACCTCTCATACATACAAAGATCCCTGAGGTTCAAACACTTCCTAGCAAAATACTTGGTTTTCCAAGAAATTTTCCTTCCATTTTACGAAGGTGGTGCTGGGCATAAGCAGGGATGAACAATTTGTTATATTTGCTGTTATCACTAATCTTCCCTCCTTCAAACTCTCAAGACACGTTTGAAAGCCTAAGTAAAGGCTGCGTGGCTTTTCCCAGGGGTTGGAAGAAAGGACAAAATCCCCGAAGCTGACAGGCTCTGGAGATCCACTACATACCAGATCTTTCCTGATAACTGTGCAACTCAATGCTCAATATCAAATCATAGAAGGATAGAAAGGTTTGGAAGGGACTTTGGAGATCATCTAGTTCCAACCTCCCTACCATGGCAGGGACACCTTCCACTAGACCAGGTTGCTCAGAGCCCCATTCAGCCTGACTTTGAACATTTCCAGGGATGGGGCATCAACAGCTTCTCTGGGCAACTTGTGCTACTGCCTCAACACCCTTATAACAAAAAAAAATTTCCTTATGTCTAATCTAAATCTACTCTCTAGCCTCTAATCTGAATTTTCCCTAGCCTCAGCCTGAGCAGGTGACCCCTCATCTTTACCTCTACAGACGTAACAAGGTCATGAAATTAATGACTGACAGGGAGCGATGCTGAGTATCAGCTATTTGTGAACTGCTGAGCCCCTGCTGAAGGCTAGTTCCCTCATTAACCACCTTCCAGGCACAACCCGGGATGCAGCAGACAGCGTTTTCATCAGTTTTGCAGAAATTAACTGGGGGATCTGCTCTTCTCCCAGGCACCTGCTACATGCTGCAGGTAAAACAGGGAGCAGACAGCATGCACAGAAAACAAAGGGGATGCTCTGTTGGGAAGAGATAAGAACAGAAATTTCCCCATGATGGTGACCCCCTTGTCACAAGTTGCCCCATCACCAGGTAAAGAGTGCTAGCAAGAGACTGAGCTTCTGCTAGCCCCAGTCAGCTTCTCCCTGTACTGGGACAGGAAGAAGCGAGATTCCAGCAAGAATTGGGGTCTGGTTAGGGTGGCAGCCTCTGGATCAATCCCCTTCACAGCCATGGCAGCAAAAGTGGTGCTGCCACACGCTGAACTGCTAAGAGGGATGTCAGGGTGCCACAGGTTGTCACTGCCAGTTCAGAAGTTGCATACATTCAAGGGGAAAAAAGAATTATTAGATATCACTCCTTGTCATAAATAGTGAGATTTCTTCTGTCCTTGAGACGACTTTATTAGGAAACCACGACACTACACCTTCTCGTGGTGGTGGGTGCCACTTTGCTGCCAGGAGGAGGGTGCAACATGAGCATCATCAGGGATGGAAGTCATTGCAAAATACAAAGCATGGCAAGTCTCTAGGCATTCCCGAAGCAAAAGCCTTGAGATCTAGTATGAGTGTTTCCATATCACTTGGTCAGGCAGTGCCTGTCAATTTCCTTTAATATCTATATTGACATGAGTCAGCCAGACATCCAGAGAAGTAGCATAGCCACCAAATTCATCCATGAAAAGATATAGCACTGCACCAGAGAAGAACACATCTATCAGAGCTAAAGGCAGTGACACTGGGAAATGAAGGGGATCACCCCCATTCTTTCTACACCAATGACAGAAAAAAGTCCTTTCCTTCTGATCTTTCTTGTCCAAGGACGACTGATTTTGCTGGGGCCAGGGAATGAGTTGCAATTAAGATTCAGCCTTTGCCTCAGGTTAACTTCTTTCTGGCAGAAAAGTTTAGGTGAGGATGGGTGTAAAGTGCTTTAAAACCAAGCTCATTCAGTAGATCCTTGATAGGGCAAGGCAGTCTGGCTCAGGCTCTGAAACCTCCAGGCTTGAGGTTCAGAGGCATCTTTTTAAACATTTCATACGTACAAAGGGAGTATAAGGTCGGGATTAGGCTGATCACTGGATGCGCTCAGCAGGACCACAGCCAGTCACTCGGAAATCCCTGACAGACCTCTCTAGCCCCTGTTTGGAAGAAGGCAGCATTACAAGGTGGATGGAACTGAGAGCTAACCATCTGCAGCAAGGGGGAATTGTATGCTGTAATGGCATCTGTCAGATCAATAGGCCTGGATAACTCACTGCCAGGAGCCATCAAGAGATGACCTGAAGAGCCATCAACATGAAATCTAACCAGCCTTGGGGAACCGCAGGGAAAAAGAACGGGCTGGCACAGGGCTTAGGTCACAGCAATACTGGCAGAGTAGAAGAGGACAACCAGAAGGGTGAGCACCATCAGTTCTTAGCAAACAACAGAGCGGTTAATTTGGGATTTCATCAACGAGCTTGCAATCTGGACATATGTCTATAAACAGTCAGATGGCAGAGCAGGAAACCTTCATCAGCATTCATCACACTTCAGCCCCTGAGCCTTTGCTGATAAAGGCAGCTGTGGCAGTGCCATACCTCACTGTTCCTCTAAGGTATTCTTCTTTTTTCTTGTAAACTGCATTAGGTGAGATTAACAAAACATGCATTAAATGGTGTCAGAACTGGCCCCTTGACAGATCTTGAAACGTGTCAGTAAAGGGATGGGGTTGTAAACCTTTTCTTAACAGAGAAGGCTGAATATGGACAGCCATGCAGAAGCAGACAAAAGCAAGTCCATTCATGGAGGATTAAAGGGTTCAAAGCCCAGAGGGAGATGGACTGGGAAGGAGGCACTGAAAGGAGGTGCAGAAGGACTTTAAGGGGACTGGGAAGCAGATGGGGTTTGCAGGAGCAGTTCAAAGGTCTGTGGGATGGGAAATGCACTGGTCTGATATATAGGTACATCCACGGAAGGAGAAAGAGTCAACGAGGTATCAACCTGGAAGACAAATACCCTGACAGAAGCTATTTCACCCCTAAAGGGTGAGAGGCTGCCTTGAACTGTAGTGAGCTGGGGATGGATGAGTGCCAGCCAAGCTGATGCACAGAAGAGGCTGACAAAGATCTCGGGGCATCCGAAACGAAGAAAGGTCTTGCAGAAAGGACTCCTTCTTGCCTCAGTAGACAGCAGGCAAGGGCTGCTGGGAGGTGATGGGTCAATTCTGCTGGCCACACACCAGGGGCTGGGGAACTCACAGCGGGCCAGAGATTAGCTGCACACATGTCAACATAAAGGTTTAGGAACATAACCTTATTCATCAAAGAGAAGGCTGAAAGGGATCACTACATATGGGTATTTACTTAGGGAAAAGCTGTCTGATAGTGAGGCAGAGAAGGGGAGGTTCTTCAGCCGCACTGATAATGGGAACAAGACATGATAGGTGGAAGACAGAACTAGATTAATTTAGTCTTTGAAGTGGACACCAACTCACTGCTATGAAGGTAATTAAATATTGGAAAACCTTATCAGGGAGGCTGCCAAGTCACCAGGGCTTCCTATGTTGAAATAAAGATTAGATATCTACAAAAGGAGCTGCTCTAATCCGATTTCTGGGAAAAGTCTATTTTCTGTATACATAAGGTCAGATAAGATGATCCTTGTGGTGCCTTTTGACAGTTCAGTCTGTGAATTCAGGAAGCATAAATTCCCCTGTGTAAGGAACCATCTTCATCTGGTACATGACATGTCGGGCAAATCAAGGGGAAATACATAACACAGGCTGAGATCCCAGCTCATAAAGTCCAGAGCATACAGCCAGTGTTGGGAAGAGAGCTCAGAAATTCCTGGCTCTTTCCCCATTAGCCTACTGGAAGACAGATAAGCCTCCACATTTCTTCAAACCTCAAACGAATTGCAGAACTACTTAGAAGGGGTTGGTTTTGCCTGGTATATATATTCCAACAGCAACAAAGAGATGCAGTGTTGACTGTGCTGAACTGATAAAGGCTGGAAAGGGTCCTCTACCTCAACAAAATTTAAAATGTTGCTGAGGATACAAGCAAAAAAGGACTCACCTGCTACTTGGCAGGGACAGCATCAAAACACAGTCCTCCAACAACTCAGTGGCAAAATATGCCAGAGGGAGCAACTCTTGAAAGTGTGCATGTTTTTTCTGGCTAACTTTGAAGGGAGTCAGGGGTGGTTGCCACACAGGGTGACATTAACATATGAGACAATGGAGGTCAGGTGAGACGAACTCCAAAGAGCCAGAGGAGGCCCAGACTGAAGCAGTCACAGGAGACAGATAATTTTCTAAGGCAAAGGAAACTTCAGAGAGGCTGAAACTGCCTGCAAAACCAGGTTGCTGTGTCGTCTTCTACATTGTCTGACTGGAGAGGGTGCTAGGAAATCCCAATTCAGCAGTGTCACAGATGAAGTGTGGTAGCCAGAAGTCCAAATTGGTGTTTTTCCCTTTTTTTGTTTCTTTTAGTGATATATCTCAGAGAGGAAAATAACAACAAAAAAAAAAAAAGGGGGGGGAAGGTAAAGATAAGACATGCTAAACAACGCAAATTAAAGCCAAAATGTTTCATTATGGACAGAAAGTGAATACCAAACATTAAGCCACAATGAAGTTTCTTTCAGTGGTTTCTATTATTTGGTAGATTTTTTAAATCATCTCACCGAAACCCCCTTGGAAGACCCCTCTTACTTCAAACAGAAGGGAATTTTTTTATCTTTTTGATATCAGTCAGTGAAGCACAAAATCCAATTTCAGTTCAGGTCTCTCAGACAGCCCTGGGCACTGGGGATGCAGAGGCTCCTCTTCACTACACATCCCTGTGCAAGCAGGAGTAGGGAGGGGAAGGAGCCATCCTAGTGAACACACACACTCTTACACACTGCAGGAGTGGGTTTGCAAGGGGCAAATCAGGCAGGGTTTCAACCTTTCCCTCCTCTTCTGCTGTCTCAGGTCTCTGTCCCCAGTGGGAGCAGGATTCTTTTAACCCTCTCCTGCATGATTCCATACAAATCTTTCTCCCGTGAGCTGAACAGACTGCAAGGTGACTCTGCTGCCAGTAGGGTCTGATCCAGCTCTGCAGCAACAGGGCAAAAGTGACCCTGCAATTGTCAAGGGCTGACCATGACAGATCTCCAGGGGTGGGCCTAGTGGGAGCAAAGGACAATAAGAATATGTATTGGCCAGATCAAAATTCCCCCCTGCCTCCCCTGGAAATGCCCAAGAAGAGGATAAGTGCTGTTTCCCAGTGCTGTTTCCTCAACTCCAGACACACTCCTGGATTCTCAAGAAGCTTCTAAGCTGGAGGTGGTTTCTAGCAGGTCCCAGTGGATTTAACTTCATGAAGCTGACCAGTTTCCCATGGAATTTATGTGACTTTGTCACATTGCCATGGTTCTTCAGCAAGGAATTACTGACTGCATGAAGAACCACCTGTGTATGAGAGAGAGAGAAGTAATGAAGAGACAGGAGAGAGAAGGAAGGAAGGAAGGAAGGAAGGAGGGAAAGGTTCCCTCTGCCAGGCCAGAAAGCTTTAACTCCGCACTCTGTGAGCACCACAGGGTTTGGGGAGCCTGTGNAAGGAGAGAAAGAGAGAAAAAGAGAGAGAAAGAGAGAGAGAAAGAGAGAGAGAAAGAGAGAAAGCAATGCCCCTGTCACTCCCTCTCTGTCCAGGGCTTTCTGCCACAGCAGAGATGGAATTACAGCGCTGGAGGAAACTCAATGAAATAATGATTACCCTTTGGATTTAATTAGCACAGAGCTGAGGCGGTGTTGAACAAGCACGTCTGTACATCAAAACATTCCTCGTGGCGCCGGGGAGCTCAGACCCAAACCGCTCATGCCTGCCAGGCTCAAATCAGGAATGGAGGGCAGAGACCTGGCTGTTTGTTCCCTGCCCATGGTGCCAAGCCAGGCCAGGGCACAGGCCTCGCCAAGGACATGGGGTCAGGGATGGCCCTTCAGCCATCAGATGGGTCTGTGGCTGGAGGACCATGGCTGATCCTCCAGGAGCACTTTGTCATGCTGTGCACTGCACAAACCTACCAAGGGTGCCATCCCCACTCCCAAAAGACCGGGTGGTGCTGAAGGGAAGGCCACCTCATCATGGGTCTTCATGTCCCCTATCCTTCAAGGTACAGCTCCCACTGAGAGATAAATTCCACCCCCATGTCAAAAAGCCACCTGTTATTGACACTTCACAGGGAATTAGGATGAAGAACGGAATCATTTCCATGCCCGAGACATGGGAGAACCATCCCTGAGACATCCAACCTTCTCCAGCAACCAGGTGGGGACAGGACAAATCAACTGTGAGGGCTGGGAGAAAGCCTCAGACCTGGAGCAGGGCTGTAATGGAGGTTCAGGAGGTGATTACAAACTCACCTTCTGTCTGAGCATGCTTCTATGATTTGATTCCAAGAAAAACACTACTAGGAAAGCTGATTTACATCTTTTGGCCACAGGCTTTGTTTCTGGTGCAGAACAAGAGCTCAGGTGAAGAGTGGTCAGTGAGGCTGAGAAAACTCAGCATGACCAGGGCATTCACTAAAGCTCTTATCCCCCAGGTGTTTGATATTTCATGTTTTCCAAAGCCAGTATCTTCCTTTTTCCACTGGGGAATCTAAGGCAGAAAGCACAGAGCTAGGATCATCATGCACCCATAAGACTTCCCGCTACACCAAACAGCAGCAGGAATAAGATCCTGCCTGTTCATTCACAATGGACACCTTGCAAGACCAATCCTGTAATTACAAGGGCCAGCAAGGGAAAGATGTTGGACGTGAGTAAATTAAGGCAGACAGATTTACTGGCAGACAGAAAACAGAGACTCAGTGGGAATGGCAGCTCTTGGGTTTCTCAGCAAGGTTGCTGAGACCAAGAGAAACACAGCTCTTTTAATTTTAATTAACTCTTTTAATTTTAAAAGATTTCATGCTAATAGTTGTACTTACACCAAGAGCTTCTGCTCAGCCACAGTCAGGGAGATTTTAGAAATTGCTTCTTTCATACCTGTGGAACAGGAGTTCAGCAGTGATGTGTGAGCAGCACTTGACCACTTCTATGCTGATTTTCTGTCCAGTCCCTGGATCGTAGAATCACAGAATCATAGAATGGTTTGGTTTGGAAGGGATCTTAAAGATCATCTAGTTCCAACACCTCTGTCATGCGCAAGGACACCTTCCACTAGATCAGGTCACTCAGGGCCTTGTTCAGCCTGGCCTTGAACACTTCCAGGGATGGGGCTTCCGCAGCTTCTCTGGGCACCTTCCTCTTCCTTTTTATTACTGCTACATTTACTGTGCCTGTGTTTGACTTTAATCCTGCAGCTATCTGTGATGATTTGGGCAGCAGTGTGCGAGCACTTTCCCCTAAATCCAAAAGTTCCCTGCTCATCCTTTCATCACCTGAACATATTTGTTAACAGCTTGGCAAGGTAATCACAGTATAAATTATGCTGCTTAGCTACATGTGCATCTCTTGAGATCCTCACACCATGATCACAACACCAGACAAAATCTATAGGACCCTGAAGCTACTTCTTCATCCCTCTTACCACAAGGATTTTCCTAGGATACGGAGAAAAGGAATTAGGTGGTTCCCACAGCTGGTTACCAGGGGGCTTACAGTAACAAGATGCACACTCTATTAGGTCTACATGAATAACATTGTTGGCTACAGGGTCTGCTGAGTGCTGGCAGGTGATCTCAGATGGTGTGTAGCTGTAGTCTTAGGAAAGACCATTTAAAAAGTGTGAAGAAAATTACAGCTAATTGCACTGTCACAACATTAGCACTGTAGTTTCCAAACACGTAAAACTAAAGGCTATTGTTACTTCTGACAGTATCCAGCATCATCAGACAGGGCTGAAATTTCCAAATTTTCCCATTTAATGGGGCTCTGTGGAGTGTTTTTCATAGCCAGGCCAAGCATGACTCTTCTGCTGGCTTGAAACAGCCAGGGGCCAAGTGTGATTTCTTGGTTTTTGTTGCCAGGCAAGACATGCAGCCTTACCAGAGGGAAGACAGCCACATTCAGCTCCAGAGAGATTAAATGAGCCAAAATTACTGACTTTTTGGTGGGTGGGAAACTAACAGATTAAGGAACTCACTCCATTGTCCTCTCACCTGCATGTCCAAGAGTTGAGCCAATCTCTATTAAACCCTTCTTTATACAGATGATTTTTGCTCTGACCCATGGTCTGTAAGCAGAGGACTTGGAGCTGGAGCTGTTTCTCTTCTTTCAGCCAAGAGAAGGATTTTATTCCTTCAAAACAAATAGCTGTCTGCCTTATTTTTCAGCCTGCCATGCTCTTCCTTTTACAATAAATAAGATTCCACCCTGGACAAGGGTGGATCTCAATATGCCACCCCTAATCAGAAACGTGTTCAGGAGAAAAGAAGAGGGATTAACTTCCTCATAAATCACTTGCAATGAAAGGGGTGGGGAGGCTAATGATTTTAAATGGATACTTTGGCAATTCCTTTCATGAGAAGGAGATAATTACGTTGACCTTGAAGATCACATTATTCTCCTTCAGCCAGAGGAAAGAAGATATGAAGGATTGCCTCAGTTCTTGCTAAGCAAGGGGTGAAGTTACTGAAGACTGACACGGTCAATAGCTAAATAGATATTTAATAATAGGTAATATCTAAATGAGGCATTTGCTGTGTTGTCTGACTCATTTGCTACCTCCTAAGTGAAATATAGAGTCATAGAATATGCTGAGTTGGAAGAGACCCACAAGGATCATCAAGTCCAACTCCTGGTCCTGCACAGGACACCCCAAGAGTCACACCGTGTGCCTGAGAGCATCATCCAAACACTTCTTGAACTCTGGCAGGAAAGTGTTGGTTCTTGTGCCTGGTTTTCCTTATCTTTTATTTTATGGGTAGGTTAGGGCCCTCGGGTTTGATTCCCATTCCTTCTTGTGGAGGCAAATGCAACAAATTGGAGGTAGGGATCTGAGTTGTCTTCACACCCAGAATTTTATCCAGAAGCCAATGGACCTTGGTGAGAGCTGCACAATGCAGAGCCACAGGAGTTATGCCCTCAAACCAAGATGGTCCTAGAAAGCAGCCTTCTGTATTTTCCCAATGGAGCAAAGTAGAGAAGTCCTCAAGGTTTACCTCTGAGCCTGATCCAACACCTCATATAATCCCAAAGCTGAGTTACACTGAGCAGAAGTCTTTCTGATTTAGAGCTACTCTGAGTTATTTGAGAAAACATCCTGCTATGACTGTCAAGTGTCTCTATATCATGAGAGAACTGAGTATGTTGTACCAAAAATAGAGACAGCTCAGGAGCTGGGACAAGAAGCGGGGGCAGAAGGCAGGGTTTATTCCATGTAGGTATCTCCATTCAAGCTGGCAGCCCAGACTCAAGGGAGGGGACTGCTGCATGTGAATTAGTTCCTCCAGGGTTGAAGATCTGAAGCAGGAGGATCATACTACAGAAGTATTTCTTTCCCTCCATTGACAATTGAGGAAAGCCCTGGTGACTAGCTCCATGACGATCCAGAAAGATAAATTAAGTCCCACCATGGGGCTGAGAAACAATTTCTTTCAGAGCAAGTGCAACAAGAAATTACTCCCATTGTTCTTCTGATTCCACACAGTTTCCAGACTTTTCACTGCTCTATCTGGTTTTCCCTGTGGAGCAAAGGAACAGGCAAAGATGCAAATTGGAATAAAGCTATGAACAAAGCTACTCTGTTTTCTCCCTGATTTCTCTCTTTGACAACAGCTACCAAAGGTGGCAGACCAGAGAAATAACAATTTAAGAATTGAAGGGAAGCTGTGCAGACTCTCATCGTATGATTGACTCTTTCAGAGACTGGTGCTCTGGGCAGGTGCCATCAGACACGTGTCTCAAAGGTTAGGACTGAAATTCTCCTCCAGAAGAGCTGATTTGCAACTTGTCACACTGAGTTCTGCTCTTTCCCCTATCACTTGGAAGAGGAGGCACACATCAGCATCATCTGTCACCTCTGCTCGTTAAAATAGCATCCAAATGAGTTGGAATAGTTGGGCAGCAGTAAGGTCACATGGTAAAAGGCTGAGGCTCTGATAGAAGCAGTATCTGCTACAAGAAGGTAGAGCAGGGTCACGCACAAGCTTGAATGCCAGATACACTTGAGCTATAAGAAAGTCTGCTGTTAAAGGTATGTGCAAAGAAGTAGATCCTTGCTCTTCTGCCATTTATTTTCTCCCAGGTTGCCCCATTTATGCCAGAAACTTCCTAGAGAAGAACCCACTTCGGTCTTGTATAGACAGGTGCTATGATGGTCCACCCAACATTCGAGCTTTGTCTAAATTTGCCTGCTGACCCCCTCATATCTCCATCCAAACAAATTAATTCCTTGCTTGGCAACATCCCAGTGGGAACCACTTCTTGGTCTAAATAAAGCCCAAAGGAAGTTGTTTAAGAACTGGAAAGGGAAGGTTAAACAAAACTAAGCCATTTGAAGCTTGTGAAGGAGATTGTGGGTTTGATGGGATAAGGAGCTGCTCTTCTGCAGTGTAGATGGAGGAGAGGACTTGGCTCTGTGGGAATGTGAGCTTGCCACTTTTTCATTCACACCAACCAAAGCTCAGAGATCTTGCTGTGGGAAGATTCCTGCCGCCAGATGTCAAAATATTGAACACTGAAGACCCAGTAAGACTGTGCTCAGTTCTTTGTCCAAAATATGATCTCTGAGAGGTCTACAGAAGAAAGAGGGGGCAGGAAAAGTGTGATTAGCTAAAATGTAGGAGCCTGAAGCAGAGAGAACTGTAAGTGTACAACCAGCTTGTTCATACTGTACAGCTTCCTTCCTTTTTGGGTTGGACACACTCTAAAGAATGGCTTTGCTGAACCTGGCCATAGTCCAAGGTAATTTAATTGACTGTTAACACAATTGCAACTGATAGCAGAAGGCATTTTTTGGTCTCCCCTGAAGGTCCTATGGCTCTCCCTTGCACCCATCTTCACCTACCTACTGCTGCATCTGGGTGGCCACACCAGCCTGCACCACCCCCTCCAGAGGTCTCTTGCAGCAGAGCTTGGAGCAAGGGAAATTTCCCCATAAACCTCCTTGTTTGCAAGTGTTTCTGCAATCAGACTTCGTCCTAACAGAGAAAGAGCCCAAATACACGATGGAGACGAACTGGGAGATGGGCTGTGAGCAACAGAACAGAGCAGGGCTCAAGAGCTGTAAGAGAGGGGCCGAAATAGGGTGTGCAAAGGTGTGATTTGCCTATGGTAGGTGGGAAAGGTGTATGTGGGAAAGAAGACCGAGAGCGAACACACGCCTGTGGGAGGGAACAGTATAGAAGCATGCGTTTGAAGGAAAGCAATCCCCAAACCCCATCCCAATTTGTTTCACACAAATTTCTCCCCACACTTGTTAGCAGGGAGCTGCCCTCCAGCACGCGGTGGCAACCAGCCACTTACACTGAATTTGTTGAGCAAGCCACCAAACAACTCCCCCAGGGAGGACAATCATTGTGGATCTAATTAAAGGTTGTCACGCAGCTCTGCTCTGCTGACCAGACTCTGTGTGAATGAGATGACCTCCATTAATTTTATCTGACAATGATCATTGCATCAGAGCCAAATCCTAACATGAGACTTGACACCCGCCAAGAGATGGACAAAACAGCCAGAGCTCTGAAGGTGCAGGAGGGAAGAGGGACCTGGGAACCCCAGCTACACACTAGATGGGTCTGGCTGTCTCCTGTCTCAGTGGGCTGAGGACATTGCCTCCTTCCACACTGGTGAGACAGCAGGCTGCCAGAGAAGAGCAGGCAGTAATGACTGGAAAACTGGGTCTTCTCCACAAAAAAGCATCATCAGCCCTCTTCTAGGAACATGAGACCAGCTCACACTGTCATTCACCTCCACCAGAGCAGTCTTTCAGAGAGTAGGTGGTTATTATTAAAAGATAAATCTACTTAGATGTGGAACAAAAATTTAAAAGTATAACCTACACTTTGTTAATAATCACTGGGCAGATGTTTCTATCTCCCTACCAGCTTTGGGAAAGGATTTTGAGGCAGATCCTCTCCATTCGTGCTCCAGGGCTTCAAGGAGTAGAGCTGTATTCCTGTACATATCCCTGCACAGAGTTGTGTCAGTGCTGTGCTAACCATGTCCTCGTGACAACTTGGAGCACCAGGAAAATAGTAAAAGGCTGGCAAGCATGACAGAGAGATAAAGAGACATTGTGCTACAGCCCCTGCATCTCTGCTTGAGCTCCCTGATGGTGAGCAGATGGGGGGTTGAATATCACGGCCCTCATCTGCCTATTGGGAATGGTTCCTGCCCCATGTTATCCCTTAAAACCTGCTCAGAAACTGAGCAGAGGTGTGAGCCAAGCCACAGCCCAATCTGGCAACATAGCAACAGATAATTGAATGGTGCTCCAGGCCCCAGAGAAAGCCCTGGCACTATTTAATTGATTGACACGGAAAAACAGGAGCAGATTTTTGATCAAATTGTCCTTTATAATGAGACTTGGAAGAATGAGAGTGGAATCTCATTAACCAATGTCGCTTATTAGTAGCATTTAAATAATCCCTCCGAAGACACGTACACCCCTTAGGAACATCAAAGGACTGGGGAACCGCTGTGCATCTGGTGGCAAACATGGGCCTGGGTGGCCTCTGGGAATTTGATAGTTCTGTAGTGCATCTAAGGTTGAATCAGTGTGATTGACTTAAAACTGCTGTAAATTTACAGGTAAATAACCAGGAACACACACACACGCAAAACCACACACACTGCTCTGCATGGCAGCAAGACCAGAACTGTAAACCTCTAAGAGCACCTGATAACATGAGATCTCAGCTTGTTATTCTCTTGTTAGAATCTAATTTCCTTTTTAATATAAAAGCTTTTAAAACAGTTTTCTTGTAGTCACAATGTGAAGCCCCTGTAACTCTCTCAGGATCATCCTCCACACCAGAACCCACAACTCTCTCCAATCAAAAAAATAAATGCATTGCCAAAATCCGACATTCTCATTAACATGACCAGTTAATCAGCTCTTATGTCCCTAATTTAACAAGTGTCTGTTGTACAGCAAACATTCCACCTGCTCTGATTTCTCTCTGCTTGCAAGGTCCTGTTTGTGGAGGGGCTGGACATGAGGGCCATGAGCTGCTCTCCTGGCTCACAGGGTGCATCTCCAAGCCATCCTGCCAGGTGGGCACTCAGATGATTTGTGTGACACCCTTGGCCTGGGGATTCACAGCATAGCCTTAGATACGAGAAACTGCAGCTGAAGCTTGATTAAATGTGCTTGTTTCTTCTCTGTGTCCATCTCTACTCTCATCACTGACGGAAACACTTTGATGCTACAGCATATGGGGTCATTACAGATATCTAGTCTTGGAATCCAGAATCTGTGAAGAATGTAGGGACTCTTCCTTTTCTTTTGTGCAGACACTCAGAGCAGTTTGGTATTGGAATCCAGGTTGTATCTGGTGAAGCAGCAACTGATCTCATCAAGACATAAGCATCAAACTGTGGGGTCTCCCCAATCTAGGATGTGAGCGGGTGATTCCTTGGGCTCATTTAAGGTGGTACAGGAAGATGACAGCTTTGGCAATCTTTCGGGAATTACATGAAGACCAGAATTACATGAATAAGACCTTGGAAAAACACGAAAACCACAAGGTGGGAAGCAATGTTCAGTTGCTCAGCTCAGTCAAAGTCACTTGACTATAGTTTTCTGACTCCTGATTATCTACCTGAGAGTGAAATAATGAAATATTTTAGAGTCACCCAATCTGAGATTATCCTTATGCAGCCACACAAATCCAGGTATTTGTGAGGCAAAGAACAACAATTAGTGGGTGCTTTGATGCTTCTGAAAGACATTTTAAGAAGATATGAAAAACCTGTTATTGAAGAAGGTTTCCTGAGAAGCCAGCTTCCAAGAAGGTAGACTTAAAGCTCATTCCTTGGTGATGGTGATAACCAAGACAGAAGACACCCAAGTCGAGTGTTTGATATGAAAACAAGTAAACAATAATCAAAGGAAAGAATCTGTGAGGGAGGCAGAGGGTTGTTTTGTCTCTTTCAGGCTGCTGACTAGGAGTTGGTCTCAGGCAGGAGATTTGGTGTTGCCACATTTTTAGTGTAAAGACTGACTCTGTTCAATACCACCTTTTCTAGTAGCACCACTGAATTTCTGTTTGTCTCCCTGAATCTCCACATCTGAGGAATCTGGTTGTTTTTCCTCGGGCTACTTTTTTTTCCCCAGCACCTCTGCATTGTTTGTTGTACTAATTGTCTCCTGTGTCAGGCAATTTGATTCTAACACTGATGATGTGCTGCATTACCTCAAGATAATTTTACCGAAAACAGTGGGCAACATTCTTTGTTTAATGAGAGCAAGAGACCCAGTTAAACCAATAGCTTCAGCTTTTACCTCACTGGTAAATCAACCAACTTACCCCATTTAAAGATCCAGCCATATGATGCTACATGAGGCACCAAGCCACAGTACAGCAATGGAAAACCAAGGCCACTTAATACTGTCAAGTTTTATCACAGAAAAAAAATGTTCCTTTGAGTTGGAATTACAACAAAGATATTCATGTTCTGATCTGACCCCTCCAGCTCAATGTATTATCTCTGGAAGATGGAAAGATAATAATTCTATGTGTAAAGAATGTCTGGCAAACTACCAGGGGTTTTTTTTGGGTTGTCGGGTTTTTTTTCCTTTTAATTACTGGAAAGTAAGATGGGGAGCTGGCTCCCTACCTAAGAACTGGAGCTAAAAGCATTTCATGATGAGAAATAACTTAAGCAAACATCCTTCCCCCTATCTCTCACAGTTCCTTTAGGCTCATTTTGATTTATTTTTCTTCTTAAGACCAAACCCTGTGTAGTTAATAAGCAGAGTGATAAAAAGAAAGCAATGCTCCGTATCCAAACTGATGTATTTCTGCTCTGAGCACAATTTTACTAGCATGTTTCTTAAGGTCTCACTCAACTTCTTTCTCTGTTTTGTATTTCCTTTGGTGGCTGCACATCAAATAAAAAGGTGAAAAAGGAAAATCAGGCTGAAAGGTGGGATGTAAGATGTGAAGATGTAGAGAAGGAAAGCTACATGGTATGGTCCCTGTAGACAGGCTGAGGGAGAGGCAGCAGTGGTCTGCAATTGGCATTGGTTTGACAGTGTAAGAATTTCACAGTCACTGCATTTACCTCCTATCCCAGTCCTGTCCTGGTATTCAAGGTCTCAACCTGCCATGACTCTGCCCTTGGGGTGAAGAGGCATTTTATATCATTATTGATGCTATTGATTGAGCCCTGCACATTTCAGCTTTGTGTTCCTCTGTCTTATCACTGCTTGCATGAATCATACTTCCCCTAGGAGCAGAAAAAGTGTCCAGGCATAAAGGTATGAGTTCCTACATGGTGTGAGGAGATCACCCCAACTGGATGCTGCATCTGTCTACCATGAAGGTTCCCACAAAGTAGTTTCTGGTCTCAGAGCACATGAGCTAGGACCTCCTACATGAGGACTTTGACTCCTTCTTAGCTTTAGCTTTCAACACCCAAATAAACAAGCAGCCACAGATGTCATGTTCCTAATGCCTGAAGACCCGAGCACAAGGTCACATTACACTGTCTTGAGATACTGCTCATCAGCAGCCTGCAGATAATGAGGAGTAATCTAGTTTAGGCTCATCCTCTCCACTCGTGAGCTAAACTCAGACCAGTAATAGTGCTTTTGCCTGGCGATGAGTTTACATCCAAGAAATTGCTGCGGCTCAGCTGATTTGTTGTAATCTGCTCACGCAACAAGCACTGACCATTTCCGAGGCTGCTGTAACAGCTTGCTCCAAGGACAGCAGTTACAGCTGGCAGTGAGACCATTTAGCTTTAAAGCAAAGGCTCCTCGAAGAGCACCACTGCCTTTAAGGCTGGAAGCGATAGGCTTTTGACCTCCATTTAGTTCAACAGCTATCACTGAGAAGAAATGGGACTCTGCAGGAGGGATGTTTACAAAGCAGGGGGTGACACGTGGAAATGTCACCCCTAGTTTAATTCAAACCACAAAACCAGCAGATTCCTGCTTGCGTTTTCATGAGCAGGCATTCCTGACTCAAGTGAATTAATGAGTTTCATCTTCTTCTCCTGCATATTTGATATTCCACTGTCCTAGGGCATTTAAGGGAACTAGGTTGGGTACTGGGATTTTTGTAATCCACGATATTTTCTTTATCTGTCTTTGTCTTAGATTTCACCAAAGGTTTCCATTTGTTCAGCCTATTAAACCCACCAAAGGGAGATATTTGAAAATGCTGTTGTGCCTTGCAGAGCTCAGTCGCAATGGATTTCACAGGCCACGCTGCCCCGATAAAAGAGGAACGGGATTTGGTCTCGCAAGACCTTGCTGAAATACATCAGTTTAATTAGGGAATATTTTGCAAGAGTGGAAAATAATTATTCTGCATGCAAAGTGGAAATGACCAAAACTTGCCTCATTAATGTTGATTCACTGCAGCCAGCACACAGTGAGCAGAGACTGGAACCCCCTGATGAATGGCAGTCCCTTCACGCCAACATACTCCGCATCCATAATGGCTGAACAAGGCTCATTTTATGGGAGCAGTGGTGCGGAGAGGAGTCAGGACCATGGGCACACAACCTGTACATGGACCAACACCTGTGCAACCCCAGAGGCTGGAGCTTGGGGCATCCCTGAGGGGATGGCGCTTCCTACTCCCTGCCCCCAAGCCCCTCCTGGATTCTGCTCTGGAAATCAGGCAAGAATGGCAAATTAAGGGAAGGGAAAAAGTTGGGATTAAAATTGGGAATTGTCTTTGGTGAGGTCTAGGCTGCCGTTTTATTACCACTGGTCTCAGATACAACTTTGCCCCAGATCAGGAGTCTCCAATCACTCAGAGAGTCTTGGCCCCTGGTTCAGGGATGGCACATGATCCACGGCACCTTTCAGCAGCAGACACAGGGAACACAACCCCACCCCACACATGCTTCTCCCAACTGGACAAATCAGTGTGTCCTGGGTATACACCTGCAATGACAGGGAGAACCAACACCATGGAGTCTGAATCATTATGAGGACAGGGTTTGCCATCATAAAGTGACTTTAATGCATATCTCAGGACAGCCCACAAGAAGACACCTCTGACAGAGGTGTTTGACCTGTACCAGACAAATTCCTTCATGGAGATACAATCTTGTGTACAAGAGCTGAGATGGCTAAGCCTGTTGCTTCTACTCACCACCGGCCCTTTGGGGAGGTCTCATGGGCTAAAAAACATCAATAGACCAGAGGATTAAATTGTTCTTCTGATATATGACACAGGGGTGTGACCTTCAGAGAGAACCAACACCAACACCTCTAGGGGTCTGTACTGCCCAACACCTCTGGGGTTAATTGTTGTGCTAAACTGATTTTTGTCTACATTCCTAAATACTTGGGAGAAAATCCTTTTGCTGATTCGGCACATGAGGCTTGGTGAAGTTTTAGTGGGGCTGTATCTCAATTCTTTATAACTGGCATAGGCAATCCAAGTCAGTGAGGGGTTGTCTCATTTAATTTAGAGTCGCGATACATAATCTGATTTATCCTAAGGCAGGCACCTAAAATGGGTTGGGAAATTACATTAACAGTGGCCATTTCTTTTCTGTGACTAAAAATGGTAGCTGAGGGTGGCTCAGTCAAATGGAGTGGAGATGTTTGCATTTAGATGTGTGAAGGAAAATCAAGTTAATCCCACCTGGTGATGGATGTGGCTTGCATATAGCTACACAAGGATGCAGGAAAAGGAGACTCCTCTTGTATTGTATGTATACATCACAGAAAAAGATGGAGATTGTGTTAAGAAAGCAGAGGAAGAAGTAGGAAAGAAGAAAGGAGCAAAGCCCATGCTCTAGGTGACCCAATGAGCCAATGGATCATTTTTGGAGCCCTTTGCCATTCAAATCATTGCATCTGAAATTGTCTTAAAAACAACCAGGGCATCTTTATGACCCTTAACCTGTGGTTGTTCCTTTATTCTATGAACTAGCATCACCTTCTGCTGCAGCACAGCACGGGAAATGTCTCTATTGCAAACTGGTTTACTGGGTACCAGTTTTCCTCCCTTCTTTCTCCTGAATTTAATTCAGCAAGACATATCCCGAATGAAGACCTGCACAAGCCTTGAGGACAACTGAAATAAGCAGTGAACTGTACTCTCCTCTCAGTACCAAAGTTCATCACACTCAGAAAAAGCAAAACTGGAGGGCCATTTTTTCCCAGGAACTGAGTGTGATCTGAAAGACTGGATCCTTCACAATCCCAAGGGTCAGTAAATGCCAGTCCATCCTGACAAAGGACAAAGAAATCTTTAGTAGTAAAATAAAATCTTCCCTGAGCAAAATGTTCCCTATCCAAGGAGAGAACCACTCATTTTCAGTCTAGTGGTAGGTTTTTTTGTTGTTGTTTGTTGTTTGTTTTTTGGTTTGGTTTGGTTTTTTTTGTTGTTGTTGGTTTTTTTGTTATATGTAGTGGCAAAGAAGAATAAAAATAGGGAGAGCTTTGTGGCTGCACTTACAGTGAGAAGTTTCTGGTCAGCTCTCTGTCTGACGACCTCTTCAGATGGATATGCCCTTTTGGAAAAAGCTACTTTTTCACTTACTCCAAGGAACGAATCAGAATAGAAACTCCACTTTAAATCAAGTTTTTTCTAACTTTCTTCCTCTGGAGAGAAGGAGACCAAATTTTTTGTGTAGGCAGTGATTTATATACACAGAGACATCCAAAGCAGCAAACAATAACCTGAGCATCTCTAGTTTTCAGGCTCCACATATCACAGTCATGTTTTCAAAGATATCCATATAAAAGAACAATTTTCCGTCTTAGAAAAGATGGAAAAGAAAAAGAGATGTGTCTCTTTCTGACCTGTTGGGAACCACGTGGCGCTTTCAGGCCAGCAAGGCCCTTTTCATCTCAAACATCTACGTTTCCATCTCTTTGCACATGTAATTTTGCACCTCATTGCTCCTAATTGAGTGGTTGTGAACACCCAGCCCGTAGAGCTATAATTCTCTGCCATGGCCACAGTGTCAGAGAAAATAAGTTCTCAGACACTTCTGTCTATAAATAATTCTGCTGCCATGAGGTTATCCACAGGGAGTGTTGACAAGTATCTCATTACTAGCGTATTTCTCCCTTTTCTATCAAATTGCTTGTTTCTTCCCAAAAGCAAAGGTGCAGGATTGCAGGGCTTCCTAAACACCATTTCCAGCATCTTCTTCCTCCCATGATGGACACCACAGCTGTTGCAGGAGCTGTCATCTCCAGGATGGGACTCAGGAATGAAACTCATATTAACCTGAAATATTTCACAGCAATTTTCTGGAGTGAAAGGATGTGAGGTCTAGGTCTAGTCACAAAGCCAAAATTCAGGTCTGGTAATTATATCCTGCTAACCCAAAGTCCCTCTTGCAGTTTCAGCAGGACATGAGTCTTCTTGCTAATTCTCTGCTGTGGTTTATCTCAGAGACAGATGCATTTTGGTGGGGAAGGTGATTTCTGTAGATCTGGCCATCAAAACCAGTTGAGAGTTTTGGAGTAAACACCCTAATGTCAGCTTTTTTTCAGGTAAGCATCAACAGCCTGGTTTCCAGCAAGGAAGAGTTGTTACTGAAATCGGAGCTTGGAGCAAAAATAATGCAGGTATTCATAGTAACTACCGCAGAGGACTCAGAAGCTGAAAGTGGGTGGATTTGGATTGGCTATTAGGAAAAAATTCTTTACTGTGAGGGTGGTGAGGCACTGGCAAAGGTTGCCCAGAGAAGTTTGTGGATGCTCCATCCCTGGGAGTGTCCAAGGTCAGCTTGGATGGGACTCTGAGGTCTATTTGGCAGGATGGTGTCCCTGCTGATGGCATGGGGGTTGACACTAGATGGTATTTAATGTCCCTTCCAGACCAAATCACTGTATGAATCTATGATTCTAAGCTTCAAGGTCACAGTATTTACTGTCTGACCCAAGCAACCATGCCCCAGGTACTGCAGGCAAACCTTCACCTCTTGCTCTCATTTCCCCACAAGCCATCACCGTGAAGCAAACAGTAGTGCAGCACAGATTTAAAGGTTCTACATTGCTTTTGTGCCAAGTCATCAAGTACTTGCACGCTCTAGTTTCTGCCACCTTTATATTTAGTCCATAATTAAACAAGCAAGGGACATAAATAGCTGACAGCTTAAAAGCACCATCTTACACTCTTTTCCTTGCTTTGTAAACACAAACCTTACTTCTCACATAAACTACAGAGCACAGCTATAACTCACTCTCCCCAGCACTGCTGGTTTTTGCCTGAGTCCAGGGTATATTGTAATCAGCTGAAATGCTTTTATTTTTCTGCCTTGAAATTTGTCTTTTTAAGCCAAAGAAAGTGGCTTTGTCCAGCCTGAGGATTGCTGGCATCTCTGAGCTGGAACAGGGTCTCATCAAAGCACTGTGCTCAGGTCAAGGCAGTACAAGGATTTTTGTTGCAATAAGATGTGAGTTTTTATGAGTAAGTTAGAGGAAAGATCTAGTTGACCTTCTCCAGAACAGGTCAGCTCTGATGAAAGAAGTTAGTACATTTGTCTTAGCTTGGACATTCCCCCTGCCAAGGAAAAATTCTGCTGATACAAAAGGCCCTGGAGGATGGAGAGATGGATGGATGGAGCTGAAAGGTGTCAAAGTGAACATCCAACTTTGAAACTTTGTCTTGAGCATTTGGCTCTACAGAAGATTCAAGGTGCAGTGCCTGGGGTCGGAAAGCCCTGACTAACTAGATGCTTGCGCCAAAGTGCCCCTGCCCTGGGTTACAGGGCAGAAAAGCTAAATTTGGGGTCTGCGAGCACCATCTGCTGGCACATTAACCAAGAAGGAGCTGGGGCGGGATCAGAGATTTCACCATGGCCAGGTCTGGGAGCAGAAAAAGGCTGCTGACAAAACCCCAAGGTCTCCTTTGAGCCTCCATGGGGGAACGGAACAAGGGAAAACAGACAAAACCCACCCCTTTTTCTGTAATCAGAGCAAGCACTGAGATGGGGTGGGTGTCGTCTACCCAGCAGAGAGAGCAAGGGACAGAGAAAGACATGATAGTTCCAACCACACGGCAGAGACAGCAAGCTAGGATTGCTTGGGTAAGCCCCCTATTCCAGCAAGAATTTTGGATTGTTTTTAATACATCTTCTTTGTTGTTGACTTGCTGGGCATCACTGGGAGGAAGGTGCGCTGTTTCCAGCCCACCTCGGGAACCAACAGGCTGTTGGTAGGCAAATATCCCAGGTCTGGATAGAAATCCTTTCTGGAAGGGGAATAAGTTGAACCTCTGACTTTCTGAAGCATTTCTGACCTCCAGGTCAGTAGATAAAAGGTGGAAAGACAGCAACCACCTCCCTGCCTACTCCATTTTGAGAGAGGACTCAAGCTCTATGTACCACGTGAGGCAGTCCTCAGCATGGCATATGCATCCCAGAGATCAGAGGGGTTTTCCCTGTGCCAGGTGCTGCCTGCTGCCTGGTTTGGCATCCCCCATTTTGTACCAGCTGCTTGTGCTCTCACTGCACAGGGACCTGGGTTTCCCCACTTGGCCAAGGGAACCTAACATCTGACCCCTTTTGTGTGTCCCTTAGCATCTGTGTTGGCTTTTCTCTTCCAAGATTCTACTGTTCCAGTATTAGAAGGATTTAGATATCTAAATTTCCAGTCTACATGTGTTGTGTTGTGTTGGCCTTTAGGTGCTTCATAGCAGCTCATTCTCCATAGGGCATTCTGAGTCATTACCTCAACCATCTTTTCTCTCCTTTGTTGCCTTTTCATGCATCTTTCACCCGTATCCTATTTTTAAAATCACAACCCCACAGGCCATAGTAGCCTTCAACAGCAGCTTGCCTCTTAAGTCCTGAAATAGTCTCCTTTGGGGCAGATCAGATAGGAGATCTGTATAGGGGATTCTTGGCTGCTGGATCCTATCTTGTTCCCAATTGTGGAT
Source organism: Cnemophilus loriae (assembly GCA_013397755.1). Taxonomy (NCBI): domain Eukaryota; kingdom Metazoa; phylum Chordata; class Aves; order Passeriformes; family Corvidae; genus Cnemophilus; species Cnemophilus loriae. The sequence goes on along the minus strand of VZTF01005563.1, from coordinate 552,251 downwards.
CTCGCCTGTTCCACCACACCTCCAGGAGAGAGGTCCAGAAACACCTTACAGCTGAGATGTACAGTCAAAATTTGGTTCTCTCTAAAATCATAGAATCATAGAACCATGGAATATCCTGAGCTGAAAGGAAACCACAAGGATCATCAAGTCCAACTCTTGGCCGTATATAAGACAATTCCAAGTTCACATCATATGCCTAAGAGCATTAACCAAGTGCTTCTCAAACTCTGTCAGGCTTAGTGCCATGACCACTTCCCTGGGGAGCCTGTTCCAGTGCCCAACCACCCTCTGGATGAAGAACCTTTTCCTAACATACAGCCTAAACCTCCCCTGACACAGCTTTATGCCATTCACTCTGGTCCCATCATTGGTCACCAGAGAGAAGAGGTCTGCGGAACTAGAAAGGATATATTTGTCCATGGGGACCAGTATTCTCTTTTCTTTCATAAATCCTTTCCTTGCACCTATAATTTAGATGGGGACACAATGTTGGAGCATTTTTCATATTCATGCAGAAAATAGCGTTTTGCTGGAAGGAGGTAAACTATCTGCATATAATAGCAGAGCAGAAGTGACTGGGATGACAGTCAGAGATACGTAAGTGGCATATTGATTTTTTCATGCTGCAAACAGCAAAAGGCAGTTGTCTCTTGATACGCTTGGATTAACAAAGCACAGCATTTGGCACTGGAAGTGTTGTTGCCACAAAGCAGAAGACGGGACCATAGTCTCTCGGCCTTAGACACAAAGCAGGCTGAAGGAGTTAAATGCCTGCAGTCCCATGGAAAGCTGGCTGTGAGGCATTCATCAAATATGAGTCACCAAATCATCCTCTACTGAGCCTTTCACTGTTTTCAGTTATCTCTGTGCTACCATTAATCTAACACTGTGGAAAGGTGAGGAAGCAGCACTGGAATTGGGGTGAGTCTCAGCTCTTAGGATTGTTCAATGCAGGGGATTCTTACTCCGAAGTTTTAAGCACATTTCTAACTGTCTTAGCTTGGACAAAAAATAAAAAAGAAAATCAAGAACATGATATATCTCTTACAGAGAAAAGAAAAAGGAAGAAAAGTCCCAAATTGTTTATTGGCCCTAAACCAGAAAGGGGTAGCAAACTGCAGGAGGAATGCAGGGTGGAAACCACAGCCTCATCAGAGAATCACAAAATCACAAAAAATGGCTGGGTTTGGAAGGGATGTTTGGAGTCCAACCTTGCTGCTGAAGCATGCAAGAAAAGAAAGCCCTAGAGATGCAGAAGACATCTCAGGATGTGGAAGATGCCCTGAGATGCAGAAGATGCCAAGATTCAAAACCTGATGTCTGAGATGAACCAGCCCTACTCTAACCTATGCATACTGCAGGATCCTCTAGCAATATGGATAAGACACTTGGAGTTCCGGCATTGAAATAAAAGCCCCATACAATGGGAACCTATTTTCCCGGGTACCAAGCAATAGGACATAAGTAAATGGCCTCAAGTTGTGCCAGGAGAGGTTTAGATTGGATATCAGGAAAAATTTCTTCAGTGAAAGGGTTGTCAATCATTAGAACAGGCTGCCCTGGGATGTGGTGGAGTCAGCATCCCTGGAGGGATTTAAAGGATTTGTGGATGTGGCACTCGGACACATTGTTTAGTGCTGGGTTAACAGCTGGACTCGATCTTAGAGGTATTTTCCAACCTTAATGATTCTATGGAAATAAAGATCCCATGTGGCAGCTCCTTGTTAGCAATAGCACAGTGCAGCAAAAGGAGGAAATTGAAGGGTATTGTTCTTAGTTTCAGACACCCACATGGCACAGAACAGAAGCTTGTCCTAACTACATTTTCAAGAACTTTAATGTAGGAACTACTGCCCCTACAAAGAAACACAAAGACACAGGTGAGCAGATGGAATTGGCAGTGCTGGATTAGCAGTTGGAATTGATGACCTTAAAGGTCTTTCAGAACCTAAATGTTTCTATGATTCTGTGATTCGAGTCCTCTTTTCAGAGCAAGAACAGCTTAGAAACTGCTTTAGCCTTGGAGCCAGACCTGTTGAGCACCACTCAGCACTGCTAAAATGAATGCAATCATAAAACAGGTGTGAAATAGAGGGGGCCCAGGTTGGGGTGTGATGCACAATGGTACCTGTTTGGTTTGTGCAGTGCTGTCCCACCTTTGAAAAAGAAGAAGGTCTGTTCATCTGGGTCTGTGAGAAACCTGGACTGATGGAAGGTGTTCCTGTCCATGGCTGTGGGGTTGGAATTAGGTGATCTTTAAGGTCACTTTCAACTCAAACAATTCTGCCATTCTACGATTTAGGAGTACATTATCTTTTTGAAGAGGCCATTGAAAACTGCAAGATAATCTATTTTCTTATCTTCCCAGAACCCCTAGAGAATAAATCTTGCATCTCAGACTGGTGAAACAGGAGGTTTCCCACCTGCTGGCAGCAGTCTCCTCCCTCCTTCTCTCTCTCTCTCTCATGATCATTCTCTCTAGGATAATAAGTCAATCCCACTAAGAAAATCCCCAGACTCTGCTTCCTTGAGTTCTGCTTGGTTGTGTAGATGAGCTCTAAGTCCCAACCACCTCCTCCTGCTCACTTGAGGGCAAACTATACTGTCCACGAGCTGAGGCAAAAATTAAAACCAGGTTTTACACCATGGTTTCGCCTTTCCCCTGCCTCCCTGTACCCAAGGTTCCTCTCTGCACTTTCAAATTAGGAGGTATGTCAGGCTTGTGGAACCAAGCCCAAACTTTCCAGAGAAAACACACCAGAGTCAAAGACATGTTTTGAAAATAAACAGCAAAGCTGGCAAGCAAGGGTGACGGAAGACGGAACCGGCATTGTTAGAAGCTGGTAGCAGTAAACTAAGAGGGGCTCTGCACGGCAGTTTCACACAGGACTCAGCCTCCTGTCAACAATATCTGGGGAATATTGCTCAATGACCAAAAGAATGAGCACTGAGTCTTGGGAAGGGAAGAAATTAGAAGCGTCTGTCTAGGCCACTCCAATAACATGAGGAATAATAATAGAGTGGGAGAAATAAGTGTGGATTGAGGGTTAAAAAAAAATACAAGGAGAAACTGGGCAACAGAAAAGCACATCACAGTTATAAAAAGAGACAGAGAAGGGAATTTTATTCATGAGCTTTCCAAACACATTTGCCATTATCGCAGGCATGAGAATATTATTCTGCTGCTGTCAGGGGGCATGTGATGGGGCTCCAGCCGTCAGAAAATCACTGCCAGCTGTCAGAGGGCCAAGCCATTAAGGGCCATGGGCCAACACCAGTCACACTGTCAAGAAATTCACTTGCTTGTCAAGGGATTAGCAGTCTGGTCTCCAAAGCCTTCAGAGAGCATTGGCTTCAAAACTGGAGATGGTCATGTGAATAGCGCAGTCCCTGACAATGGAAGCAGTGGGTAGAAATGCTCCTTTTAAGTATAGGAGTAAGTACAAGGAGGAAGGTGTTCAGCTGTTTCTGTTTGGCTCTGGTACATAAGGAGCTCTGAGTAGTAGAGAGCATCTTTGATTTGATGGCATTAAAAAAACCAATTAAATTCATCCAGAAGCACTGCTTAGCCTTCGACCAAATGGGCTGATGCACGACAGTGCATCAGACGTCTGAGTGCACTGCAGCTTTCTTTAGGAAGACTGGCATGAGAGAGCAGCAAATCTGTGCTGGAGTCTTACTGAATTTTATTCCTCTTTCATTCAAGCATCTGCAGTACTCTAACCTATGGCAGCTGCACCTCTTTGTGAACAGGGCACGTGGTTTGGGTAGCAAAACTGATGGAGACAATTCAGTCCCCAGCCTTGTTCAGCAATGGTCCCAGAGAAAAGCCAGTCCTAGGACCAGCAGGGCTTATTCTGTGGGTGCTTTTCTTATGTAACAGGTGATGAGCCTAGACTTGGCTTTCCACGTCTAGCCTGCAAAGAAGTCACTATATGCATTTCCCTGAGACAGTCACACTCAAGGTTCTATCAGAAGGTTACAAAGCTATAATAATATAGATCACAGAAATCACACAGTGTTCCTGGAGGGCGTTCTACAGTTTGTGTTAAGCATATCGGGTCAAATTTAAACCATAAGCATTGCCTAACTTTTAGGTCACACCTACTGTGGCATTTGAACTCAACTACTGAGTCATTCAGACTGTCCACAGCTGCCATGCTCAGCACTCAGTGCAAGGAGAAGTGGCCCAAGACAGGAATTAAGTATTATATCATATTGACTTACCATTGCTGTCATAATGCTTTAACACAGGCAGAATTCAGTATATGATTCATGCCCATGATGTAACTTCATATGTTATAATCAGGTAATTAACACTGCAATTAAATAATTATGTCACACTTCTGGATGAAACTTTTCAGAAAAGTGTGTCATGATGGACCCACTCTCACCTGAGGTTTTGATGTGACACACCTATGAATTTTGGTGTGTCATAGAATCAAAAAATCATTTAGGTTGGAGAAGACCTCCAAGATCATCGAGTCCAACCTTTGACCAAACATCACCATATCCACTAAACCATAGCACTATGTACCACATCCTGTGGCTTCCTGAACACTTCCAGGGATGGTGACTCAACCACATACCCTGGGCAGCCCATTCCAGTGCTCGACAACCCTTTCAGTGAAGAAATTCTTCCTGATGTCCAAAAATGACCCTCCCCTGGCACAACTTAAGGCTATGCTAAGTTGCCTGGGAGAAGGGGCTGACCCCCACCTCGCTACAACCTCTTTCAAGTGGTTGTACAGAGCATAAAGTCTTCCCTGAACCTCCACTTCTCCAGACTGAACACCCCCAGCTCCCTCAGCCACTCCTCATATGACTCACTCTCTAGACCAAAGGTTCATTGCCCTTCTCTGGACACATTCCAACATCTCAGTGTCTTGTCCTGAGGGGTTCAGGACTGAACACAGGATCCGAGGTGCGCACATTTTCATGGGGACAATCACTGCCCTGGTCCTGCTGGCCACACAATTTCTGATACAGTCCAAGATGCCATTGATCTTCTTGGCCACCTGGGCACGCGCTGGCTCATGTTTGGCCAGCTAGTTGACAAACAGCACCTGCAGGTCCTTTTTCACTGGGCAGTTTTCCAGCCCCTCTGCCTCCAGCCTGCAGCACTGCCTGGAATTGTTGTGATCCAAGGGCAGGACCCAGCACTGGGCTTCGACCCACGGATCCAGCCTGTCCAGATCCCTCTGCAGAACCCTACTGCCTTCCAGCAGATCAACACTCCCACCCAACTTGGTGTCATCTGTGAACTTACTGAGGATGCCTTCAATCCCCTCATCCAGAACATCAATAAAGGTACTACATAGGACTCTCCCCAACCCTTCCTCCTGGGTTACTAGGGATCTCTTCTGCTCCCCATCCCCATCTACCAGGTCAGGGGGCCGGTTGTCCTAAAGATAACTGGCCTTACTGTTAAAGACTGAGGCGAAGAAGGTATTAGGTACCGCAGTGTTATCCTCATTCTTGGTGATAATGTCCTTCCCTGCATCCAGTAAAGAATGGACATTTTCCTTGGCCCTCCTTTTGTTGTCAATGTGTTTATAAAAACACTTTTTATTATCTTTCACAGCAGTGGCCAGATTGAATTCTATCTGAGCTTTCACTTTTCTGATTTTCTTTCTACATGACCTAATGGCATTCTTGTACTCTTCCTGAGTTGCCCGCCCCTTCTTCCAAAGCTCATAAACTCTCTCTCTTTTCCCAGAGTTCCAGTGAAAGCTTCCTTTTCAGTCAGCCTGGTCTTCTTCCCCAGTTTAGATTGGATATCAGGAAAAATTTCTTCACCAAAAGTATTGTCAAGCTTTGGAACAGGCTACCCAGGGAAGTGATGGAGTCACCATCCCTGGAAGGATTTAAAAGACATATAGGTGTTACACTTACGGGCACAGTTTATTTGTAGGCTTGGCAGTGCTGGGTTAGTGGTTGGGCTTGGCGATCTTAACAGGTCTTTCCCTACCTAAATCGTTCTGTGATTCTATGACTCACTTCTGTGACATCAGCTCCACTTCTTGGTAGCTGACACCACAATAAAGTGCGGTCCCCAGTAGAAAAGCTCCAGAAAACATCTTTCTTTCCCTGTCTAGTAATGAGCTGTCCTACTGAGGCAGCTCACCAACAGTTTACTGTGGAAATGGAGGGACACAAGTCACCCCAGAAAAAAGTGGGAAGTGGAAATGTATTATTGTATTTCTTTGTGTTTCCTTTTATCCCCCTTTTAGTGGATAGGCCTGAAATATCCAAGCTATGCTAATAAGGTAAATTTGAATTGTCTGAGCAGCCTCTTTTATTAATGACTTGTTAAAGAAAAGAGTTTGGCTGAGGTGTAAGTTGATTAGCTCACTGGTAATTAACTGATATCCAGAAAAGTAACAAAGGATTTTGTCAAGTAAATAATGACTTGATCTTTCCTTTCCTCCTCCTTCCTGCAGTAAATGAGAGAAATACAACATCACATGAGCAGAATGTGCTTCATTTCCAGGCTAAATAGAAAAATTTGCATACACTTGGGATAAATATGCCATTTTTCTAGAGATCAAGGAAAAGAATAGCAGCTGACTTCCCCACTGTTGGTACCAGTGCAACTGAAGATATTTCAAATTTTTAATTTTTTTTAACATTTGACATTTTAATATATGTGCATCTGCTTACCACTGAGACTTTGCTTGTTCCTAGTGGTTTTCTCCTTTTGTACTAGAGGTTTTTTGTGAGTAGCAATATAAGGAAATTGCTTTTGCTGTCCATGAGACCAAGTGACAAGCAGTGCACAATTGGATGGACAGGGTTTATAGACTATGATAAATCACTTTCCATTTTCAGACACTAATAGATTCATTATACAAAATACAGTTGATGAATGGTTTATGGGTGCTTTCTTCCTTAAACTGAAGGTTATAAGAAAAGGGGAAACACTGGCAATAGCTAATTATTCCAAATCCATTCCTACTGCTGTTTTGGGATAAAAAAAGTTTCAGCCCTCCTCCCTCACAGACCAGATTAGCTTGTCTTCCAGCAAGTTTCTTGCTTCTTGACAATATTTTTCCTTCAAAATTTGCCTTAAGTAACCCTTACATCATTGGGACTTCCATTTCTGCAGTAGGTGGTTACTGAGCTTGACCAGTCTCCAACTGATCACAAGAGAGCTGGGCAGGGACTTTTTATAGGGGCATGCAGTGATAGGACAAGGGGAGATGGTTTTAAAGTGGAAGAGGGTAGGTTTAAATGGATACTAAGAAGAAATTCTTTAATGTGAGGGCCTGGAACAGGTTCCCCAGAGAAGCTGTGGATGCCCCATCTCTGTACGGGTTCAAGGCCAAGTATGGAGGGGACTTTGAGAAACTTGGTCCAGTGAAGGTGACCCTGTCTCCCATGGCAGGGATGTTGGAACGAGATATCTTTAAGGTCCTTCCAACAGTAACCATTCTATGATTCTGTCATCATACACTCAAACTGGTATGACTGGGAAAGACAGATACACACCAGGAGTTCACACTTGAAATCAGTGATACCAAAAACTTTAGCAACATATATGTAGATGGGAGAGGGCCTCATCTTTAAGAGCGTTAGCAGGACAGGTTAGAAAACTGATGGTGACACCCCAAAGCTTGCTATTGATGGCCACCTGCCTGCACAAGGTAGCTGCTATCACCAGGAAATTCCTGCCTAATCCACCCAATGGTTTCAAACACTGTCAAGTCAAATAAAACATGGAGATTCCAAAATACTTCCTGCAGGGCTGAAATCATGTTTGTTGGAAAACAACTCTCTTACTTCAGCGTCACAGCAACATGACGAAAAACTATGTATAGATTCTTACATTAACTGCAAGCCACCGGTGCTGTCTCTTCTCTTCCCCAAAAGGAGCTGATTGCAAGACAGAACCATTGATGTGTTCTCCTCCACACTCCTTCTTGTCTCCATTTAGGGGGAGGTAGCTAGGATAGGAACAAAAAGAGAGGAGGGCTGCTCCTGCTCTCACCATCCAATGAGCGCTACTGCCATTTTGCATCCCAAATGGAGTCAGTGCTGCCTGTTCAAGCACTGTAGAGAGCCCATGTTTCATGGCTCTCGTCCTCCAGGATATCTCTCCTCCCAGATTTCAAATAGGGAGTTTATAATTTGTCCTAAGGACAGGTGACTCCAATGAATGGTATAATATACAGAAGCAACAGGCTGCCCAGGGAAGTGGTGGAATCACCATCTGTGGAAGTGTTCAAAAAACCTGTGGATGTGGCACTAGGGGACATGGTTTAGTGGTGAACATGGTGGTGGTAGATTAACAGTTGGACTCAGTGATCTTGGAGGTTTTTTCCAACCTTAATGATTCCATGATTCTATGATTCTAAGTGAGACTGCTTTTCTTAAACGCCTCAGTTCCACCCATCTGAGATCAAAGCAAGTCCAAGAGCCAGTTAGGTATGCACCTTCCATGGATGCTGTGAGTACAGAAAACTTAACAGGAGCATCACTGACCTCAAACCAAAGCAGAGCTCTTTTTCAGAAGAGAGTAACGACTTGGGATTCATGACCTCACCCAATCTCATCCAGCCAAAAAAGCCAGACATCTAAGCTTAATTCAGTTCATAAAATCATAGACATTTAGTGCTCTTGGAGACATAGCACATGAGCACCATATGGGAGACGACACTGGATGTACGGAAGTTCCAGTGATCCCAGGGCATCCTGCCTGGCCTTCAGCTGTTGCTCTCAAAAAATCTCCAATGACAGAAGATGGCAGCATTTAAAAAAGTGAACTGAGCCTGTAAAGCAGGATTGAAACTGAAATTAACACACTTAAACATTGTTACAAACTTTGTGTGAGTCTCTTCATATTGAGATCTACGTATGTAAACTGCCAGGCAGAAAAAGACAGCTTGCTATGTTTCTCCTAAAGAGAAAGCTGTTTACAAGTGTAAACAATGAACTGTTACGGCATTTGCTTTTGCTGTTTTAAAGCACTAGAAGAATTCTAAAGCACAAAGGCAAACTGATTCCCAGATTCCTTTGAAAGTCAATGAGATTGAGGCACATGCCATTTGTGCTTTTGAAAAGTCTCCTTCCCTTGATAGATTTTCATGTGATGTTTCAGCTTAAACCAGTGTTCATTTACCATAGACATTTTGCAGCTGGTAAGGGCTCTGATTCACATATAAGGGTGAATTAAGCTCCGATAAGTGGAGAAGAGCTCTCCTTCTGCAATTCCCCCTGTGTCAACTGCTTCTCCCCTGGGAATGGATGAACAGCAGGTTTATCTCCTCCCTTACCAATTTCAGCCCTGAAAATTAGTGCAAAGTGACACGAATTTTACTTCATACTAGTACAATGGGTTGAAAGCTGCAGGTGCTTGGAGACACCTACGCAGGCTGTGTGCTTGCAGAGCAGTAACCATGAGGTGCAGAAAATCTTCAGCTTAATCCACTGCTACAAGAAAACAAACATCCTCATTTTCTTAAAATGGGGCCTGCTGTGGATGGTATCACCTGCCTTAGCTTTTGATTTTAAAGGGTTTGGGATACATCTTGATAGACCTGAGCAGACAGGCTTTCGCCAGAAAAAGGGTGGAGAGGAGAAAATACCTCCCTAAAATCTGCTTTGAGGATCAGTTGTAGGAGTGAACCATCCTCTGTGTGAGGGAATGTTCTGTCCCTGGCAAGTCGCACCTCCTTTCCTAAATATCTGCACTCAGGAGCCCCTTTTTCCATCAGTCTGTTATAACACTATTCAGGTGCTTGTATTAATATCTGAGCCCATCCGTGCTGGGTGCCCACAGTATCCACAGAGCTGCAATCCGTGATGCTGTCATTCAACACCGCAATCAGTTGCCAAAATGCAACAATAGCCTTGAGAATATGACTAAGAACAGCCATATTACACCGGGGAAATTATGAATATTTATATGGCTCTAGGACATGAGTCCCCTTGATGATAATTTACAAATGCCTGACGCTATTTACCTAGAAATGAGCAGGCAATCAGATCTGTTAAAGTCCATTAAAGGTTCTTGGATCCTTCTTCATGTCAGGAAACAACTTCTCTTTTTCACTCATTCAGGTGCCAATAACCTAACGTGATATTACTCCAGGCGTAATTATCATAATCTAAGCACCAGTGCTCATAAAGAGCCCTCAATCTTCAGGGCACGTTACAAAGAGTCTGATTCAACCTCTTATAATCCTGCTTTTAGCATCTTACTCATGCTATCTGCATATAAATCAATGGGATAAATTACATGTTCCACAGGATTGAGCTTGCAGAACCTAGAGGTGTTGATGCCCTTTTTCTGTAACCAGCATAGACTAGGCAATCCAGGAAGCTGCCAATAATGACATTTGGAGCTGCAGTATTTAGAAGCCAACCTTATCATGGAAAGTAAGACTTTAGAGCTGAGAGTCACGACTCAGGATTCCACACCTAAGATGGTGTAAATGCTATGACCCAATAAAAAAAACGGTCTTAGAAGAGGGACAATTTCATAAGATGCTTTGAGGGCTGGAGCACCTCTTTTGTGGACACAGGTTGAGAGAGTTGGGATTGTTCAGCCTGGAGAAGGCTCCAGGGAGACCTTATTGCTCCTTCCAGTACCTAAAGGGGCTCCAAGAGAGCTGGAGAGGGACTTTTGACAAGGGCATGGAGTGATAGGACAAGGGGAAATGGTTTTGAACTGGCAGAAGGCAGACTCAGATTAGATATTGGGAAGAAATTCTTTTATGTGAGGGTGGTGAGGCACTGGAACAGGTTGTCCAGTTAAACTGTGAATGTCCCATCCCTGGAATTGTTCGAAGCTTTGAGCAACTTGGTCTAGTAGAAGTTGTCCCTGCCCGTGGTGGGGGAGGGGAGGTTGGAACTAGAGGATCTTTAAGACCCCTTCCAACCCACATCATTCTGGGATAATTACCTGTAAAATTTGAACAGGAAATTTGTAGAACAAAATTCAGTTTTATTTTTGTGACTGATATCTTTATTTTAACATTATGAGAACCAAGCAGTGAAAACATCTTCGAGATTTTATATCAATTTTATCTTCCCTTTTGCACATATACACTGATGAGATTGTACTTATTAGTACAATCTTCCCCAACATATGTCTCCATAACGAGTTCTAAACAATCTGCTTATTAGGTCTCATTTTATGCAGAAATAAAACCACCAGCAGCACAAGCCGTGATAAAGTGTTTGCACAGAGCAGAGAGAGATGAAAGTGTTCCTCAGGTGTCAGTCCCTGAATTTACCTGACCACAACGAGCTGAACACGTGCCATTTTTGAACAGCAGTCTTTTCCCATTCCCAAGAAAAGTACTACTGGATCCACACACTAAAGTGACAGGACATACCCCTCTAGTGGTGTAAACTGACATGATTCAATTACCCACTCATCAGTTAAGCTATGAGGTTTCAGGGCAACATTAAACTGTATGGAAAGAGGACCCTTTGCCACAGGCAACCTGAGGCCACAGGAGGGCCACATTTCAGGAGCCCTATGTTTGGTTTTTGCTATTTCAGAAACAAGACATTCCCTCCATAGGCTGTACAGATCAGACAATGAAAATCCAACACCTGGATAGAGTTTGATCCTTTAATCAGATACACCACATTTACATGCAAAGAAATTCAGGCTGTCACATTATATCCTGTGCAGTAATGGACAGAACAAGGCATAGCTCAAGGTTACAGAGGAAAAGTACAGATTTTAATATGTATTCTTGTAACAGCTGAAGCAGTCAAAGTTGGTTTTGTGGAAGACAAGTTTACCTCTACAAAACATTTTCAGGGGGAAAAAAAGCATGTATTATAATAGTCTGGGGCTGCCTCTTCAATACTATCCTTCTGAGTGCAGTGACTGAAAGGTTTGTCAGAGTTCAAAAGCAGAGAACCAGGCCACAGAATAAATTAGAAGTAAATGCATATTGTGACAGAGAATACTCCAGAAACGTGCCAAATAAATAAAAATTCCCCAGTGATTGGAATTAAGGCCTTGCTATGCATTTTTCTTGTCTTTCTGTGGAAATCAGAATGGATGACAACATACATTATTGCTATCTACCACATACAACTTTTCATTAATTTATCTTACCCAGTTTTAAAGCTAGTTTCATGTCTGACTTCTTTTTCTAGTGTGGTGGCAAATCTTCTCATGGCCAGCATGCACATGATGAGAAAAGAAGCAAGCATCAATATTTTAAATTATTTACTTAAAACCAACTGTAATTCAATATTACAAAAATTGCCCACATTTTTCCACATTGTTGCCATTTTTGCTCCTGATAAGCAAATATTTATTAGTTAAATTTAGCTATTAGCTAATATTTAAACTATTTCATAGTTCTCTCCTTAGTTTCTGAACAACTGCAATTTCAAATTTTTAATTATTTTTCTGTCAAAAACTTCTAATCTTAAAATGGTTTGTCATGAGAACAAAAATCAGAGCCCTGCAAACTTCCTTATTATATAAATGGAACCTTCAAAAGTCTGAAAAGCTAAAGTGCATCAAGCAGGCCAGAATCCTCCTCATTGTTTACAGTCAGTTTTGTGCATCTTGATCAGTCTGGTACTCTTCTAGACCTCAATCTTGAAAGTCTCAATCTGTGGAAGTACTCTAGGTCTGAAAAATACAGGAAGACAAGTCTGCACATAAAATTCCACAGGGATTTTGATGATGTTTTGACAATTTAAGTGTATTGTCATCGCCATCACTAAAATAAATTTTATTTTAGTTCTTTATAGCCTGACGAAAAATAGTGATATGTGTTAAATACATCTCTACCTGATGCTGGAAGCATTTATATACAAACTCAACCTCAGAAGGCGAGATAGTCTTCAAGATAGATGCATACATTCCCAAACAGCAGTATTTACAGTGGGAAAGGTCTGTATTTAGATTGACATTTCTTAGCTTACAGAAGGAAAGGTGAGAAGAAATAAGATGTGGAAAAAGAAGTCTGTGTGTTTATATGTAGGTATAATAAATTCTGCTGGCCAGCAGGGTGTAAGCACTGTGTACAGACCCCAAGGTCTGCCCAAAGCTTCTCCTCAAGTCTTTGGACAACCTTCTGAAACATAAATCACACATGGTATTGTCAGGCCTTTCCTGGTGCATTTTGTTCTTTTCCTTTGTGTGTCAAGTCTTTCCATTTTTAGATTGTACTTGCCTCTGGATACCAACTCTGCTTGAGAAGCAACTTTGCATATTATGGGTGTAAGTATAGTACGCGTAGTAAGCACTGAGGAAACTAAATAAGGCATCAGATGAGAGGAAAACCCCCTTTTAGTAGGCAGTGCTATAAAAAACCTCCTTCCTTCTCCCAGCCCACGAGTACGAGGAACACTTGCCTCTTCATTGCCTTCAGGAAGAAATTCTTCAATGTGAAGGTGGTGAGGCACTGGCACAGATTGCCCAGAGAAGCTGTGGATGTCCCATCCCTAGGAGTGTTCAAGGCCAGGTGAGATGGGGCTTTGAACAACCTGGTCTAAAGGAAGGTGTCCCTGTCCAGGGCAGGGGGTTGGAACTGGATTGTCCTTAAGGTTCCTTCCAACCCAAACCATTCTACGATGCTGTGAAGCTGTGTTCTAACAACATGAAGGTGGCACGCTGCCTCGCTCACCTTACAAACCCTCCACGAATTCTATAAGGAAAACCGGAGTGGAAAGCTGAGGGAGGAAACCTCCTCACAGCCCCCAGACCGGCTTGAAAGGTGGGTGAGGAGAGCGCCGTGATGTTGCCCATCCTGCCTCATCGCCACAGGGGCATCGCGCGGGTTCTCTGAGAGCCAAGCACGCCCCGCGCCGGTGTTGCCCCACACACTTTGCCGATATCCACGTTTCTCGCCACAAAGTGTTTCTCCAGCGCCGTTTCCCCCGTCCGGCAGGCCGCAGCCCGTCCCCATGGCGACCGCGGCTCCGCCCCGCCNCTCCGTTTACCCTGTGTCCTGGCTCCGCTCTAGCCCGGAGCGGGCGTCGCGATGGCTCCGGCCGCCGACCGGGAGGGTTACTGGGGCCCGCCGACCTCCACCCTGGAGTGGTGCGAGGAGAACTACGCCGTCTCCTACTACATCGCCGAGTTCTGTGAGTGGCCGCTCCGGCCCCGGCTCCTGCCCCGGCCCCGGGGGCCGCGTCCCACCGCCGCCTCCTTCTCCCTCTCCGCAGCCTTTCGTGCTCTCTCCCCGCGGCGGGGGAATCCCTCCTCCTCCCTGGCCCCTCTTTCCTGCGGGGTGACGGTGCCGCTGCCCCTCAGCCAACCCTGGTGGGTGGAAATGGGTGTTTTCTACCGCCTTCCCCCGCAAATCCGTGTCGGAAGGACGGGGTGGTGTAGCCCCTCTGTCCCCAGCGTGTTATTTGGGCCCCCGTCCCAAGCGTGTCCCTTCTTCCTGTGTCCGTAGGGATGGCAGGGCTGGAGCGGGGGTGCCGGGGGCCTGCGGGGGTGGCCGGGATGGGGTGGCCCGTGAGGTGGGTCCCGGGGGTTATCACGGGATCTGGGGCGGCTGTGTGGCACCACAGGCATGGGTGAAGAGAGGGGTTTTCGCTGGAGTCGTGCTTGGGGTGCCACGCCGTAAAGCCGCACGGGTCTGCTGCTCTGCTCCTGTTGAGGTGCGACCATCTGCCCATCCTGGACGGTCAAAGCAAGTGAAACTGCTCAGGGAGAGAAAAGGTATACTTCCCATGCAAGATACATCTTTATCCAGGGAAGACACCTTCCCCTGACTGGTCTTTGGTGCCTCGTGATGACCATCATCAGTCAGGTTGCTCTGCTGCAGGTGGTGGGAGTTAAGAGACGCTTGAAGGGTCTCGCTGTTGCGCGTGGTTGTCTTTTAGGATAGCTCAGAGCAGGGGCAAGAGAGCAGGCCATTGGTTTGACCTCGAAACTGTTATTCAGAAACAGTCAGGATTTAGCATGTTTTAGGGAAAGAAAGAAGGGGCTTCAACTACAGGGTCATCCATCAGGTGCTTGAGAACAGAGTGTCTTGCAGGTGATAAAAGATCAAGCCCTATGTCACTGAGGTTTTGTTGATAAACTCAGTATTTTTGTATCCTGGGCAGCGACTTTAAAGGGCGTAGTAGTTATGATTATGTGCTGCTGCCTGGCAGGTGCCCTGTACTGCAGAAAACTTTCACATGTATGAGCTAGGTGGCTGACTTTGAAGTGTTGGGGCCCTGGGAAAATAGTACTAAAGTGACCAGGCTCACCTACCCTGAAGTGCTTCTTCACTTCAGTGAAGTGGGCAATCTGCAGGGGCCTTTCACATAGCTGGGATGCTTCCGCATCGGTTTGGAAGAGCTTGGCATGCGGAAGATGGAGGGTTCTTGGTGCCCATGCCAAGCTGTGACTCCTGGTTGCAAACATTGACATGGGTGAGGATGCAAAATAAATAATTGTGAAAGAGGCTTCAGAGCGTAGGAATAGGAAGGAGAACAGGATCTGAAATGAACAACGGCAGCATAAGCAGCTTAGAAGCTCAGAGGAAAAAGGAAGTTGGTGTGTAGGTTTATGGCTGAGAAGAGGCAGGCTGGCTGAAAAGGAAACAAAATTAAATACTCTTAAAAAGGGTCAAACTTAGGAGTTTAAATAGAATGAGACTTTTGCAGAGTGTGTATTTTTGTGTTTTCCTTGTTGTCAAGCATAATTTGTGAGATAATCCTCATAGGGAAGAGGAAGCTCTGTTGCTTCACTAATGTAAAAATAAATTTGACTAGCATGTAAATTTTTTAAATAATCCCTGCATTGTTGGCCTTGTTAACTGATACTTTTTGTCTACTTTTAGATTATTCAGGAGAAGGAAGATGAGGATGAGAGTAATGGGAGGCAGAAAGGCTTGTGTTCTGAAGAAAAAGGGAGTAATTATACGAGGTCTGGTCCCTCCTTATGGTTTTGGTGTTTGGGACCACGGTTTGTTGGGCTGTCAGTTGCACTGAAAAAACTGTATATAAGGGCTGTGCTGTAAGATAAAGCATTTAAATGGTCTAAGTTTAAAATGCAAAACAGTAAGTAAGCCCACTGTGGTTTAGGGTTAGCTTAACAGCAGCTAATTTCAGTCCAAATGCCAAGATGGATTAGATTTTCTTCAGCAGTTGTTCTGTAACAGTGCTTTCAGGGTCTGAGGCAATAAGTATTGTAGGGATATTATTTGAAGTTTTACCTTACAGAAGAGTGAAAATCAGTTTCTGACTTGGTACCACTCAGGTAAAGCTGATTGTATGTAAAAATTTTTGCATTAAATATTTGTTATTAATAATTTATAAGAAACTTTGAAGGCCCAAAGATTGAAGAATACTGGCAGGTCCAAACCAAATAGGTTGCAGGCTGAAGAGTCAAATAGAAAGCTTGGTGTGCAGATTACATTTTTGTGCCATTTAGCAATTTGGTTTTAATATGCTACTTTTAGTGCAAAATTGCTACATTGTGTTCCGAAAGCCCACATGCAGTTCCTTGCTATTCACACCTCAACGAACTAGTGTAAATTATGGCATCTTATC
Source organism: Cnemophilus loriae (assembly GCA_013397755.1). NCBI lineage: Eukaryota > Metazoa > Chordata > Aves > Passeriformes > Corvidae > Cnemophilus > Cnemophilus loriae. The sequence goes on along the minus strand of VZTF01005563.1, from coordinate 535,775 downwards.
AATTGTATGTAGTGAGAGATGTGGAAATGAGGTAAGGTAGTGGTGTAGCACTTCATACTGCATTCCCTTGATGTATCCCAAACACAATGACCTGTGTTCAAAAATTCATTTTTTTAAATAATGAAAAATGCCTTCTCTTGCCTTTCTGAGTCTGCACCTAGCCGGTTTTTCTCCCCTGTGGAGGTGGATGACTAGCTGCTCTACATCTTTCTGTGGAATATTAAACCAATTGAAATGGAAAACCAGTTGAAAAGAATTGTTTTGCCAGCTTAACTGTGTTAAGCCTTAAAATGAGTCTTATATCCCTCACTGATCAAACCTATTGTATGGTGTAGTGATTCCTTTATCAGGTTTCTCGGGAGTTCTGGATTGACTTCTGTGTGCTAGAGGGCAAGTAGTAGACATGCTTTTTTTTTTTTTCCTTCTTTAAAACTAAACCTTTCCAGGTCCCAGTGCTTGAATGCTGAATTACCGAAACTTTTGTACATTTGATTAAGAAAAATAGTAAAGGATAAACCCACCATCCTCCCACACAAGCAAATAGAAAAAGGGCAAATATAAGTTCTGGTTTTTAACACTTAGCACTCAAATGTTACAGTTTACTCCTTGTTTTAGCAGGGTTGATGTTTCAGGCCAGTTTAGCCCACGTAGCATTGAGTTTTGGAGGTCTGTTTTAATGTGAATGTCTATGACAGAAGCCTTACCCTTGCATTGACTGTCATCCCTGTAAGAATAGTTTCTCTTGTAGAATATGCTGAGTGAATATAACTAATCTTCACATATTCCCTTTGTTGAGAGCATGTAGAGTAGTACCAATTTAAACAAATACTTTAAATTCAAAGAAGCCCTGCAGGGTACATGAGGGTTTATAATTCTCAGTCAGGAGAATCATGGGGGTGAATTTGTTGTTGTTATCAACAGAATGCTGTGTTCCAGTTTGGATCAAATGTGAGTCATGTTTCCAGTTATGTTGCTTTGAGCTATCATTGTCCATGAGTAATATGCATCATCTACAATATGGCTGGTTTAGAGATAGTATATCCTTGCTGGCATTTACAGCAGCAAGCATCTACCACATTGCTTCAGGCTTCTCAAGGAATTGGTGAATTGTTTCTTTCCTGGCTTCTGGTCTTGTCTCAGCATGTGCTGATATCTTCGCATAAGAACATATTTTTTTTTATTATTATTATTATCATTACCAGAGTTAAATCCATTAGTTTTTGTTTTCATTAGAGATCTGGTAAGCGACTTCTTGTAACTGGGCTTTCCTTATGGGACTCTTATTTAGGAAAAACCCACCCAAGTCATGAGAATCTGCCCGTGTTTCTAGCTATTTTTGTTCCTCTTCCTTAAAGCCTTCTGATTTTTGCTTCAGACAAGAGATTGAGATAAGATTACCATTACGTGTGTTGTTCAGTGTGAGCAATCTCATTGTCTCACATCGTGGATGGCATAGAGTGCCATCCAAGCATTCTCTACATTGGGAACAGTGACACAAAAATACTGTTGTTTCTTTTTAGGCATTGCTCAGAGAAGACAGCTGCCAAAGATGCACAGATCTCTGTTTTCCATGGGGATCATTACTTTAGAACTTAAACACTTGCAAAATTTACTTAAACTTAGAATAATGTCATTATTGTTGAGTTTGTACTGCCACATATGGATTGTCACTTGTTCCTCTTGGGTGTCCTGTTGCATTTTGCCTTTTTTGCTAGAGGCTTTGGAAAGCAGCCAGAGACTGTTGGGCTAGGTGAGGTTAAAAAAACTAAAATAAAGCCAACTGTCTGCCTTCAAGAACTCTGCCTGTTCTTTCAGTGATAAAGTGGCCGATGAAGGAAGCGTCGTCAAGTTTAATTGGGTGTGATCAGCCCAACTGCCTGGCTGAGGTGGAACGATTTAAAGATGACGTGACACAGATGAGTTCTAAAGAGTGACTTGACAGAAGACAATGTCACAGGCCTGTAGACTTTAAGACTGAAAGGGATTCGAGCGTGTAAATTTAATGACCTAATTGGAGGAAACCACATCACAACTTTCCTCTGGAAATTTATCTGGCTTCTTGAGGGAGCTCCCTCAGCTGAGGGGACACTGCAGGCAAAAAGGTAAAGGAAACATTAATTGATGATGAGTAGAAAGTCAAGTGGACTGTGCAGAACAGTGCTCAGCTATGTGGTGCATTTTAGGATGATCACTTCTCGCTTGCTTTTTGTGCTGCAGACAAAAAGAAGTTGAAAGAGGGGTTCCTTCCTTCAAAGAATAATACAGCAGAAGCAAAATCATAAGCCAGATGGTCTCTGCTGTCATGGTTTTTTTTTCTGTCTTACTATTTGATTTTGAATCAGTGGCAAATACTGTTGCATTAATTCATTTCCTTTCCTAGGCTGTAAATGTACATTCTTGGCTTAAGCCTAAAGATAGTCTTGTAGCACTGTTTTGATGCATTTTGCCACCCCTAATGATTTATATATTATTTTTAATTCTTCCTTGCTTTTTATCTTTCCTCCATGATGCAGCTCTACCTTTTATCTCATGACAGCTTAATTTTCAGTTTTCACACCAGCCTTTGTTGAAAGATGGGGTCGAAGGCTCTTGGAAAGTTGATTTCTCCAATCATCAGTTCTTATTTATCCATCATATTATGGATGTGCTTAAAACTTGGCAGATGCTGTGCTAATGAACCACATGTGTGTTTATCTACTAATATGTGTGTAGTTATTAAGTGACAATAAAATTCTTAAATATGGTTTAACAAAGCATTTGATTACTCTATAATTAGTGCTTCATATTCAGTACTTGTGCAGCTGGCAGTTGGACATCTGCCACTCCAAATGGTAACAGAGCAGTGACATTTGTACAATTTAATTTTTCTTATGTGCAAACTGAGGCAGACGGGTTTATGAACTGCATGATATGAATTTGCAGAATATCTATTTGTAGCTGTAAATCTAAAATAAATTATTGTAAAGGAACACTGCCAGCTTTTAAGTTACTTTTAATGAGCTTTTAGTCACAGATTAAAAACTTTTGTCATAATTGAAAGACAAAAAGTCTTTAGTCTGGGGTTTGTTGTGTCTTGTGTATGTGAAACTGCTATTTATGTAATGCATTTTCTATATTTGCTGGTGCCTTTCACAGATAAGTGGGAAAGATTTTTATTTTTTTTTTAAAGAAGAAAGATTTAATAAACACTGCAAAAATGTTCAGAGGAACTTTGGGAATTGTCTCCAGTCTCAACAGCTCAGCAGTGTGTGGTTGTTTTATCTTGCAACGCATGCAAGTGCTCACACACTTGGCTGTTTCTCTAAGTCAAAGGGATCATGGAAAGGTTTGTGGCTCATGAAAGGTTAAGAAAATGCAAAGAGTGCTTTTAATTAAAAATACGTATCAAAATATGACATTATAATGCTAGAAGAGAACCCACTTGCAAGTGGTTATCAGGGCAAAGCTACCTACCTTAGATTGCCTTCTGGCTGGGGGGCTCTTTGCACCTGCCTCATTAATTACGGCCATTCTTCCCTCCATTAGCAGAGGAGCTGAGCTGCTGCATGAATTAAAGGTGCTTGGTTATTCTGTGTTTGTGGAAGTACTACAAAGAGCAAAAGAACGCATCAGGAGGAGAGAAAGTCTAGAGAAGGTTACAATAAAAAAAACCCCAGAGCAACACTGCTTTAGTGTCAATCATTTACCATTAATTGATGTGAATATGCCCATATAGGCAAGCTCAGGGTAGAGGCTCAGTGATTTTGCTGGGTACTGTTTAGATTTAAGGTTTTAGGCACAGACCCTTCTTTGTACTTGAAAATGCAGTTATAAAATATTCGGAGTTTTTATGCTAGCTCAAACAAATGGAGTGTCTAACCGTGATATTTTTTTTTCTGTTTCTAAAAATTAATTTCCTTGAAGAAATATGCTGCATGTGCACTGTGATCGGTGACTGAAAAACTGATATTTCTAAATGATCAGTGCAGTCAGCATCTGCAGGATCATTATCTCCTTTACAGTCAGGTCCATCATCCTCTGGCAGAGTACGTACTAAAGTGTGTCTGGAGTTCGGGAGGCAGAAGTTGTTCTCTCTGTCAGTCTCAGTGGAGAGATTGCACGCTTTCCTCAGCCTTACAAGCGTGCCCCTCCCTCAGCCTTACAAGATTCCTCTTCAGTTCTTTGCCTCTCCACCAACTGGTGACTCAACCTGCCCTGCACATTGCAGAGCTTTCCTGAAGGAAATTCCAAACTTTATTTCAAATTTGAGATTAGAGTCCAGCAGCATGTCTATTTCCCAGCTGTGTCTCGGGGCTTTAGTTTCTTTTATTTGGTTTTATGTTATTCCTTGGTTTCTTTGGACATGTTTTCTGAAGGCAGTGTCCTTGGAGTGACCCTGAAATGATATGTGCAGTGTGTGTCTATTAAAGGATCTATCTCTGTCTGGCTTTGTGAACAGGAAGGTATTTTCCCTTAGCCAAGTCCAGGTAATGCTCAGATTCTCCTCTCTAACTAGAGGAACTGGAGGAGGGGACAAGAGTGTGGCGTGATTAAGCTGGACAAGGTTCAGGATGTTAGTTTGAGACTTGACTTTCACATTTGAGAAGGCAAGATTTGGACTCCTTCAGGCAGGAAAGCACACAAGCAGAATTAGGAAAAGACATGGTGTTGGGGCGAGCTGAACATCTGTATGTTTTGAATGAATTTGGTATAAATTTTATATGTATTCCAACTAGTAGGATTTCAGGGTATCAACTTAATGGTCATAAGACATGACCCTAGAAGCTCTTGATTTATCCAGTGCTTTAACGAGTTCAGTATTTGCAGTAAGCTCATGATGCCACTACTCTATAGGCTGGATTTTTAGTAATTGCTAATTCCAGTTGGATAAGGACTTTCGTTTGAACAAGAACCACCATCTGGGAAACAGATGCAGTATTACCTCAAAGAAGTCCTTTAGAGCACTGAGCATTAAAATTAGTCTGGACACTTTCAGTCTTGGGACAGAGTTATTTCTGTGTTAACCTGATGAACAAATGACATCTCTTTCTTCATCTTGCCTGGTCAACACCATTTGTTTGTTCAGGCAAAGACCTGCTTCCTGACTGGAAAGCACACTATTGTGATCCCTTGTTTTAAGCTTCATTGAGGAAACCCAGGGATAACTGAAAAATTACTTGTATGTCTTTGAGAAAGAGGATATGCAGATCTGGTTTGCTCTGAAATCAAATGGGTCATCTGCAACAGGGAACTAAAATGACCAACAGAACTGATGAACTGATTTTGTTGTCACAGAGAGGAGTTCACAGTTCTTCTAGGTAAAACGGGTGTGTTTTTCTTCTACAAGTACTTACCCTGTCTTGCACAGCAAACTTTTTCATGTTTGTATGATTCTCATTACAAATTGGATTGTTCTTGGAGAGAGTTTGCGGTGCTGCTCTCCTGCCAGAGACTTCCAGGTCTGGTGGCAGCCCCAGATTGCAGCAGCCAAGCTGCTCGGGGGGTTATTGCACGCAGCTTCAGGGTGTATTTCTGTTGATATTCCTGCATTCCTTCCACAGGATACAGACTTTATGTATTTTTTAGATTTTAAATCTTATAGACTTAAGAAAAAACACACAAATATATACACTCAGAGTTGCTCCAGGTAATATTTTGTTCATGAATGAAAACTGATGCCTTTGTCTTTTTTTTTCTTTTCTTTTTTTCCCTAAGTTCTTTTCACAGTTGTGAAAATGACCTGTATAAGCAAAAAGAATAAACGGTACACAATGTGCTGACCAGTGTATGAGTAAACTGCCTAGAAAATCAGAGAAACAAAACTTTCTGCTTTATTTTTTTCAATTTAGTAGCAAAAATATAGAAAAAAATTGACAATGCACTTCTGTTCATACCAGTTTAATGCCATCTCTGTAAGCTGCCACTAGCAGCAGCAGTGTGGAAGTTCAGGGCTTTCTTTAGATGTAGCAGAGCAAAAACCAGAGGATCATTGCTGGTTTGTGCTACTTGTGAGCGCAGTGTCTCTCTAAGAATCAGTTCAATTGAATTGTGTTGATGCCTTGGAAAGCAGCAGAGAAGTGCACTGTGGTAGTGAAATCATACAGCAGATGTTGTTTTCGTTCGCTTAAACAAACTGCTATGCCTTTGTGATCTGTGATACCACAGTTGCTTTTCGCTCGGAGTTTTGGTGGCTGTTAAATCTTTCGAAGCCCAAGTTTTATAATCCTGCAAGGCTCCTTATAATATATTCTTCTGCACAATGCCTAACATCAGTGCATACTGAAATGCTGAAACTCTTGAGTCTATCCCAATTTAATTTTTCACGTCCTTTTTTTCCCCTCTATTCTGGGCTGCAGAGAAATATTGTAAAGCAATTTCCGTTTCTTAAACGCACTTCCTTCCAAGCTCTTGCATGCTGATTTCCACTTGACTTTTGTATTATTTTTTTTTTCTACGATTGTCTTCAAGCATTTCCTCTGAAAGATTTCCTCTGCCAGCTTTTGGGCCACCATTTGTGTTGGGAACATGGTTAATTTGTATATGGTTTTCAACTATTTTAAATTCCTTTCACCCACCTTATGAACTATTACTGTGTAGGTACTATATTAATTTATATTTATAACAAAAAGATAGTGTTTAAAGCTTGAACCTTCAATCTGTTTTATATCTCTTCCTTTATTTGGTTTAGACTGTGAGATGCTTAAGATACAGCCTTTGATCTTACTGTCTTTGTGGAGAAGCAGCTTCATTTTACCTCCAGATAAATAGCCAGGGTTTGTGGATGATAGATGATTGCCAATTTTTTTCTTTTCATTTTTCAAGCACGAACAAGAGGGTTGTCTTGACATGACAATTGGACAGTGACTAAAGAATACAGTTGGAGTTAGAAGTTGTAGACTACGAGTGACAACATTTGAGTCTTGCTTTATTGAATTAATTGGGTACTGTTGAAAGTTCTCGCTGAAGGTTGTTATATTAACTGGAAAAGGTTATGAAGACTTTAGGGAAATGAAGTACCTACGTAAAAGAGATAAAGGTAGATATTTAGGAGTGAAGATGATGACTCCGGGTTATTTCTGGGATCAGTTGCCTGTCATCACATGTTCCAGGTAGCCTTAGGATTTTTCATTTAAGGCAGCCCCGGAAAGAAAGAAAGAAAGAAAAAAGATAGTTAGTTGCAGAAGGAATTTTTTATTAATACTGCTGATGAGAGGGTGAATGTCACCAATCAGTATTTGAGTGGCTGCTCTGTGTCTGAATCAGGCTGTGGTTTTGCTGACCAGTTTCATTATCCTCATGTGTTCTCCTACATTTGTCACGTAGTATCTCACCTTTAATTTCCTGCCATCCAAGTAGGGCAAAAGAATGGCATGAGTCATTAGTAGGAGAGGCTTTAATTGTTCTGGGCACCCAGGGGAAATCCATGTTGATAGTAAGAAAGGGACGAAAGCAAGAGGATTTGGATTTTGAAGATTGGCTACTCAAGCTAAAGCTGCAAATACCTGGACAGGAGCAGCAGCACACATTATTCTCTGCTGCTCACCATCAGGTGAGCATGTTGGGCTCCCCTAAGGCTCAGCTCTCCTGTGTCACTGCATAGTGCCTGGGAAGAGTCCTACGAGAGCCTCTGGGCTGATACCCACAGCTTCCGTGTCTCAAGTTGTTTTTTCCGTTTGTAGTGAGGATTGACAGATGCTGGGTGTACTTGGTAGCTCAGAGCTGTCAGCTGCCAAAAGCTGTGCTTTCTGCTCTGGACAGACCCTTAGACTTAGAGGAGTTGATGCAGACGGTAGACAGGAAGCCAGGATGCTGACATCAGCACAGAAGAACGGCTGGAAGGAGTTAAGAAGGATGAAAATTAAATGGATGATCAGTGTAATATCATATTGGTCACTGCTTAGTTTTAGCAGGGCTGAACAGTAATCTTCTCCATCTCTGTTATTTCCTTCCAGTCTGACATCATCAACCTGCCTTAAAATAACATTTAAAATACATTTTATTTTGTTTTCCAGTAAAGGATATAAAAGAAGCAAATCTGCCCTTCAGCAACAAGCTTATTGCATGTAATATTCTAACTTTACATCATCTCAGCCTAATCTCTTTAGACTTTGATTGCATTTTCCAGATGTAAGCACTTGCTTTTAGCGAGCTTTCTAGATTGGTATTTCAAATGATCTGCCTATGTCAACTGTTTTTACTTTAACTTTGCTTTCAAAATCCTTCCAGGTGTACTTCAAAGTAATTGGTGTGCTTGCTATCATCTTAGATTCATGTTTATTAGGGAAATTATGCTTTCTTTTCCATGTGGCTTCCCATACCCTAGGAAAGCAATATTAAAATATGACAGGATGGCATATCAGCTGTCTGCAATGCAAGTTGATTCCTTGTAGTCTGATTAATTGGGAATTTCTTGGATTGAGAATAAAATATCCTGTAAAGATGGTGTGTACTATCAAATTTTTCCAGGCTGCTTCCTGCAGTCTCAAAAAAATGGCCACGAATAGATTCTAGCATTTTTATTATTGCCTTTTTAAATACTCTTTTTTTTCCTGTGATGGTACACTCAAAATGCAAAAACCATTTGTTAATTCTCCACAATGCCCTGCACTTGTGACAGGCATTGGCGTGATAAACATAGAGCTACAGTAAGATAATTGGCTTCAAAAGAGAGACAGTGCTTGGCTTTTTAATTTAGGTATCGTAGCTATCTGTATTCTGGCCTATCACCTCAGAATATTTTCATTGCAATTGCTTTCATAATTATCTGTTAAACTTCACAGCTGGTCCTCCACATTTTTAATCTTCCCTGTTAAAGCTCTTCTGGGCAAGAGCAGTTCATGCTGATCTCAGACTTCACTCGTGAAAGGTTTTGAGGCAGATCCCTCTGAAAAAATCAGCAGTCACCCTTCCTCAAAAAAAAAAAAATCAATACAAGTTCTGGGGCCTTAGACACTTTTTCTTCATTTGTGATAGCCTTTAAGAATTCCAGGAGGAGAAGTTCATTATGCTAAACGTAAAAATTGGTGACAAAAACATTGTTTCTGGAAAGTACACAGCTCTTACTGTGACCGTACTTTCTACTTTGAAGCTTTACTTAGGAGAAGTGATGTGGTGAACTCATTCATTTTTATTGTGGCACCTAAGGATGGTCAAGTGGCTAGAGGAACACTTTGGTGTTTGAAAGTCCTGACTCCAGTTTTGTGCAGGTTTCTTTGTGACTCGGGCACCTTTATCCAGCCTGTCTTTCTTGCAAGGATATTGAGACAGAAGACTGGGGTTGCTTAGACCCTGCAGTAAAGGAGACTAAATAGGTGACCACTGTGTTTTAGATTTGAGGGGAAAGAGCAAAAATTTCTTTGGCCCAGCAATAATTGTTTCACCATCTAAATTTAAATTTTCACTATAAACACAAATGTTGTGTTTCTGGGATTGCAAGGGTATCTTCAAGGGTATTGGTTTCTTATGAAGAAACAAGTGGGGCTTTAAAATGTGAATTTGTGTAACATTAGCTTTCATTCTTTTTTTTTTTTTATCTTGGTATAATTTACATAAGAAGCAAGATCAGTGTTAGTATAGTCTTCTGTTAGGTTGTAGTTTTTGGATGTCTACTATACAGTAGCAAAGCAGTTTGCAGAGATGAGGGTAAGAAAAAGGATAGCTTAATTGTAACCTAGGGCAATTCAGAAGCAGTTTATAATAAGGGCTTTTGTAGGACTTGCATACCAAAGAGGCTTGTGCATAAGAAAATACACCCACACTCTACAGGTTTGAACTGAGCTTACTTTTGTGTGTTTTGTTAGTCAGCAGTGTCGAGAGCTTTCTCTTCTAAATACCTTTTGATTGTTTTGAAGAACACAAGTGTAACATGAAATAGTGTAATCAGACTAAAACCATCTAAAAATATTAGTTGGACTAGTATGATGAGTGCCAAGGGAATGAATTCTGTGGCTGGAATATGAAGTGTGTAAAACGATGAATCAGAATGTATCACTTGACACAGCATGTTGGAACCACTTATAAATGTGCACTGGAAATAAAAATCAAATTGTGTTGTTAATAATTAATTTTTTTTCTAAAATTGCTTCATTACCCCTCCCCAATCCAGTATATCGCTGAAATGGTTTACCTCTTCAGAAGGATATCAACTTACATATCCTGGAGAAATGGAGATCCAGCAAGGGAGAAGCAGCCTAGAAGATCTAGGAGCGCTGCCCTGCATGCTGACTTTAAACACTTAAACCTCCCAGCTGGCCACCAGCTCTGCAGCAGCAATATTGCCTTCAGTTTTTTTGGCCTTGTCCCAGCACTTGGACTTACTGGAAGCAGCTCTGCTGCTGCTGGGGCTGCGACTGGAATGCAGTGTGCTCACACCAGTGGTATGCATCTGAGTTGGTGCTGGCCTTGGGAAGCAGCCTGTGTTCCCGCCTCGCCTTGTTTGCTACCTTTTTTCACCCACGGTGCATTGTTTTCTTTGTGTGTCTTGCAGTGTGTTGTCCATTCTGTTTGAAACCCTTCCAGGATTCATGGTTTCCTTTGGGAGATGTTGCTGCTGCCAAATGCTTGATTTCTAGATGTCCAACTGAAATTTCCCTTTTCCTTTGTTCAGCCTGCTAGTGCTCATCAGAATGCTCTTCTTTAGTAATGCAAATAATATTTCTGTTCAATCCTTCCTGCGTGTAAATCCTTTGGATTCCACATTGCTTTCTTGTAGCTTCTGCCTGGCTGAGATTTTCAGCCATTCACTGTAGCTATTCTTTCCCTTTTCAGATCTTTCTCTTCCTTTGTAGTACTCTTAGTTGTTGTATCTACTCCCTCCCTCTTATTTGTGCCTTACAGTTTTTATCGTAATAGTATGACAGAGCTAGATTAATGCAGCATTCCTTTGTAATGTACTTCATTACATTTTTCCGTGCTGTTTTAGCTGTCTTTTAATTTTATGATTCCTATGATCTATGAGAACTTGCTCTATAGATTTCTGATATTATTTTAAATACCTAGGAAGGTCTAGTAGTCTCAGTAAAGATCCATTGATTTGAGTTGTTATTTATGTGTACTCATTTTTATAGTTCTTCAGGAAGCTTTCATACACGGCTTATACTGTTCAGTAGTTCCTTCAGTACTTGTCTCCTTCAGTATTTTTCCCACTTTGTTATTAGAAATGTGGTGGCCAATACAAGTTGCAGCTGAATTGCTGAAGTTGTAATTTCAATTAGTGTCCCAGTAAACAAAATCAAGGCTAGCTTAGTATTTGGAAAGGAGAATTTTACAATGCAAGAAATGTATCTCGTAGCTTAAAAACAAACACCCCACACTCCCATTTCTTAATTTTTATTTTATAATTTTATTTTTTAAGTCAGCGTTGGTCCTGTGTTCCAGCCTGGAGTAACACTGTGTTGTATTTCACTGAGTGACAGGAAGTTTATATTGATCCTTCATGCACATTAGCAAGTGGGGAGTCCAGTAATTACATATTGGCAAAATTCCTGTCAGGATGACTTGGTTTTCTCTCCTTGAGGTCGTTCTGAAATATCAAATGGAAACAGGAGTTTTCATTTCCTGGCACTCTGAAGTGCAGTTATTGTAGACTTTGAAGTGGAAGATATTAAAACTGGCTGGTGGAAGTGAAAATCTAATTGCTCTTCTGCCCTCCTGGTGATAAGCCGTAAGCGAAAACAGCGCGAGGTTGAAGTTAGTGGCCAAACCAGGTGATTCTGTGTAGTTGGTTCTTCTGCATGAGAGCATGCCTAATGGTAGATGGTTATGCTCTCAAATGTGCCTGAATTGCATTGCTTTGCAGTTTCTTGAAACTTGGTAAACTCTCTAATAATGAGCTGTAGTTTGCACCAGAAGTGCATGAGATGATTCCAGAAACAAAAGCCGTGAAATAGAATTCCTTATATCTGGAAGCAGCTAGAAGGATGAATCAAGTTCTGCGTGATGCCATCTGACAGGCTTTGTTTTTTATAATTATTTTTAAATTCTTCCTGCAGTGATGGCACAAGATAAAGCTACATGATCCAGGAACTGACTGTGCAGAGCACCGTGATATCCAGACAATGAAATCAACGTTTTCAGCCTCAAAACCTTGTTTGTTTGCTTGTGTGTTTTACTTAAAGGGATACTTTGACTCTATTACAACTTAGGAAAGTGGCTGCTAATTTTTAAAATATATACCTTTCTCTTGTTTCACAGTGGGATGCAAAAATCTTACTCTAATGAAAAATCTTACTGTGATGAATGTTGTGTTTGTTAGTCCTGATATTAAATGAGCTCTTAATGTATAGTCAACTTTTTAAACTGCAAATGTTTTCTTCTGTCCTCTCTGAGAGTAACATTTATTTCTATTGTTTTTGAGTCTTGTAGAAACCATAAGCGAGTGAAAAGTCTTCATTTGCTTGATAGAGAGAGTAAGAACACTTTAAAATTTTAAAGGATCCTTGTGCTTGGTAAATCTTGCTGTCATTCTGTGTATGAACATAGGAGAAAGCATCCCTTAACACAGGGTAAATCACAGTGATCACCTTGTCAAAAGTTGAATGTGATAATTTTTGCTTCTTTTTTATGATAGCACTTTTCCTCCCTCACCGAAAACAGCATCTTTATTCCAGCTCCCAGTGTTTTTCCTTACCTTTTGCATCCTGTTTATTATTTCTTTATGACCATGTTCTTTTACAACTTATTTACAACTTTATTTTTTTTCTCTTTTCACTCTTCATCCAAATTTATTGTAGCAATTACTTTCTAGTGTGGAATTAACTACATATTTGGAAAAATGCAAATTTTATGAAAGGTACTTCGAATTTGTGTCCTTCTCAACTGTGTGTACAATGTCTGTACAACAGTAAACTGTATATTGTGCCTGTGTTTGCCTGTAGAAACTATTTCCCCTTATAAGTTCTTTTTCTTTTTATTTGTGGTCAGTCTTTGTGTGGATCTTTGTGTGTTAATGATAATACACATAGTTTTTAGGGTCTGAAGATGACTGAATGTACATGCATTAGAAAAAGATTTGTCAGGTTTTGCTGCTGTATTTGTAGAACGGGAAGCAGATGTGGTTTAACACTTACACTGCTCTTCTTCCGACAGACAGAAGCTTGTTGAAAAGATGTTTTGCATAAATTTGATTTTGTTCTGGTACCTTATGGCGTTCTCTCAATGAATAAAACATTACTTTGAAACAATGGTTTGCATTATAACAGTCTTGAAACACTTCTATGAAAATTTGTGCAGTCAGTCACATTATCACAATTAGACATTAATTTAGCCCTATACCCAGTACCATGTATAATCTTTGTGGACGTGGTATGGTTTAGTGCTCTGATAGGCTACCGCATCACGTAATCTCATTGTGGAGCTTGCTGAGCTCCACCCTGAAAGCAGGTTCATCGTGCTGCTTGTTTCTGTTGGGAAGCAGTTGTAAATACTTCCTCTTTAATGGGAAACTTTCCTCTTTATTCTAGCCTGCATTTATTTAGGGTTAGTTTATATCTATTTAGTCTTTGTCAGTATTATCCTTCAGTTCAAACAGCTCCCTTTTGTCTTTGGCATTGACCCATGATGTCTTTACAGAGCACAGTTTTGTTCCATCCAGCAGTTGTTTTGTTCAGTGAGCTGAGCTGAGCAATTTTTGTCCCTTCTGAATTTGTAGGCTCCCATTCATCACTCCCATCTGAGAGGAGCTTCTCTGCACCTGATGAGCTTTCCCTTTTCTTTTATCGATAACTAGAGAACAATGTATTCTACTGCTGACTTGCATGAAGACATAACTATTTCCCCTGCCTCTACTGGAAGTAAATTTAAGGGGTTTGTGCATACAGTGATGGTTTATGGTCAGTTACCATACAGTCTAAATTCACTTTTCTGCCTCTTCAAATAGCTTAATTCTACATATGGAGTAAGGATTCGTGTTCACTTTGAAAGGTGCGCTCTTGGCCGTTATATTTAATCCTGTTCTTGTCATTTCAGTCTGCAAATTCATTCATTTCTCCCTCAGATAATGTGGTTTGCCTTTCTGTTAATGGACATGTTGAAGATAAAATGTTGAGAAGCAGTCTTTGGTCACTAGAGAAAAATTAGGTCACTCCCTGGACCAGTATTCAAGGAATCCGGTACTGAAATATAAGAATGCTGTACAGAGTTAAGCCCAGATCCATCCATGTGCATTCATCAAATTTCTGATGTACCGTATTTCTTATAGGCATAACCAATAATTTCTTCTTTAATTATTTTACATATCTTCTGCTTCATGCCTTAGTTGCAATTTCTCCATTTTCTGGATTTCCCGTGGAGTTCTGCTGCATTATGTTCCCCCTATTTTAAAAAAAAAAAGGAGATTTAGTGAAAAAAGATTAGATGGGGTTTTTTTGACAGTTCGAACTGTTTTCCCATTTTCAATTTCCATGTCTATTTCCTTCAACACTTGTTTTACTTCTTTGTTTGTTAAATAACTTTAGAGTTATGGGTTGGCATTGTGTCACCTTTTTCTTCTTTCTTGGTGTTCTTTGCTAATCTCTGTGCATATCCCACTGCCATTTTTTGATGTAATTAGTAAAAATCCCTTTTAATGAATTTATAAGATACTATGTGTGAGGATAATCCTGTAAAGACTAGCTAGACTTTTATGAAATATGCATTACTGAAGACCTTGGGTTTGCAAGAGGCCTTGCAGTTTTTGTTCTTGAAAAAAGTCATTTTGCTAGCAGCGTGCCAGGGGACTTTATTGTTCCCCTGCCCCCATTTCTCCTTTTAAAAAAATGTGTGCAACTTTCAATAAGTATGTTTGCAGATAGGCTTGCCTAATCTATGCTGCAAATGTTCTGAATAATATGGGCCAAAAAGTGCAGAGAAGGAGTGGCAGGAATGTACAGCTAGATTAGGTCTATGGTATTTCCTCTCTCAGCAAGATGGTCCCAGATTAAATACTCATAAATTTTCCATAATTTAACGTAATTATAGCTTTACAGGAAATGTTGAAACCTTCCCTTTCCTACAGAAGAATCTGTTTTCTGCATTCTTACACCCATCTGAAGTTTGTTATCCTACTGCAACTCTCTTCCACAGTCATATGCCTTCCCAATTGCGGATAAACATCGTGGTATTTCTTTTGTTTGGCATTTTCATTTTTGAATTTTTGCCAGGTTTTTGGCAGTTTCATAGCTTAGTGACCTTGAACAGTGACATTTATATAATGTCTAGTAATTTCTCTTGAAAATGGGCATGGTTGAGGAGTGCTTTAGAAAGCAGAAGTTTTGCTATCCAGACTATGTAATCTTTATTCTGCTTTTCAAGGGTCAATGACACGTTTGCGTGGTTTACAGGAGGACGTGGCAATGGTCAGTGTGTCACACAACAGTATTTTAGTGAATGTCTTCCAAACCCAGTCTCTGCTGAAAGTGAATCACTACCAATTGCAGCACTGTGGGAATGTGGTAAAAGGGTAATGATTCCACAAAGAATTTAAACATTAAAAAAGGCCTTTTATACTGATATAAACTTGTATATCCTTGCAGAAGGTTTTTTGATTTCAGCGGGGCTTCTTTTACATGGAGGAACTTACTTCAGGGCTGACTAGAAGGGTGAGATCTCTGGCACATCTGATTTGACTGTTATAACTTGGTGAAATTCGTGGTTGGGCAGAATATGATGTTAAATCAATAAGGAAATGATTTAAAGAAGTTCTGATAAAAATCAGATGCAATTTTTATCTGGTCGAGAAGACTGTCTCAAAGTGAGATTTGTGTCTACTTTGTGAGAATATAAAAGAGCTACCTTGTTCAAGGCGACTAGGTATACTTCTGCTACATGTGTTCTGAAATAACCTTTTTTCTATTTGAGTCTGGATTTTCTTTTAAGCTGTGAAGTATGGATTTTTGTTTTTAGAGGTGCTGCAATACCTTAGGGTTATAGGACCATAGTTTGGTAGGTTTTGCTTTTCTTTAGGATGGATCTTGGCAAGTAGGACTCCTGAAAAGTAGCTGCTTGAATTAGGGGTATGATTCAGACAGGACCTGCTCATTCTTGTTCTTTGTTCTAGAATGTGAAATGCTTCTGAGATTTTCTGCTGAATAAAAAATACAGAAATAGGGTTTTTTTCGATGTCTTCATAGCCTCATAAATTGTGTATTTCATTGGGATATTTGCAAATTAGATTTCAGTTTTATATATATTTAACTGATGGTGTGTGAAAATGTGCAGTTTATTTTATATAAGCCTTTTTTAACAGATTTGCTCATTTTCCCAAATTATGTGGCATTTAATTCCCATAACATAACCTCTGTTCTCGAAATTATGATTTGTGGTTAAATTAAAAAGCTGAATCTGCATCTCTTCTGTTGAGAGATGTACCATTTCCTTTTGTTTCACTTAATTTTCGCAGGATTTCGTTGCACTTTTGCTTAGGTCAGCACAGTTTGGAATACAAAAAGAAACCAAATCTAAATCAGTGTACAAGAGCTGGACTCCTGGCTTTTATTGCTTTCTCTGGTCTCTGCAACACATGTCATTTCTTTGCATTGGGTATAATGTAGGATAGAGTCGTAGAAAGGTTTGGGTTGGAAGGGACCTTCAAGACCATCTAGTTCCAAGCCCCTTGCCCTGGGCAGGGACACCTTCCACTAGACCAAGCATGGAGGGCTTTGGTGTCTTGCTGAGTCGCTTTCTGGATGAAAACTGTTGAACCTGTCTCTAATGAGTGAATGTAATTTAGTGAGAGTGCATAGTACCCAATTCTAAATCTCTGCTTTGTGTTTCTGTCCTACAGGGAACACAGTGAGTAACCTGATTTTCATTCTACCTCCAATCTATGGTGCGATTCAGACCTATAAAGATGGCCTTGAAAAACGGTATTTAGCTGCATATTTGTGTCTTACAGGTATGTGTAAAACTTAATTTGCTCTTTCATTATAAAGAGAGCCCAGATAGGCAATGAAAAATATATCTAGATATTAATAAACTGAGTAGTTAAATCCAAATACTATGTGTATGTGAAAAGTAGACCTCAATTTGCTATACTTGTTAATGTTTGCAGAAAATTTATATTTGTTGGAGGGACATGAAATTAGAATTCATCTAAACTCTATCAGATTTTAAAGTGATACTTTTCTGGCTTTGGGTCTTGCTTAGTGCATCTTAGCTTGCTATGTACTTTTCTAATGATTTACAGAATGTGTCTTGTGTGTTCTACTTATTAACAGTTTCACACTATATTAATATTTTTGTGACATTTGTGTGGAAGAGTAATATAAGAAGTGGCCAAGATTTATAGGGAACTGGAAAGGCATTCTTTCATGACTTTGAATTTGTTTTCAGTTCCTCTTGGGCATGTATCACCCAAGAGCCTGCCGTTATATCTGGGAAGTTTTGCAAGAATGGAAGAACAATGTGATATTCGTGTTTAGATTAATTGAAGGGAAGTCTGTCCATTCTAAAATAACAAAATTCAGAAAAAAACCTACTTCCATAGAAATGTTAATTGTGTGGCTAGAAGTCTTGTTTCTTGTGAGAAAAGACGTTTGAAGATGGTTCAGATTTGGCAGTTGGGCCTCAAAACTAGACTTCATAGAATTTCTGTGTTTCACAGGATTTCTGTGTTTGCTATAGCTCCTGTCTTTATGGAGATTTTTCCAAGTCTTCTGAGTGGTAAGGGATTGGTAAATGTTACTTTTAAGATTGGCATATTATGTATTTAGGCAGATGTTGTTGAAAAACACATACCCAGATGCTAAATGTATCCTCCATGCCAGTTAAACTGTAACATATACAAGGTGCAAATTCGCAAGTTTTCAGTTATATCAGCTTTGCTGATCTATGTGAAAGATAGGCGGCACCAACTCACTGCTTTGCATATTGTCTGAACACTTTCTAATTAGCCATTTGTAGACTTTCTATGGTTTCAAGTAATTACTAATTTTTGTCTTAGTATGAAACAGAGAGAATTCTTAAAGGTCAGGGTTTACTTTTTAAAAGACGTGGTAAGAAATAGTGTGTAAATGTTTGCTAAAATTGACTTTGGGTGTTCTTGAATCAAAGTGTCCTATACTGCCATTCTTTTTAAACTACAAAAAAAACCCCTTAAATTAAAACTCAGTTTGAGACTGTCTTCACCATGATTTGTGGCTACCTCTGTCAGTGACACTTCATGATGGACAAAGTGTGCCGCTATCTTACCAGAATGTCAGGTTGTCACACCAGATGGGCATTTCTCATATCCCATTTAATGTTTAAAATATTTAACAAAAAAAAAAAGTTATCTGTCTTTGGTCACAGTAAATACCTTGGACTTCAGTTTTTCCTCTTTTTGGTGTTGCTGAAGGGGAGCTCAGCCTGCATTTGGACAGCAGTGCTGGAAGGCAGTCCTGAGTTCCATCTAGGCCCTGCTCATCTGCGACTGAGTTGGCTTTGATTCCTGTCTGAAGTGATAAATGCTTGTATGCCTTGATTTTTATCTCAAATGTTGGAACCTAACATTAAAGGTCTCTCCCAAAAGCGTTTCCCTTCTGCTTTGTGTCTGCTTCAGTATTTGTAACCCTGTTTTACAGCAGTTGAAAGATATAAAGGAATGTAGAAGACCTTATAGTTTCTCAGTGAAAAACAGGAACAGGATGATTTGGAATCACAAACCTCTTAACGTTTGCTCTACTACAGAATAAAAGCAGTGAATGAGAACATAAAAAGAATTTTAAATATGGTTGAAATGTGCCAGGAACATTGGCATTCTCTCTGTGCATGTGACTGAACCAGAAGCGTACTGAAGTGGAGATAGAGTTAGTGTACAGAAAATTCTTTTTGTAAGAAAGTACCAGACAGAATTATTTCCATTGCATGAATTTTATTTATTAACAGGTTTCACTCCATTTATTTAATTTGTAACAAAGAAGTGTAGACTTAATCTGTGAAAAGATGGTGAATTTAACACAAACTTGTGATTTCACTTGAGGCAGCATGCTTCATTAAAGACCATATAGCAGAGTTTCTAACTGAGGGTTGTTTTATCAAAGTAGAAATTCTTTAACAATTCTGCTGTAAAGATGGAGGTGGAAGGGAGGGCACTTTAGTTAGGTTTTAACAATTTTGAATAATTACTGAGATTTTACAAGATACTAAAAGACAGCTGTCAAAGCCAACATTAAAATTAAATCTGTTAGCATTTGAGAACGTAAGAGGTGTTGTTTCTAGACATTATTTTGATCCAAATCAGCTGTGTCTTTTGCATGCTTCCAGACATTTAGCTGATTGTCAGTTCCTTTGTGTTTTACCATGCTGTATTCAGTGCTTGACTTTTATACCCACAATTTCTTTGGTTGACATTTATTTCCTTTTTGAGGCAAATGCATTTTGAATTAAGGAAGCACTGTTTGTTTCACATACATGCTAAGATCTTGGCAGGACAAGAAGGGGCATTTCTAAATAATTGTTCAGATAAATTTCTTGTTCATACTAGTACCAAGACTGAGTTACACTTTTCAGCGAGGCCTTTGAGATACAGCACGCTGTTCTCAGCCCTTTTTTCTGCTGCCATTCAGCATAAAGTGCATGTTCTCAATTAACTCAGTAGGAACTGGATATGATTTTTAAGCTGTAGAGAACCATTTGATCAACGTATAAATTATGAAGAATAATCTTAAGCCATTATTTCAGTATGTTGCATCACCTGAAGTAGGTGGAACAAATCATCAGACTGTTACTACCTCAAGGAATAAGCAGTTGGTTTTGAGTAGTTCTTTATGATGCTGGGATATTGTATCAAATTCTGCCACGTGCCAGTTCTTCATGCATCCTGGGGAACTGTGATTCTGAAATGGTTTGTATTCTGGAAGGGTCTTGATTTTTAAAAAATTGTGTGTTTGTGTATATATATGTATATATAAATATATTTAAAAGTGTAACTTCTGGACCTAAGGAAACAAGGAAGCACTCAATGGAGTAATGTTTGTTAGATACTTCACTTGAAATTTGGAAGGATTGTTCTGATTTGTATTCCTACATTAGGCATAGCCATAGGAACTCCTAAGCAACTTGCTAAACTTAATTTCCAGTGAAATTCTGTGTCTGTGAAAACAGTTGTTAGAACCTCTTCAGTCAGAGTTAATTCCCTTACTCTTACCTAACACCTGTAGAGAAGCTCCCAGGGCCGTGTTGCTGTTGGTAAATCAGCTGTGGTTGGGAACATTCCTGAGTGCTGAAGCCAAGCAGCGTGGAACAGCCCATGTCTGTTCATCTTAGCCTCCAAAACAAGGTGACCGCATACAAATTCCCTGCTGAGCACGGGCCCGGGACTCTGCCGGCTGCTGGGCTGTGCCTGGAAGCTGCTTGGGGAAAAGTGCTCGTTGGAACAGGCCAGATTCATACCACAGACTGTTCCAACAACTCACTAGTGCAGACACTTGTACTGCAGTGTCTGGGAGTAGTACCAGCCACACTGGAGTTTAATTGTAGAGCTGTACCTCTGGAGTAACCAGGGTCTCTCCTGTCTCTTATGCTGTGGAGGGAAACCATTGCAACACAAAATAATCCATTAAAAATAGTTAATTTAATTCTACTTTTTCATCTTGTTTCATTCTTTAACTTTTAATGATGCAATATGTTGTTGTTTATCTTTAATTCAATTCTATCATTGTAAAAAAATAAAATGTAATTCAGCTCCAAATTTAAGCACCTAAACATATGTGTCTACCTGTGCAGAGAGTTCTGTGTGCCAGTGCAGTCAGTAAAGACAGGAGAATCATTTGACTTATTCTAAAATACATGTTTGGCCAGCTGAATTACTCTTAATAATGACATTCTCTTAGTGGAAGCTTTGACACCTAGTTCATGTGCAGATACCTAAATAAAGATATTTGTATATGGAGCATCCTTCCTTCAGGATATTTTCATACAGTGCCTGTACAGTTACCATTTCTGTGAAATCCTAATAAACTGCTTTTTCTGTGAAGGATTTAGGCTCATTATGATAATTTTGAATGCTGATGGATAGTTACATCAAACTGAATTATCACTGATTATGTGATGCTTCTGATGCTTCCTAAAACTATTGAAACAAATCCCTCTAGGATTCAAATCCTGAAGGTTTATAGGGTTCATATATAGACCTGGATCTTTTGTATAATATTACATTATTTCTAGCCATAGGTATTGCCCTTGAGTTTTTTGACAGTACATGTATGAAGTAAAGTTTGTAGATACGTTGCTTTTACATCATCGTAACACCACTGTTTTATCCACTGGCAGTAACCACACATGGTGCTTGCTGCAGCACAGAAAAAGATCTTGTTAGACTACATATAGCAGCAACCCTGACTTGGCATTTCTAGTCTTCTGAAGTGCCGTTTTGATCTCATAATATTGTGACTTAATGTGTGTTCTGTGCTTAGTACATAATTTATATATATCCCCTGTAACTTGGGGGGTTCATTGATGTAAAAATGTCAAGTTACTTGTGATATTTATGAAAAGTGAGTTACAGTAGTTAGAGAGGAAATGGTATTTACTGCTTCAGATGATGTTAAAACTTCCCAACCAATATGCAGCTTTTAGTGAGTTAAGCTCCTTTGCAAAAGGAAACACCTAAAATGAAAACTGTAACTCCTGCCTACAAGATAAGGACCAAATTTATTGATCAGTGTGTCAATGGGTGTACGAGAAAGTTGCTTCTCTTGAAGACTTGTGTCATTGCAGTGATTGTGATCACTCATATTTCGAAAAGTACAAAGCTGGCAGAATGTCTCATTGCAGATGGTTTTTGTGAAGCAAATATTTCTTAGAAATCTCTGTAGCCTGAACCATACGATCTGTCCCTGTAAGCCTTTCTTCTTCCAGTTATCTATTTTATATAGATAGATACTATAGATGAAACATTGTTCTCCAATGCATAGTAAAATTTCGTCATCAGAGAAACTCCGAATGTGATTATTACACAGAAGCAAGAGGGGTTTTATTCATTTTAGCTGCAGAAATTAACTGTAGTCATGGGATTAATGACTTGAAACACTAATATCTGCGGCATTCTTGATTTTTTCAAAGACTGGAGAGGAAAAATTAATCTAGAAATAATTGCTTCTCATCATATAGGAGGAAGGGAAGGAGTTGATTTGCTGAATGTTGAGATTTATTAACCCAAATAACATTAACAAAAACCAACAAACAAGAAAACCCCAACAACTTATTTTGTTAATTTAAAATCTCTTGAAATTTCTTATGCAATGATTTTGCCCATACTTGAAAATAATATTTGTTATAAATTGTAAGAGTTTGTATTCTGTGACAGCCAGGATAATGGATGGCACTGTTTTAATGATGATCTTAATGGGGTTTTTTTCTCCAGAATGAACAGTTGTCGTTGTATATTCTGGATACATAGAAAAATGGCTATGAGAATTTCTCATTAGAATCTCATTGAAGATGAAAGCATTTGTTGCTTATTGTTTGGAAAGATTTTTCAGAAGCAAACTAATGTAATCAGAGTTTACAGAAGTGTATGTGGTTGTTAAGCTGTGCTTAATTTTCCCAGAGAATTAATGACTTTGAAGAGTTTGGTAATACATTTTGAAATGTCGCTGTATTACAGTTTTGTGTTTCAGTAAAGCTACGTGCTTAGGTATTAAATTTCATTGAGTAAGTGTAATAATCACTGTTCTAGTTAATAACATCTAAAGAAGCATCTCCCAACATGTCTCTTGACTGTCTTGGGAATCCTTTACAGAGTGCACAGAGATAGAGTTCTTGTTTATGCATCAGTGAAGCTTGACTGGTGTATGTAGACAAGGTGATGCTCTTGCTGCAAAAATGGCAGCACTATTTGGTGATCAAGGTTTGAGAGCAAATTACTTTTCTTTCTCTGAAACTATGGTCTGAGGTAAAACATAATTTCTTGAAGGAAGACGACATCACGTTACTGTACTTGCAAAATAAAACTGAGCTTAATGATAATTTTTTTTTACTGATAATATTTCCGAGTAATGAATGATGCATTAAATACTGTACCAGCTTTTCTCTAAACAGTGAAATCTAACTTGCAAGAAGCATTATTCATGCCTGACTGAAAAAACTGTATAGGCAAAGCATATGCCTCATAAAGTAATTTCAGAAGTAAATTCAAAATTTGTAAAAAAAGTATTTCAGATAAATATAAATCATTTCTTAGAAGCTCATCTTTCTAAGTAGAAGACCCGGAAGCAGTGATCTCATTTCGTAAAACAAAGCCACACTGTGTGGGGTTGGTTTGTTTACCTTGAATTTCTAGTTCTTAGTTCTAGTAGCGATTCACTTCTGCTTTTGAATCACAGAATAGTCTGAGTTGGAAGGGAGCCACAAGAATCATTGAGTCTAGCGCTTAAATGAAGAGCCCCTGTGGGGATCAAGCCCTTTGTAGTATTAGCACCATGTTTTATGGAGACAACAAAAAGCTTTTGGTAAAATACGTGTTTTAAAACTGGACAGTAAGCAGAAATATTGAGAGGCTTCAGGAATACTAGTTATTGAATGATGCTTTGCCTTATAGAAGTGTTGGAACAGAGAAATACTAATTTACTTACAAAAAAAAAAAAGAAAAAGATAAATTGATGTATCATAGTCCATTAATTCTGAGGTTCTCTCTGCTCCTCTTCTCTTTGAGGTTACACCTAGTTCATGTGACACAGTACTGAGAAGAGGTAAAGAGGACACTCACACCCAAAATCCCATAAATTCAGAGATTTCATTGATGATTAATTTATAAAGTAGAAGGCTGTGGAAAACTGGGGGTTTGTCCCTGCAGTGGGATGCTGATATTCTAATTTCTTTTTCACTGTTAAGCATGCATTTCATGCATTTAAATTAATGTACCTGAAAATTTTACTTGTGTACTGTTATGTTGATGATAGTTTTGATTTTTTTTCAGCTGTGGGATTGGGATCTTGGTGCTTCCACATGACCCTGAAGTATGAAATGCAGGTGAGTACTGATAAGTAGCTGTGAATCATTTTCTGTGTGTATCTCACTGTACAGTCATATTGCCATTTCTTGGCTAGATGAAACTTGTATAAAATGAGTTAATCCACCTTAAGTATCACTGTACATAACTCCTGCTCTCAACAAGGTAGTGATGCGGGTCTTGTTTCGATAGGTATTTTCTACTGATTATATACAGAAATATATACTTGCATCTAAAATAAGAGCTATAATCAATTGCTTGTGTTGGTAGAGGACACTTTATCCTTTGGGAAATCACATTATCTTTTTACACAAGATGTTATTTTAAAATTCCCGCGGCTTTGGCATAATAGCAAGCAGTATAACCTAGAGTTACTGCTATTTATTGTAACTTTTCTCATCTTAATGTTTCTATTTATCTAGATGTACTCATAGCATTAATACTGAAATTAGTATCTTTTGACTAGCAGTAGTTGAGTCATCTTCTCTCTTATTTTCTAGTAGACAGCATTCTATAACAAGTCACAGGGCATAGGGATTGTCCTGGTATTTCCTGTTTTCTAAAGGAACACTGGAAGTCTTGTCCTGTCATCCTCTTTTAGGTCTGCAAAGAACAAGGAAATGCATCTTTGAATTAAAGTCAGGGTGAAGTGAGATTCTGTTCAAAATTAAGAAACCTACATTTGAAAGTCTGTGCTGGAAGTCTGTGTTCCTACTGCAGTCAATGGTAATAGAGTTAAATCAGTGGAGTGGAGAGAGGCAGTTGGCTGGGCTGAATCATTCTCCAGACTCCACTGGCGATCTTTGCTCAAAAAATATTCATTTGTCTAAACAGAGATCCTTAGTGTTATTTTAGACCCTGTGAGTGTTCTCTCAAGCCTCCAGCTTCCATCCCACAGAGGTGCAGGTTTCTTAGACTCCGGTCACATCTGCCAGTCTTGGGTTGGTGTATTGGAGATGACAGAGCACCTCAGATGGCATTAGGCAACTATGCTGTGGCAGCTGAATTGAGTCCTGCATTTCTGCTGATCACAATGGGACCTACATATTGCTGATTGTTTGTTGTTTGCCTCCATAACGCTCTGGTTTGTATCTCTCTGGCATGTGGAGACTGTCAGCTTCCACAGAGCATGCCGTTGTCACCATGCAGGAATATTTGGTGCCTTTCTTGGCATGAAAGAGGTGGTTTGTAGAGCCATTTCACCACTCCTTCTCAAATTAGGATGCCATATACCTGTATTTGGTGGTGAAACTGCCCTGAATTTCCACTTTTTTCATATGTCTTCCCTCAGCTGCTTGTTCCTACCATGGCCAGTATTTCAAATCCTGCTTCTCACACTGATGCAGACGTGAGCAAGAGCACCCTGAAACCACGATCATTAAAATGATCCAGACTTACAACCTTTTATGAAGGAGGAGATTGTGGGTTTTTGTTTGTTTTGTTTTGGGTGGGCGGTTTTTTGGGTGTTTTTTGGTTTTGGTTTGGGTTATATTTTTGGTTGTTGTTGGGGGTTTTTTGTGTGTGTGTGTATGTATATGCGTGTAGAGGCTTTATTTTAATCCAAGTCACTTTGCTGCTGCTTGCCCAATAGTTCTGGTGTTGCATCAGAACAACTAAGAGGCCTATGAACTGTGGTAAATAAAGTGGGGGCAGAAGCAGATGAGAGGGAAGCAGCAATGTCTTGCATCATCTTGTCAACTGATGCAAAAGGCTTTGTATGAGGCAGAGAAAGTACATTTATTTTGGCAGCCAGGTGAAATCCACGAGTGGTCCATAATTATTCCAGTTGTTTGCTTACTAATCACCATGGAGGAAACAGTTCAACCAATAAATAAACTTTTCACATTCCCTTTATCTCTTATTATGGTTAAAAATCAGCACTGATAGCTATTTAAGGAGACCTTTTTTTTACATTTGTTTTGCAGTCTTAATACTGTAAATTATCGATTCAGTTTGTTTAATTAAGTAAAATGTGAAAGCTTCTGTTCTTGAAAGCAGTTGTTTAGAGTACTTCTGAAGAGATCATCCCTATTTTCTCTTATTTTTATGGGAATCTGCTTGATTGGATTCTTGAAGAATGCACAAAATGCTTACTTAGCCAGTGAAATCAACTCCCTGAGTTCCCTTCTTACCATAGTTCATCATTGTCCAGGCATGCCTTTGACAGTACTTCTAGAAGCATTAATTCCTTTGGATACAGAAGTCATTGTCTTCTGTATACAAATTCTAGTTAAGATCTTTTCAGAGGCTCTTTGTTGCTACTGTAATGTCCCTGAGATGCTGCCAGCATATGAACCTAAGAGTGTAATCACCTGTCCAAACTTGAAAAATTTTCCTGCATTGTATTTCTTATTCTTCCCCCGCCTTTTTTTTTTATGAGGCATTAAATGACTCACACTCTTTAACAGCCACGTGCATTAATCCTGTAGCTAATTCCTATCAGACTTGGAAAAGCACATCACTGAATTTATAAAATACTATTACTATAAATCTGAATTCAGCTATTGCTTCTATTTTGTCCCCTCTAAGGCATCACAGCAAAGATAAACTAAAGTGATGGCAAGGTGCCACTTAATATGCCTTTAGCTGCTACCAGTGTTCCTGATACTGGCTTTGTGCTGCCTGTTGTGGTGCCTGACCCTGCAATGCACAGGTCCTGGGATTTAAACCTTGCTCTGCAAGGCTGGCTGTGTGCTGGCTCAGCACCTGGACCTGGCTCCCCGTGGGTCAGACCAGTCTGATCACCTCGCTGGAGAGAAGCAGTGGCAGTGTGGGGGAAGAAGCAGCACCGGCCCTGTCAGTGGCAGTTGGGCAGCAGAGCTGTTTAGCACTCTTGTGAAACAGTTCCTGGGCTTTATATGACCAAAATCACAACAAGCTAATACTTCACACTCAGGATAATACATCTTTCTCCTTTTGTAAAGAATTAGATCCACTTTTTTTTTTTTTTTTTTTTTGCAATAGGAAATTTCAAAGCTAAAATAAAGTTTTTGACTGTGCAGTTAGAAAATTATCCCAAACCGAGCAGAATCAAGCTGGCTTTTTAAAATGGGTTTGAGTAAGCTACTTACTGCTCTTAACAAGTCTCATTGTTCAGAATAATATGGTTATGAACTTGTTAGGTACCCTGTAGCACTAGTAGGAAAGTAATTTCTTTACAGGCACAGCCATCAAGAACTTTCAGTGATGATGAAAAAAGGTCAAAATCTTTTTTACATCTAGTTCTTGTTTTTCTTAGAAGTCAAGCTCTAAAAGTTCTAAAAGCTCTAACTATTAATGTTTGCTTAACATATTAGAAATCAGAGGCTGTGGATCTTCATTGATCCATTTGTATCCCTTTTTCATTTCCATGAATTTCAGTTCTTCTTATGAGGAAGTAAGTTTAACTGTATATTTATAAGCAGAAATTCATGAAAGTTCTTTGATGACAAGTTTTACAAGAAAATAATGCTACGATTCTTTTTCCTTCTAATGATAAATGGCAATTTTGAGCGTTCCTGCTATTGAGAAATCAGCTCTCTTGTGATTACAATTTTAATGCCATTCTATTAAGGTGGCAAGTTCCTGGAGAAATAACTGTTTTAGCTGTAACACACCAGTCTTCTCCCAAAGTATAAAAATTATTTAAGACAATAAAACATTATATGCAGCCATAATTTCTGGGGAAAAAACCCAACAAAACAGTCCACAAGAACCCCATATCAAACAAATAAAAATCCCTGTTCTGAATTAAAACAATGTAAGACATTTCTAAAATTAGGAAGTAAACATGCAAGCATATTGCCCATCCTAATAGGCTAAAATAGTATTTTATGCTATGGAAAAATTACGTTTCAGTTTCTCTGTCAAGTAAGAAGATGCTACTGACTGTAAGGCTGTAGATGGGATGGTCTTCAGCCTGGCTTTACAGAAGTAATTCTTACAAATATTTTAAAAGGTATGAGCAGCAAAAATGTCAAGATTCTTTGAAGACGTGGGCGTTTATGAAGTGTAATATTCAAAAGATTCAGAGTAATAAGCTCTTTAATGCATCAGCTTCGGTAGCTGAACAGGGTTTGACAGTGCTACGTGTTAGAGTACAGTCAAGAAGATGGATATCCAAATGACTTAAAAACCCCTGTTTACTTAAACTTACCTCGCCTTAATTAACTTAGACAAGCTTGTGAGTTAAAAGTAGCTTTCATGTTTTGATGTCTTTGCTTTTTATAGCTGTTGGATGAACTGCCAATGATATACAGTTGTTGTGTGTTTGTCTACTGCCTGTAAGTATTTGTTAATTTTTTTCCTTGAATATTTATGAAATGTTAACTTCTGAAATGTAGAGTCTCTGAAGCCAAATTTAGCATATATAGAGAGAAAGCTTCTGCTTTCAGTAAGATCTGTTTTTGTACAGCATTATGATATTAGAGTACCAGGCTGGCTTTAGTCCTAGTTTTTGCTAATTTAGATATATTTTAACAGTTGGGGTTTTTTTTGTAGGGAAAAAAACCCACTCATTAAAGACTTAGTGTGGTATACAATCCAAGCTCAGTGCTACTTGTATAAAAACAGCAGACATAATAAAATCAACTTCAGTAATGCCTACAAAATTAGCAACATTATTGGATTTCTATGATGTAGTCTGGCTCCAAATGCAAATTTCAGGTTTCTGGCTAAACCTGCTTTTCACTCATCTGGAAAATTAAAGGGACAAGATTTTATGAGGAGTTGAATGCATATTTTGGGGAGAGTATCTTGGAACATGCATGACAGCTTAATGCGATGCCAGGATGTTTCCTCCCATTTAATTTTGGGAGCAATGTAGCATTTGACAACTGTAAAGATAGCCTAAGTTGGCTTTTTCTTGCCTGTTGCTGCACGGTCTGGATTTAACATGATTTGTTCTGTCACTTGGCAAATCCAAATGATAAATCAACTTGTTGCAGACAGAAAGCGAAAAAAAACTCCATCTTTTTGCTTTTGAACATATCAAATATTCAGCTGTTGAAAATTGTAATGTCTTGGTGAAGATTACTGGTAGCTTGCAATGGAGATGGGATGCTTTAGGACTAAACCCCTAGCTGTGGAAATTGCCCTCAGTTTGTGACTCATACATTAGTGTGATTTGTACAAACTCAGGACCAGAATCATAATGCCTCTCTTAGCGGAAATATTTCCATTGTAGCTCCCTATCTCCTTGAAATTGCCTTTGCATTTATTTTGTTTGATTGGAAAAAAGGATGAGAAGTGGCTATAAAAATCTATCTGATTTTTATTTTAGTGGGGTGGTTACTATATTGATGTCGAAAGCACTGGTCTGTTACTGCATTTATAGGTCTAATAAGATTCTGTGTATGTATGTCTGGTAGCAATTAAAGTGCTCAAAAAAATGAGCTAATGTGTAGTTTAGGAGGCCTTTAATAATTGTTTTGGTTTGCTTGAAGGTAGGTTGCAGGTGGTTGTGCACAGGACATTCCCTTATACATCATTCAGTCCTGCTGATTCTCAAGCTGTGTAATTACTTCAGCAAGCCATTTTGCAATGTAGCACATTGTGCTGCCTTTAGACTTTTTGTTTCCCAAATGTGTTTTTATTTCCTTTTATCCATTCATGATGATGTCTGTTTCTCAAAGTTTATGAACAAAGGAACCAGACGTGTAACCAAGGTGTAACTTGGAATTATATAGACAACTTCCTCCAGCCCTGATGATAATGGGCTTCTTGAAATTCATTTTTGTTGGGGTTTTTTGGACCTTTTTTCTGATGGAGATAGTCTGGGATGCGTGTGTATTTCCATCAGAGCTGAGACTGAGGTGTAGTGTAGAGATTGTGAAGGTAACTTTAATTGGTTGTTTTACATACTGGGAGCAGTCAGGTGGTTTTACCTTCCACTTCTACCAGTACCCAATCTAGCAAATTTACTGCACTGCAACTGTAGTGAAGCCATAAACTATCTGCATTTTAACAGATCTGAGTTCACTCTTTTGTAAGGCAGTCCTTTTCCTACACTGTCGTTTTCTCAGTAATGTTTTTTGACAGCTGTGTTGCATTTCAAACTAATTTCTAATTTGCCATCCATTATCACCCTGTAAGCACCTTCTGAAAACACTTCTGCTTTACAAACTCTTTTCTTAGAGTGGGTGACTTCTTTGCATATGCTTGAGCTTATTGGTGTTAGGGTTTTTTTGCCTTAGACTTTTAAAAAACATTTATTGGTAAAAGTATGAGGTTTTTCTCTTAAAATAATGCATCTTTATTGGAGGAGTTAGAATTTCTTGAGGGGCCTAGGACTAATCTGGATCAATTTTCTCACAAATTTTTTAATAATATACCTTGGAAATTGCATCCATTATATGGTAAGTGATGAATGTTATCTCTCTCCTTTATCCTCTCTTCCAGGTATGAATGTTTCAAGTACAAGAATACAGTCAATTATGCACTGCTTTTCTTGTTAATAACATACAGCGTCGTAGTCAGCATAGTAAGTAACTTTTTCTAATATGGCATTTCCACCCTTAGGTTGGCAGTTTTTCTGACAGTGGAGGAATGTTATAGAGGCAATACTAAATCTCTGTCACTTCTAGTCAAGAAAGACAAATTATTCTTTTGTTGGGAAAATTATGTTGCTGGCCAGAGAAACCTGAAACCTTTCTATCTAAACTACTGTATGAAATAAATAAGGAAGAAAAGCAATAATCAAGTTACTAGAACAGGAATGTGAGAAAAACAGTCACCATTGACTTGGTATGAGACTTTGGATAAGCTGTGTTCTTCACCTTCTCTCACTTTAATTCATTTATAGAAATAGGAATCATTCTGTTTGACTGCAAAAAAGTGAATTGTGATACCCAGTCCAGGATGCAGACTGGTATTTTAAAACAGGCAGAATAAGAGAAGAACTTAGCTGTTAGTTAAAATGCTTCTAATTATTTTGTGTCACAGCTAACTTGACTCCCTTTGTCAGTGGAGTGTTCTTCTTTTATGAATAAATTTAGTTCTGTGCTGGCTGTCAACAACAGATGGAATTTCCTATGTAATTTTTGTTGATAGCCATTTCTTTAAAAATTAAGGTATTATTATAAGTCATCTTCAACTGCCGAAATACTTGCCTCTTCTCTTCGGTTTCTCCTAAAATTTTTTTACACTTGTGGCATGTTATGCCTACAGTCTAGTGTCCTTCCCTCTTCAAGAACATAAATTAACTGTATGATGAATGGGAAGAACTACTAGCTTTTTGTAAAATGAATTGAAATGTTAAATTATTGTCAAAAACAATAATAGCAAATCAAAGTTGAGTACATTTTCTTCTTGCAGTGCATATCGAGAACATCTGGTATCTTCAGCATCTTAATTGTTTTTGTATGTGTTCAACTCTATTAAATTAGAAGCCTTATGTTAGGTGTTAATGTTTCTATTTGTGCTTCTAAGTTTAAAATAATTCCACAGTTAAAACCTCTGGCTTTGCCAGAGGAAACTTCAAATGTTTGATCAACTTTAATGGTGCATGGATAGGCACTCATGGCTTGATTCTAACAGGAGAAGCCTTGGCAATATTTAGATGAATAATATTATGATGGTTCTGTTGCAAATTATTTCTCTTTTTTAATCTTTCCAGGTTTACCTAGATTTGAAAGAGCCTGTATTCCATCAGGTAAATCTTGCTCTGTTGAAACAGCTAATTTTGGTTTTTAACTATACTGGTTTAGTGGAATGCATTACAGTATTTTACTGCTAGAAGAAAGATGGAAGGGATTGTTCTTCTGCTGTTTGGTTTGTTTTAAGCAGTATTGCTGCCTGTCATGTCGCCATCCTCTTACTTAGTGACCTGAAAAACTAGAATGCTTTGATATGTGTTGTGTTTTAGCTTTTGACCTAATATTTCCCGTGGTTTTCATCAGTGGCAAGTGTAATGAGGTGACCCTAAGGTGTGTGAGAGAGGAACAACTAAATGAGTCTTTTTCTGCTGCTTTCCATTAGCAGCTGCTTTGAAGCTATGACCTTACATCGTAAGATGGCTTGATTGACTTAGCACCATGTTCTGCTGTCTGCTTTAACACATTAGTTTATTGGGTTTTTTAACTACTCAGTTTTACTTTGTGGAAATTCAAGGTGAATTTAAGCCCAGATTGCCTTCTAGGGTTATGCAGCAGACTGCTTTGTACAGGCTTAATGGTATATTTGGTACAGACTCCTTTTGTAGCAGCCCAAGGGTATTAATAGGCATCCCCTACCTGTGGGGATTGGTTTTGTATTGCTTACCTCTTCACAGGAGGTTAGAAATGATGCTTGCTTCTGTATGCCATGGGTAGTTTTCCCTCATTTATGATTTTTTGATTAGAGATAACAGCTGAAAAATTGCCAACCAAAAACCACTGAGCTCTTTGCAGGACAGAGCTTTAAAGCCTTAATTTCTGAAATTGGTAGTGCCACTGCTTGTCAAAATGTGCCTGCTGCATCAGCAGTTGAAAAAATGATACGTGGCTCCTGTTGG
Source organism: Cnemophilus loriae (assembly GCA_013397755.1). NCBI lineage: Eukaryota > Metazoa > Chordata > Aves > Passeriformes > Corvidae > Cnemophilus > Cnemophilus loriae. The sequence continues at coordinate 503,421 of VZTF01005563.1, read as the reverse complement.
TGGACTAGTGAAGCACTGATCAAGAGAATAAATTTTCAGCTCCAAATAATCTCCCCTAGAAACATGAATTGTTACCCTACCTGTAGATAAAAGAGAAAATTGCAGGGTGGGATTTTTTGGTGATATTAATTAAATCCTTTCTTTTTTCCCCGACTTACATTTCCAGCAGAAAGATACTGGCTGGGATGAAAGTGACAATTTCTGGTGCTTTTACTGAGCTGGTCATAACCAGTTTTGAATGAAGTGACTCAGAGTAGTTTTGTTAACAACAATGGCTATTTATAATGAACTTTTATCTCTTTAATCAGTTTTTTGACCAAGCTGCATTTATTGGAATAAATACATCACAGCTTCACTGTAGTCCAGTTTGATGCATTGGCATAGGTATTGCCTCATGTCACAAAAACTAAAACAATAGATAGTATGACTTCTTGGGAAAGAGGGAAACTTTAAACTGTTACCCCAGACCTTTAATTTTTCCGTCTGGTTTCTCTTAGGTTCAGAATATGACTTCCCTGTTATAATTTATACATCAGGAATCAATGTAGAAAATATTTGGATCCATAAAAGTGCTGGACTTTTTACAACAATTCTTTGCAAATTGATTTTTATGGAGAACATACAGTTATGGCCGAATTCCAAATATTCAAGTACCGTACTCATTTTTTCACAGTCTTTGCCAAATATGTTGTAAATCCTGAGGAAATATTTCCCTGACTGCACAGCTTAGCAAGGTTATTTTCTTAATACTTGTACATGATTTTAGAGTGCATTGAAAAAAAAAGTTATATCATTTCTGTAAGCATTTTCAAACTGATTGGGTCACTTAGACTTGAAGTAAAATTAAATATGTTCACGCAATCATAGCTTAAATCACAATCTTTCTAACTGGGTTAGAAAGCAGCATCAGGAGATAAAGCAGCATTTGATTCCTCTAGGTGTTTGTGGTCATTATAAGTTGTCAGCCTTGCAAAAAGAGGAATAACTACAAGGATAACTTTTTATTGTTCATTGTTTCAGTATGGGTTGTGGGTTTTTTTCACTCTGGAAGGAGACCAGTGAGAATGGAAAAAGGATCTTATTATATTTAGCAACTAGGATCCAAGCCTCATTTTTCCCCAAATTTCTTTCTACTTGTCTTTCCAATTTAGGCTCATAAATTGCTGGCTGCTAGCAGGGCACGAAGGTGATTTCGGTTTGTTATCCATGGCACAGTGGCAACAGAAACCAACTTATTTTTCTGCATCCCCATATTAAGGGAGATCTTTAAGGATTTTAGTGCTTCAACCGTAGGAGGGATGAGATGCACGTTTTGGGCAGTTGGAGGCAGCACATCATTAGAAGGAAAAAACAATTCCTGCTTGACAACTGAGCTAGTATTTTTTGCCACCTCATCAATTAAATGAAATATATTAATGGCCTTTACAGGCATATATTGTCTTGTTTATGTTCAAATCTCTCAGGCTAGAGCACTATTAGTCCTAATTTTCAAGGTGCTAAATAACCCTACATCCCAGCTGCCTGGTTGTTTTTGAGCCAGCGTCATTGTCACAGAAAACAGCTGTGCCTCTCCGCTCTTTTCCATCTGGCACATGAATTTATTTTCTGATGTGAATTTGATTGGCGAACTCAACAGGTTGAAACTCTCCTTGGAATTAATTTTAAATCAGATTAGTAATTCATCCCTGTTTACCACATGTATATTTGTGCTTATACGAGGAAAGGGGCAGGGGAAGAATGGCTGCTAGCATGGAGTGATCCATAGACATACAGAGACAGCCCTTCAAGTAGAAGTTACTCTGGAAGTTAAAGTTTTCAATTTAAGTCTTACAAGTAGCCGTCTTCCTAGTATCATGAGGCTTAGGAAGCTGTCACATACAAAGCAATGTGTTCCATCCTGATTTGTCTGCTTGCTGCATACCATATCTGATCACTTGTAGTGATCAAAAACCTCATTCAGCTAGTGGGCCAAGTTATGTGAATGGTGAAACAGAACTAAAAAACTGTTTTATTTGCATAGTCATCTGCTGTGACAGTTTGAGGCAAATTTTAGCTAACAAATAATTAAAAGGTTAATGGAAAATTAGATTAAATAGCTGTTTCTTCTACACTAGGAAATGTGATGTAAAAAATAGGCATTCTAGAATGTTGTTGTGGTGTCCCATGAGAAACCAAGCAAGCTAGAGAAGCAGATTGGTAGGAGAATTGCAAATAGGGTAAGGGAGTGACTAGTGAAAAATGACTAAAAGAGATTATGAAAAGCCTGAATTTTCTTGGAATCAGTAGCGGGACTGTTTTGTTTGGTTGGTTTTCTTTTTAACAACCTGTAGCAGGAAAAAGAAGAGTGTACTGATGATATTTGTGATGGTACAAAGTTCAGAGGCCTCACTGAGTATTGGGGAGAAAATGAAGATATAACTGGGAGACCTTGAGGACTAGGATGATGACTGATTCAAAATGGAAGAGATGCACTGATGGGCAAATACAGACTATCCTTGTTCTAAACTGCTCACAGATCACCAAAGGAGAGAAGGGAGATGTGTTCATTGATCACAGCATAACAACATGACCAGGGATTTTTTTTTACTTTTGATAGAAGTAAAATACAAGTATTGGATTTACCTATTAAGGTGACTTTGAGTAAGAGGAAGAAAGTAAGCATGGCAGGAAAAGGTATTTTATTTGCCTTAATAAGAAACATAATAATGTCTTTTTCTATGGGTGTTTTAAATATACAAGTGCGAAGAAGGAAGTGAAATCATGATGAAATATGTATATAGAAGTCTGTAAGGGAGCCTGAAACTGCATGAAGAATATGTTATGTCAGGGCACAACCTGTTCAGACTTGCAGGATTCACCATTTTGGGAATCTCTGTGGACCCACTCAATGTCTTACAGCTCTCCAGAGTCCCTCCTGCTGCTAAGGCAAGAGTTAGTTGTAGGCTTGTGGCTAAATATTTTGTGCCTTTTAGTAGAATGTGTTCTTACTTTCTGTATGTTCAGGTTCCCCAGTATTCTGTTCAAAATGACCTTTTCAGGTGTGTCTTCACCACAGAGCTTTTTCTGTTCTGTCATTGTCCTGCTGATGAGCATGTATAAAACTAACCTGAGTGACATTTCACTCTTACACTGTTCAGTTGGGGATATCTTCCCAAGTGGGTATGGCTTTCATTCTGGCTGGTGATTCTGCCTGCACAGTAGCTTAGGGAAGGAGGAAGGATATTCTGACTCTCCAAAGGTTCAGCTCTACAAGTCATTGGAGGGGAAGCTTGGCCTTCTGTGGCAGACAGTGTCCCAGAAGCTCAACAGCAGCAGTGACTCGTGTGTCACTTTGCAGTCACGTACATGCATTTAAACAGGACCAAACTTGGTGAATCTGAACTAGTTCATTCAGGAGCTGTCAAGGCAGCCCGTGGTACTACACAGCTGTAACTGTGCTGAGTTACTTGGTGTTTTGGTGTCATCTTGGGAATTGTCCTTCCTTTTTCTCTCAGCTCAGATTTCTTCTCCAGAAATCCAGAACCATGTAGAACTCAGTTTTCTTTGTTGCAAATTGCAAATACAGTTTCCACATTCAAGTACTCAAGTAACTATCTTTTGATAGCTGGTTGGGGTATTAGATAAGCTGGTTGCCAAGAACCCAAAATCTCTCAGTGCAGTTCCCAATGTGTATACTAATATTTGAGGCTGATAAATGGACTTTATTAACCAAGGATGAGTAGAAGGCTAGGAAAAGAGGAAACAGAGAAGTGGAAATAGCAGGTTATTGCTGTGTTCTGTACTAGAAGGGTAGATGAAGAACCGGTTTTATATGCTCCCTCTCTCAGTGTACCTCTCAGAGTACCAACCTTGCTTCTGACTTACATAAGTGAATCTATGTATGATTTGCTTAATTGCCTCCACATTAAAAATGCTGCCAGACATTGAACCCTGAAGTGCTTACTTCCCATTTGTGAATTAGAAGGACATTCTTCATATTTGGGCCTCTTATGAGGTAATCCACTGTGTATTCATCAGACTTTGGGTTTTTCCCTCAATTGCAAAGATACCTTCAAAGCTGAAATATGCACAGCTTTATTTGCATCTGAAACAGCAAAGAGGGAACTGTCTAGTGGTAACAGAAGATTAAGATTTTGATCTTTCCTTTTGTTTCAGTTGCAGTACAAGGATGTTCTTTGGCTTACAATTTAATAGCAGTGTGAGACAAAATAGCAGAAAACTTGTTTGAGTTCTCATCTGTCACTTAAGTGATGTGTTAGTTAAAGAAAAGAAGGACAAAGGGAGCTAAAGGAATAGGAAAATTTGAGTTAACTTGAATAAGGTAGATTTTTCTTTTTTTATATAATATTGTACTTTGTCCTTCTTTGGGTGGATGGGTAATACCTAACAAAGTTTTACCATGATGAATATAGTAAAGCCATGGGTGCACTGCTCCCTGACATCTGAACTAAGTTGTGCAGCTTGGTGTGTAGCCCTCTAGTAAGAAACAGCTGAGGGAGGCGTGCAGCTACAGTCTCTGTATATCACAGCAACACCTCCTGGGTGCTCACCTTCAGCGAGGAGGATTGGAGCGTGCAGAGCAGAACAGTTTGTTGTTCCAGCCTTTCACAGGCTTTTAAACACAAATGTGTTTTACTGCTAACAACCTGTTTGGGTGGGGAAGCGGAAAAGGCAAGAAATTGAAGTGTCAACTATGGGCATATTTTTCTTCAGTCACTGCAAGGTTCTTTTTTTTTTTTTTTCCTTTTTTTTTTTTCTTTCTCCCCCCATTAAGACTGTCCTCTTCTGCAAACCATTAACTCGTTAGGAAATACCAAGCCGGAAACTCAGCAAGGAAAGCTATTGTTAGCTTTTGTTCTTTCCTGCTTTTAGCAGCTGCTGAAAAAGGTAGCATTTTACCTGGGCTTTGGGCTGCCTGTAAGATCTGTTTCTCTAGGCATAGTCTGACACTATTTAATTCCTTGTACAAGGAATCCAAAAGCAATTTGGGTACCAGCATAAGGGTGGTCACAACCCCTAATGTGTATGACAGAAATTGCTCTTAATGGATAGGTTTTTCCCATATCTTTGCTGCAAAGGAGTATTTTAGCAATGGAAATTTTAAGAAGGAGGAGATCAACAAAGAAAGAGAGATCAGCAAATCAAACTGTAATTTGGATTCTAGAGGAGCCTTTCTATGAGTATCTTCTTCTGTACCATCCCTCTTGTAGAATAAATGGCTGGATTTGATTAGAAAAAAATGAAATGGGCTGTTTTAAATGATGCTGATAATGTATTTATGTGGTGGGGTCTTTTTAGGCAGAATGTCAGCAATGAAGAATTGTACCAGCATGCACCACCTAGCACACCTGAGCATTCCCCTTCTTACCCTTAGCTTGGGACTGATAAGCACTTGATACGCAGGCTTTGTCTAGCAGGTTTTGTTGGTTTTCTTTTTTTCCTGGTTTACGTGCTGTACCCCAACAAGGGGACTGGAATTAACTAACAGCTTTGTATAAATTACAAGCCAGAACCAATTAGCCTTTCAAATAGTTTTGCTTTGTTTAGCTCTACAGAGCAGAACACACAGTAGTAGTAGTTTATTTACTGAAGTTCTTTAATCTTGTTCTGAATGCAAATAAAGAGCTGCTGTGTTGACTGACTTTGAATAGTAAGTACCGGAGCTTACTTTTACCTGTTGTCAAACATAAGGGCTCTGTTGTCTGTCTTGTTCTGTATACGTGCACTGATAGTACGGTGTGTGCTACTAACCACATCCTTAAAGCTAAATGGAGTTTGCAAATTTGCCTTTATGGACTTTTGGAAGGCAGGTTTCACTTTGCATTATTATGGTAACCTATTTTGTAGGAGATGACTAGACATGCTTACAGGATAGTAGGATCTGAACGCCCTAGTTACAAGAGAGTGAGAGGCAGTCCCTGTCTCAAAGACAGTCAAAAAGAAGGAGGGGTATGAGGAGGTCAGTAGAACATGGTAGGGACACAGGTTTGTATGCACGGTTCTGTGAGGTTTAGTGCCTTTTAAAAATAGACAGCAAAGGTTTATGATTTTTCTATTTCATGTAAAACAAAGGTGGAATTAGATAGTAGCTAACTGGAAGCAAGATGAGAAAGTTAAGTCAGTGAACAAGGAAGCAAAAAATACTGAGAGGCTTGTGGGCCACTGGAGAGAGGCAAAAAGAGCAAGGCACAGCTGCTTGGAACAAACTGCCTTTTGGAAAGGAAACCAGTGTTCAGAATAAAAAATATAGAAAGTAATTGAATGTCACCAGTGTCTAAAAATCCTCCCTGCTGCAGTGACTTCTGCATCACTTCTCAGGCACGACTGGCCACATTTTCTCTCTTCTTTAATCTGTACATCTTGGAGGTGGTGTTACATGGATTTTAAGTTTGTGAATTAAAAAAGGAGAGTGATTTAAAGATCACGAGGCAAAAAATAAATGATTACTTTGGCTTTTTATATGTCAGGTGATTGCATTCAAATTCATCCAGCCTACAGTGAGTCAGATTTTGCTCATAGATCTTTTCAGAGTGTGCAGCCTTCCCACTAAATAATTAGATTGAATCCAAACAATCGGTAATAGTTGTTTGAAATGCTTCCTGGAAAGTTTTTCCCAAACTGATGCTTGTTGTGAGAATAGCACATAGTCTATTCAGGTGTTTGCTTTCAGGAAAAAATATTAATCAAATATCAATGAAAGAAGTACAGCTTTCAAAAACAGTTTTAGCTGATGCTTATACAATCCTGGGCTAAAATGCACAGAGAGAGAAGAGATAATATGGATAGTTACTGTTTTTGATTTCAGGATGCTTTCCGAGTGCCATCTAGTGTTTGCTTTCTGATTCAGAACAGCGAAACATTGTTTTTTCACAACTGACTTTTCCTGTAATTGCATAAAGGACATGGTTTATAATCATACATTTATTTGAAACGTTAACAGAAGGCTTTCTGGAGATGAAGTTAGAAGGAATGCTATTTTCCTGAGACTTAAAAATAAAAAAACCAACAGAGCATTGTTTTGACAGAGGTTCAAAATGTTTTTAGTCCTATAGTTGTTTATAAGGTCTCTTGAACCCAACTGCTGAATTTTATCTCCTTTTTTATTTTCAGGTCATGTATGGAACACTAGTTTCCATCATAGTTCTAAGATCTGTTTATATAGTATTATGGTAAGTAACCATTTAATTCAGCATTATAAGTTACAACGTAGCATTTGCAGCTTTTTATTTTGGTGGGCTTAACATGAGAAATTGGCAGTGGGAGAATTTCTTTAACTAGGTACATAATGTTAGCTCCTGGCCTCCCCTGGGTTGAAAAGGAATGGCTCATCACCTTGCACTTTTTTGAAGCCACTAGGACAACATTAAACTAAACTGAGATTTCTACACTTATGATCAGTGTTTATTGCCAGGTGTTCTGCTGGTGGCTTCAGCTGTTAGCCTGGTTTTAAACAGAAATGGAGTTTGTCTTCGTTTTGCTGGGTAGTGTGAAATCTGTTGCTAGTATCCAAACTTTAATGATGATACCTGGAGAGTGGTAAGAGTAAGACTGCAGAGTGGAACTGTCACTTAGTGATTTCCTTTCCTCTTCCCTGCTCAAGTATTTAAAATTCAAATTAAAAAATAATAACACATTATAGTTTTTCTTACAGTTTTGATTGGATAAAGTTAGGCATAATGTTATGGAAATTGAAATTAAAACTGTAGCAAACAAAAGGCATTAAAAGTGTTAGGAGACACTGAGAAGCATTAGAATCATCAGAACACAGACTTGGTAGGTAAAAGGGAGGAAAATGGAATTTAATCAGTATTGGAGTAAACACATGCTTTTAGGTCTCAGGGCCTCAGTTGGTTGCCCATTTCTGTCTATCCCCTGTGAATATTTGGTGTTCTCAGGCGTTGGGGGATTGCTTCTGAAAATTACTTATTTCTTTCTTCTGTCATCATTCTAAATGTGCTTTTTGTTAACTTTGTTTTGAGTTCCACCTGTATCTGTTCAGGAACACAAGGAAGAATTTAACAAAATATGTGAATTTGAAGTATCATAGAATCCTCAAATATTCTGAGCTGGAAGAGACCCACAAGGATCAAGTGCATTCATTGAATCACCTTCCAATGCTGTTTCAGTTCATGTGGTTTGGCTTTCCCTGAGAAATTCCCACAGACCAAGTGCAGATGTTCGCAGACTTTTTTATTAAGCGAGAAGAACTTAAAACTGATAGTGTGTTGCAGCTTTAGCAACAATCATCAATTTAAAGGCAGTTTTCAAACCTGTGAACTGGAAATTTTAAATCTCGCCTAGAGGTCTTAAGTGATACTACATTAACTCACCTCCAAAGGGAACTAAATTGAATCAAATTCAAGTAATTTTAATTTTGTTGTTATTCAAGGATTTAGCACAGTTCTAGTCAGATTAAATTTCTTTCTGTCTATGTAGACAAACTCTTGGGCCTGCTATTTTTCTAGTTCTGCAAATTCCACACAGTTATGCATTCTCATTATTTCTGAAGCATTTCATAGTCTTCTGTCTTTATCAATAACATTACCACCTTCCCTCCCGAAGTCTCATTCATTGTTTTGCTCCAGCAAAGTCTATCTCTGAAGTTCCACCTACTTTTTGCTTCAGTTTTAGGGGCTTGGAGTGTATTTTCTTAATTAGCTTGATCACTTCATTGCAACAGGGCCCTACAAAGACTTATTTCCCCCTTTGGTGTTATTATGCAAACTAGGTAGAAAGTTGGGATGGGAAGAGAAGTAGGTTTAAACTACTTCTAAATTTTAACTAAACTACTACTAATTTTGAATTAGTTCTGCTAGAGAAGCTGTGCCAACCTGAAGGTACCCTTTATTTTCTCTTAAAATTCATCCCCAAGCACACTTTTGGATTTACTTTCTCTGCACTGCTAGAACATGTTCCTGTATTTCCATCAGTAGTGCTACTAGCACTTGGCCACGCCTGTTCAAGCTTGCATACTGACCCTGATTTCTGCTTGTTTTTTCTTACTTCACTACCTATCACTCATGTTTCTTAGTGCGGGGCTTGAAGTCACTCTGAGATTAGAGTGAAAATCCCGAAGAACAGCATGTTATTCTTTCCAGGCTACTACCTCATCCTATCCTCACCAGTTGTTCCTCTTCCTGCCTGTTCCCCCTACACTTTTCATCTCTTTCTTAGGTCTGCTTCCTTCCCAAGATTACAACTGGGCAAATGTTCTTCTCTGTTCACAAAGCATGTTCCCTATTAATAAATGATGCCAGTTGATTCCTTCACAAAACACCACTATTTATTCCTCAACAATTCTATCTATAATTACCTAATTACCAGCATGTTTAATATACCATTTAGTGCTCTTTCATGTCTTGGTCTTGCTTATGTCTCTGGAGCACTAAGGGGGGACTATTACAGTGTAGTCTCTGCCATGTGCTGCATGGTGCTCCACACATTTATTAGACTAAACAAATAATAATTTTGCTAGTTTATATTGGCAGTCAATTTTTGAATATGTACAGCTCGTATGTGGTTAGCTTGCCCTGCAGAAGAAGCTCTACCTGTTGTGTTTTGCACATTTTGGTTCCCAGTGCTCACAGCTCTGAAATGTGCTGTGTGTAACACACACAGTAGAGGAAAAAGCAGCTCAGGAATGTGTTTTAACCCAGAATCTCAACTGTGCATTCATAATGCTTAAAAATAACTTGAACAGTATTTCATGGCAGCCTTTCAGGGCTGGATTTGGGTTTGCTTTTGGACTTGTCTTATTAGTGGGAAAGGAGCCTTATATGTAGGAACCTTACAATTCCATGGTCCAACCTGAGTGTAGATAGGGAAAGTAAATTTATAAATGATGCACTTTCTTGCATCTGATTCTTCAGTGTGTTTTCCATATCTTAAAGAGGATTTTTTTTCCCCCAAAACAAAATTGACATTTTTCTATTCCCAGTAGCATTCAACTAAAAAATGAACCTAAAAGTACTGGGGTTTAATACCATTCATTTGGTTAGTTGTAGGTTATGGTGGTCTACGTTCACAAAAGAGTAATTTCGAAAGACCATATTTATACAAATCCCCTAGTATAGGGATATCATCTCTTGGCAAAGACCCTCTTCTTTTGGGAGAGTCCTAGTTGGTAACATGGTTTTTTTGTTTTGGATTTTTTTGGGGGGGGGGGGTTGTTGGTTTTTCTTTTTTTTCTTTTTTTCTTTTATTTTTATGAAAGATTATACATGGGACTGAAGAATGAGTACCTTTTAGTAAAAGAACAGTCTCAGAGAATGTGAGATTAGGAGAGAGGAGAAGCAAAATACAATATTTAAACAGATGAAATTTGAAGTTGGTATTTTTTTTCTTTTGGGGGAAAAACCAAATTGATAAAGCATTTTATTTACATATAACAGCATTTCTGTATGTTACATATATTTAGTGTAGTATGTATTAGTATATTTCTATATCTTAAAGCATTCTGAACTAAACTTTGCATTATTTCTCTCCCTCTAGGGTATACCCATGGCTTAGAGGTCTAGGCTATACGTCTTTAACTGTATTTTTAATGGGATTTTTTCTCTGGAATGTGGACAACATTTTCTGTGATAAATTGAGGTGAGTTTTTTCACTTGTCTGGATAGCTTTTAATAGCTTTTTAGTATAAAGATTGGACTATTTCTGTGGTGCACATTCAAGTCCGTCTCATTGTCTGTATGGTATGATGCTTACAAAACGTCCATAAGGTTTTATCCAGATTGCTCATGACTAGAGTCAGCACTCAACAGGGTTTTTTTTTAATATTTTTAACCATTTATAGATTTATTTTGTTATTTCTCTTTAACTGCAAATTAAATTGAGAGAAATAATGTGACTGAAGTAATTTTGAGGATCTGTGTCTGACTAAAACCTGGTATTTACAGTTGATTTCATCTGAATGTGTTTTTATACTGCTGGTTTGGATTTTTTTGGGTTTCTGCTCTTGCAATTTCCCAGGAAAATATCAAAAGCAGTAGTTCTGCATGTTAAAGAAGACATGCAGAGCTACTGCTACTACTACTGCTACTGCTGTTAAAGAAATACCTATTACAATATCCATGTTACCAATAAACAACACCTAGTTGCAATTCATGTGTTGCTCAACAAGCTGGAGGAGATGGAAAGGTTAATTCCAGCATCCAGAAAAATGCATTTTTGACAATTTGAAATGCTATTATGCCATGAAGTCTGTGTTGTACAGAACTGCCCTCGTAGGTTGGTTTGTCAGAGCCAAATAACACTGTGCTGTAAAGAAGTCTAAAGTTTTCCATCCCTTCTGGCTCTGTAGTCCCCGCGCTAGGTTAAGCCAACTGAAAGTTAATTCCACCAGAGTATTCTTGAAACTTCTTTTTTTAAATGAATATAATACATGATCCTCATCCCTAGAAGCTCTTGATACAGATGGGATAGAGTAGTTATTTGGCAGCACGAGTGGCTGGGTTTACAGTTACTTTGCAGATATTGGCATCAGGGTTGATTTTTGCAGCTGCCTCACATCACTGGTGAGATCATAGCCCCCAGTTCACCAAACCTGCTTAGCTGCTGTGGGTCTGTGGGGCTTTTGAACTGGTTCCTAGGCCCAAAAATGACACCAGCTGCTGAGGCACTTTTTTCCATCCTCATTTCATAAAGGAAAAAAATGTTAGTGTTTTTCCTGTAATACTTGTTTGGTTATGGTGCAGGAAAAAAAAAATAAATATGCTTGTTTACTAGCTTTGATCAGACATCTGCAGAGCCTTGGATTTCTCTAGGAGGTGATATAATTTGAACCTTTGGAGAAAATACATTTCAATTCCTTGAAATTCTTTATTCTCTGAAGGTGTAACTTGTGAATCATCCACCTACCTGCTCTGTTTGGTTTTAAAGTTCAAAACCAAGTTTTGATTCAGGGGTTTTTGTTCCATATTTCATTAAGTCTGCAGCTTATTTAAAAAAAAAAAAGAAAGAAAGAAATCAAAATAACAAAAAATCTGTAGCACTCAGTTTCTCTTGTTGGAACCACACACTTTTGAATTTGAGCTTTGAAATTTCCTGCCATCCAAAGGCTCAGAGGTTATGCCGCACTGACAGTCTCTGTGTTGCACTGTGTCGTTGCTGGGCTGTCTCAATCGAAGCTCTGTGCTAATATTTGTGACTGAGCAGCTTTGGACCAAGCACTGTAATATCAAGCAGTAAGGGTGTATCCCAGGAGCTGCAGGTTTTTCTTCCTTAACACATGCAATCGTTGTTTTCCATTTTTTGTTTTGACAAGTGAAATGAAAGTGAAAAAAAAAGACCAGCAGATGCAAACAGTTCCTCCGCCATCAACCAAAATAGGCATTACCTGCAGAAGCCTAGTGAACAGGAGAAATAAGAGCAATGTAGTTCCTTCTCTTTATTTCTTTATTTCCATCCCTTAGCCCCTTCCCAGGTAGCTAACACCCCATAACTACAAAATACAAAGCATGTTGGTGGAGTATTTCAGACCCTCTACTTTAATTGCGTCCTCACTAAACACCCATTTTGTCCCTGTTTTAGAGTCCAACAGAAAAAGGCAAGTTAAGCTTCCATGGGCCTGCAGAATAGGTGGTGTGATTGCCAGATTTAAAATTGTGATGTCTGATAAATCTCATTTCCTCTCTTGGAGCTTAATCTCAGCATTTCATCCTATGGACAGTAGTTCACAGGGTTTTGGGGAGGAGAATGGTAGAATTCATTTGAGACTGTGGGATGCCATAAATACATTCCCTGAAATTTGATTCCAGAAGTAATTGATCACTCATCATATGAAGAAATGTCTGTTTTCTTTAAATGTATAAGAAAGTCAGTTTGCTGATATCTCTCTGTACTGGCAGTGTAAAGTATAACCGCTGCTCCTCACCTGCTGAAAGCCTGACTCCGTGAAGTCTCACCTGTCAAGCACATGCCTGAGATGTGGAAACAATAATGTGTGATCTAACAATCCAATATTGTGGTTTGAGATTGCTTAGCTGGGAATAAATATCCCATTGCATGGTATTTCTTTCTTTCAGAGCACTACGAGAGAAGATGCCTCCTGTGGTGGGAGCTGTGACACAGTTTCATGCATGGTGGCATATTCTCACAGGCCTGGGTTCTTACCTTCATATCCTGCTAAGGTAGGAAATGTTTCTAAACTGGATGTTCAGAAAGAGATTTTAAGAGTTTGTCCAGGTTCGGATGTACTTCAGAATGTTATATCATCCAGAAGAGTATGAAAATGACTTATTAAACTGGTGTAAGGTTTTCTTTCCTCTTTGTAACTGATGTAAAAACTTCTAAAACTAATTTATATTCTTCAAAATGTAATCACTAATCTTTAAATAGTCATGGTTCTTCAAGAAAATTTACTTCAGAAATGAGAACCCTGTGGCAGTTAAACCAAAACTATTTGACAGTATATTAATTTCAGAATGTAAGCCATTAATACCTGTCTGTCCTTGAGCAGCAATCCTGAAGTATTTAAACATGTTTAAATTTAGGAGCTTAACTAATCTTTTGATAGGCACTGTTGCTCCTGAAAACCAGCAGGCATCCTGCTGTAGTGCAGAAGGGTGATGGCTGAAGTAGTTGTAGTGGAGCTGTTCCCAAAAGGGCATGACATGAGGTTTAGGAGGAGACTTAAACAAGAACGTAAGTTACCAAGTCTGGAGCCCTCAGGTTTTTGTCTCATTTTTGCTCTGTACCACCATCTAGTGGAACCAGGGGCAAGAATAGAATGTAAGCTGAAATCTGTGAAGGATTTTTGCAGTTTGTTCATCATATAAGGAAATAATATTTTACCACTTAACCATAAGTAAGAGAATGTCTGTTTTATATAGACATTCTATGTAGTCCAGGAAACTTGATTACATGTCAATTTTTCTACATCTAACATGGTATTCACCTTTTTTTTGTCAGATGTTGCAATACCTAATAAAAAGAAAATGCAAGGAAAATAAGTACCTTTCCATTAGATGATCTGATAGCTTATAGCTACATTATGTGTACATATATGCACACATACGTACCTACACATATGTAGATGTATAGAAGTCCTAATCACAGAATAATCTGAGTTGGAAGGGACCCCGAAGGATCATCGAGTCCAACTCCTAAGTGCGTGGCCCATACAGTGATTGAACCCACATCCTTGGCATCATTAGCACTGTGCTCCAACCAACTGAGCTAATCATGCATACATACATTATTAAATATGTCAAGGTATATGGAAAACAGTTCCTCCATTTTGGCTTACAGGTTGTCTGCTACCCTAAAGAGCTTGAGGTGATATTTTAAAGAAAATTCCTTACAGGAATAAAGCATAGGCAAGGTTTTTCCAACATGCCACAGAGTGGCATTACCACTTAAAAAACAATGAGGTCATTCACAGGAAAAGATCTACTGAGAGGAGAAAGTGTCTAAGAACAAAAATAAGATACCGAATGAATCTACGCTGCTTTTTCCTCTCTGTAACATCTGCTGTATTTTGTGGTACGCTGATTTAAGTTCATCCTTCTAAAATGACAGGCTCCAGTCCATGTTTAACTTTTTAATTTTTTTTTTTTTTTTACCTCTCAGGGTTTCTTTCTTTCTCCCCACATAGGTGATAGGGTAAATTAGTTTGCTGATTAGTCTGCTACAGGGGGATTTACTTGAAGTTAACATCTCCTATTTTGACTAAATCTAGGCAGAATGGCTAGCTCTGCAAACACAGAAACAATTCTTTTCTAGTTGGAAAATAAAACTGGGATCAGGACATCATTATTTTATGTTCTGTCTTATACCTGAAATTTGAAGCACGCTTTTTTCCTTCTCTTCAGTTTATATACAAGGACACTTTTTCTGAAACACAGGCCAAAGGTGAAGGTAAGCAAGCAATATTTTGTGTTTATTAATGTACATTTGGATATCTTGTGCTTTGAACTTGTGGTGGGGCTCAGTAATGGTTCCTGTTAGGGTACTGTCTTTGACTTCTGCTCACATCCCAAGAAATGCAGTTGAAATTCTCATGGAATCACAGTATGGTTTGGGTTGGAAGGGACCTTAATGATTCAGCCCCCCTGCCATAGGAAGGGACACCTTCCACTAGACCAGGTTACTCAGAGGCCCCAGGTTACTCTAACCTGGCCCTGAAGATTTCCAGGGGTGGAACATCCACAACTTCTCTGGGCAACCTGTGCCAGTGCCTTACCACCCTCAAAGTAAAGAATTTCTTCTTAATATCCAATCTAAACTTACTGTCTTTCATTTTAAAGCCATTCCCCTTTCATCTTATCATTAGATTATGTTTAATACTGTTTGGTTTCTGTTCCAAGAAATATAATATTCCAAGGAATCTTTCCCCTATTCCTATTTTTCTTTTGACAGTTTGTTTTTGGAATATGGCCTGTTCTTCTTGTGGAGCCACCCAAGAAGCTTTGACTGAGCCCTGGGGAGCCGCACGCGATCACCTAGCCTGGCTGAATAAAGCATTTCAACAGTTGCTCTGGCTGAAGTGTCAAAATTATGGATCAATCCAAGTACCATTGCTATTAAAGGACTTCTCTGTGCTACAAGGCCAGTCGGCTAGAACAGAGCAAAGAGCTGGCACACTAGGGAAACAGCGTTTAGTACAGCTTTATTCTAAGTTGTTAAAACAAAGATTAAGACACAAGGGTTTTATGTATATATTGTATAGCTGATGATATTAAGGTAATATTTCGTGCTGGTCACAGAAAACTAACCATTTTTGAAGTGGATTGCATACGTTTTTTCATTCAGTTTTTGTTCTTTCTGTGGTCTAAACTAATATTAGTAACTGAATGACAAAACCAGGCCGTTGATGGCCAAGCTAAGCGTTTGTGTGGCCTATAGTGAACTGAATGCTTAACCCAAACTACTTTAACCTTGCACTTTTATACAATTAATGAAGTATGTAATGGTTGATTTAGGCCTTTATTCTACCTTGCTTTTCCACAGCCTCTTTTGCATTTATATTTTAAGGAAAATGGTTGGGATACCTGTGCCATTTAGTTCATTTTGTACCAAGCTTCCATTTTCTCTTCAGTCTAACGGAGAGGTTCGTCATGGATGATGTTCCAGAGTGTGACCAGCAGAAGACACTGAAATGGTGAAGCCTTATAGGTGTCCTTGTTTGTGTCTGGAAACTCAGTTCCTAATTCGTTTGACCAGTGATTCATCACAAAACTGTAGAAGGACTGTAGAAACATAAGAAACACTCTTTTTTATGTTTTTGTAATTGTTATTTACGTACCTCCTTTTCTATCCTTGTTCTTTAACTTCGCATTTCACATTCATACTACAGATTGACAAACACCTTAGATGTGCTCTATTTTGGCTTTAAATTAGTCTTTCTCTTGTTTTACAAATCTTAAATATTGGTCTGACTTTCAGAAGCATCTTCTTATTCAGAATGTTGAAGGAGGAGTAAAGAACAAGTCTGAGGTTGAGGATATCCCCAAATACAAGTGGCAGTGCTTTGCTTGCTTTTAATCTATCACGTGGTTAGTCTGTGAGAAAGCTGACCACCTTTTAAAACCAAATTATGGGGATTAATGGGAGAGACAAACCCTCTGTTTTCTCCAATTTTTATCTACCCAGCTGATGGAAGTTAATAAGTAAACGTAAAGAAAACATTAAACTAACACAGTTTTTCAAAATATACCTCATATGAAGGCTGTGGTTTTGACTGTCTTGATTTTGGGGCAACTAAGAGAGTCTGTCTCTGTGCCTACTTGCTGCCGTGCTATGCAATTTGTCTGCTTTTGATGCTCTGAGGGATTTATCCTTCTTGCTATGAAGTAAAAAAGGGAAATGCTCAGACTGATCCGAAATCCCATTCTGTATTGATTTACAGCATGCTCACAGCAGCAAAGCATGGTAACGTAGCTGTAAAGCTGTCTCCCAGGTCTCAAAGTCCTGACTACTGAACAATCAGTGCTGGCTAAAATGGTCTCCTCCCTTTAATGTCTTTTTTTTCTGCAGTTTCTCTGCATCTTCCACATCCATCAGTAACTCTCCTATTGACGTGAAACTCCAAATAAAACTGGCTTTTGTTATGTGACGACCCTGGACCCCGGAGATCAAATAACCCCAAACTCCGGGCTGGAAAAAGATACTTAATCTTGAGTGAGGTTTAAGCACGTGCTGATAGCAGTGCATTTCAACCTGTACACCCCTATAAAGACACCTGAAGGGTAATTTTAGAACAGCTTTGGTATCAGTAGGCTCCAGTTCCATAAACAAGGTTAGCATCTATGTTGGGCAATTTGAGTGCTCCTCAGACTGAAAGAAGTTAGAAGAACTAGCACAGAGGTAGGAAAAAGCTGTTGTGGATCAAGTATCTTTAATTATCCAGAAGGTCTATTTTTTGTAAAGAGATTTGAGAACTGTTTCAAAAATGTAGCTTGAAAATAAGTGCCTGCCTGTTCACCTCCAGGCTTTCTCAAGCATTTTTCCACACACTGTATCTCCTTTTCTTATTTAGTATGTTTACATGTGTTCATAAGTTAGGGAAGGAGAAGCAGCGCAGCAGCAAGGCGTATCAACAGTCACTTGTGACATCTGCTAGGTATGGTATTATTTTTATGGAAATGAAAAAAACCTTTATTTTAGTGGCCTTAGTTTTGTTACTGAAGGATCTGAGGGCTCTGTTTAGTTTATTAATGGCAAGAACCAGAGTGTCTTGAAAAGCCACTTTCTTATTGATCAGTCGTCTCTACAATGGTATATTTTAAAGAAATTTGTTGATTCTCATACACATTTGCAACTAGGAAGTGTATAATGGGGGAGGTTTCAGATCTTGCTGGATTGAATTGTCAGGATTTTAATTAATCTTATTTTAATTTTATTCTGCTGTTAGTTTTTCATTCAGGTATCATTTGTCGTTGATGTTTTTATCTTTTAAAAAATTATGCAAATTGGCTTCTTCCTGCATTCCAAATGACCAAAAACATGCACACCTCTACCACCCTGCCAGCAGCCTTTCTTTCAACAGGTTATATTAGACTCTGAAGAATGTAATTTACCTGTGTATCCTTCTTAGCATAAATAATCTAAAATCATGGGTGCTTTGGTTTGACTGCCTTACTGGTCTTGAGTGATATTGAAAATGACAAGCCAGTTTTAACTGCATGTCACTGAAATTCAGACTGCCTTTTCTAGTGCCTGGAAGGACATACATTCTTACTCCTGTAATGTATTAAATGTCTGTTAATTGCTTTTTATTTATATCACTTGTATGACAATGTTGATTTTTTTTTCTACAGACCTTACAGCAGTATATCCCAAACTTTTCTTGCACTACATCTTAGAAAGTCATGTGTGATTCTATTTTTTCAGTAGAATTCAGACAGCAGCTACTTTAAAGAGAATTATAGAAGCAGAAGGTGTCATTTGATATGAATTCTACAGGATGTGTTGGACAGACTTGATAGCAATGAACTCCTCTATTCGTTAACATCTATGAAGAACCAGGAAATCTGCCACCGTACAACCATCAATTTGACACAGATGAGCAGCAAGTAGCTCTGCAGTCCGTGAGCTGAAAAATTCTTTCTTGGAAATAAAAGGAAAACCTGCAAAATTACTCTCGCAGTACAGATCAAACCCATACCATATTCTGGGAATTCTGATCTTTTGGATACAGCTCAAGACATGCATTCTCCAGAACTGAAGATGTGAGGAGGAATCTCATCCATATTTCAAAGGCGGTGTTGTTGGCTAGCAGTATTAGTCATCTCCAGACTTCAGCTTAATGGTTTTTCTGTTAGCACAGGGATGATGTGCTGCCCATGGGTGTTTAAAAGCTCCCCTCTAGTCAGAGTTGGAATATGCAGTCTTACCACTTGCCGATCTACCTCTGTCATGTATTGTACCACACCTGTGCCCCTAATTACATCTGCCTGAATGTGTGCACATCAGAGCAGCCTGACTTAGACCATGCAGCCCCTGAGAGTGGCAACAGTGTTGTATTGATTTGTGGCCGACTCTGTTCGCTCCCTGTGAACATCCTGCCTTGTTTGGTGTCTGTCACTTACAGCTTGTACTCAGTCTGCCGCTCATCTGTGTGTAAGTCTGGCTGCTTTAGAGAGAGATTTGAGTAGGAGGACTTCAATTCAGACAGGTGTAGCAAAATCTTTTGGGAGGGATATGATGGAAAATATTGCTCTGTAATTAGTTTTAATTCTCTTTTAATCCTGTTTTGTCCTGTCTTGCTTGGCTAAAGCTGAATTGTGTGATTTGAAATGCAGTTAATTATTTTGGCTGTCGTGGATTTGCTTCTGACACCTGGTTTCAAGCAGCTGAATGTCTTTTTCAGGAAATACTTCCATGTGAAACTCAGCAACAGAAAATCCTCCCAATACCACCAGTGTTTCTCACAGTCACTACCACCTTGTTTAATCTGCATTCAAGAATTTCAGTAATACCATTTTTTTAAAACCTGTTTCCCTCTGTCACTTTATTACAGCATTTTAATAGCAGGTAGTGAAACAATTCAGCACAGCACTGCTCAGTCAGAGACAAGCTGTAACGGTGCAGCACTGCTGTTTTCTTTAGTAGACATCAGAATTCGGGAACACACATCCATTTTGGGGGAATGTGTGCCCCGTAATTTAGATTAACATATTCAGGTAAAACTTTTGGTTTACTTTAAACCCCATCTACACTTTATAAGTAGGCAGTGGGAGGCTTTAAGTGCAAAGTGCTGTTTGACTGTGAGACTTTATCATGAAGAGGGATAAATGATGGAGTCTTTATTACACATGAGCAGAGCAAAGCCAGAAGGAGATTAAGAAATCTTACATGAAAAGAGAATAACAAAAGATTAAACACAGAATCCTGTAGTGTTAGGTCAACCACCCTCCTCATATCTGCACTTCAGATACTTGAATGTTTTGCTATTTATACATTTAACTTTCCATGTTGACTCTGCTCTCTTCACCACAGAAGTGATGTAGTTTCTGTTACATTCAGTTCATTGTAGATGACTTAGGGGCTGTTTTATGAGGATAGAACATGACACTGATTGTTTTGTACATGAATGAATGCACTTCTGATCTATCTGGAACGTCCTCTGCCAGCTTTGTTTGAGAGTCTGTAACCTAAAGACAGAGGACATCCTGTGTAACTATTAAAATAGGTTTGGGGTTTCTTTGTTCAGTTTCTCACGCACAACTGCCTACAGCTGCCAAGTGCCTGATCTCACTGTTGCAAGGCTTTTCTGAGAGCTGGGGCTGTGTTTTCTTCTGGGGTCTGCAAGACAAAGTCTTTGGTAGGTGGGGGTCAATTTCTATTAAAAATTCTCCTTCTGCAGGAATCACAGTGCTATTTTTAGTGGTTTTCCAGTTAGTTATCCAATACACGTCTGCCTCTGTTTGACTCAAACTTGAGCCTCACTATCCACCTTCCTGATGCTCTTGCGTCTTTCCAGGCTTTGAAAGCTGGGTGAGGGATTTAGCTGTACAGCAGGTGTTTATTTTGGGTTGTGTAGTTCAGTGACAGGCAGTGTGAGGGCGCAGCAGTCAAGCAAGCACTTTATGCGGAACGACCTTATTGGAGCTCCCAGACAGATGCTCTAAACAGTGCTGGGGACAGGGGGATTCATAGGGACAGTTTGGGAGGCAGGTTTGGTGCCTGAACCTTACTTTGCTTTGGAACTCTCCCATTTTACTTGTTGAAAATGTTTAAGTTTGACTAAGTATGAAATTGTAGATTTAAGAAGAACCAAGTTCAGAGTTCATGTGAGACCCTAAACCAGTGCCTGCAATTTTTTTTTTTTTTGCACATATATCACACAAATTGAATCTGCCTAATGTTTAAGAGCAGATTGTTAAGATTTTTAAAAATGCAAAGATAAAGGGTCTTTTGCGTATTTGTCCACATGAATAGCTATAAGCACAATCTTAGGTTCCTCCTTCTGTCCCCAAAGCTCTGGAACATATATATGTTTCTCCAAAGACAGTGTTGAATAAAATGGCTCATAGCAAGTTATATACCAAAATGTTTTCTACATTAAAGCTGTGGAAGAACTTTGTGTATACTATTGCTCCCTGGATTTTGGAAGAGAGGGTTTCAAGCAGCATAAGCACTAGTTTTTCTTTAGACTGAACAGGAACTAATTTTTCTCTTGATTGTCCAAATTGATGTTGACTTTGATGCTGACTGTTGATCTCAGCTTAATGCACAGATGATGTTACTGTCTGATCAAACACCGTCTGTCCACCTGGAGTGGACATGAAATCTCCTGTGCATTACGTGACCAAATTTTCTAACATTGACACTATGAGTTCTAACATGTGGTTAACTTCAGTACATTGTTGCAGATAGATAACAACACTGTGACAGATGAGCAAGCAGTTGACTTGTAGAACACAGCTACATTGAGAAATGCTTATTGACAATTTTGATACACTGAACTGACTCTTCCTACCAAACCAGCTGGTAACTAACATTAAGCTTATATGTATCAGCATATCTTGTTTTCCAAAGCACAGTAGCTTTGAAATATTTAATATGTTTCATTTGTTATTCATGCTGCAGTCAAGCACTAATTTGTGTCTTTATAGTACAAACTATTAAAGAATTTTGTTTTAAATACAACTTTTCCCAGGTGGTTCTTGGCTTTTGTGTTGCACAGGGCTGGCTGGTTCATCTGGATGCTGTTCAGTAGATGGTTGGTTGTATGTCTTGGCCAGTGCAATGCAAGTAGAACAGCAGGATTTGTGTGTCCTGCATGGATGGGGAAGCTGCCTGCCTGCAGCCAAGAGCCTCCGTGGCAGTAGGGTTCCCCGATCTTTCTGCCTTGTTCTGGGGCCCTTTGAGCGCTGGGCCTTGCTCAGAGGTGTAGTGTTGGCTGTAAATACTGCAGGACCATCTTCCCTTCAAAGGCCTTCCCCAGCACACACTAGTTAGAAGGGACTTCAGGTATGTGACATGGGTGGGAGAGGAAAAGGCAGGAGTCAGGTGAAGAGCGTGCAGTTGTCACACCCTTTGCTTCAGCCTTTTCCTGTTCCTTTCAGTGAGAGAGGAGGATAATCACTGCAGGGCAGAACCTCTCCAGGCAGGAATTGTGGACAGCCAAGCACTAATCCAGCAAGGCTCTTCACACCCCAGCAGCCAGAGTCCAGTAGTGACCATCAGGTGTTTTCCCGACTTCTGGCTGCTCTCCCAGGTGCTCAGAGACCCCAGTTTCTCATGTTTATCTCTCTCAAAGCTGTGTCTCTGCAGGGACAACCTGGAGTTAACTATTCTGGGGCCAAACCACAGAGCAGCAAACCTCAGAGGGAGTGGTGTAAATGGCTGGGGGAAGCTGTGCCACCTCACCTCAGTGATGCTGCATACAGAGGCTCTGCAGACAAGTGTTGCCAGAACTCTGGGGCTGGGTGAAATCCAGTTTTGCATATTGAGCTTGTGGCTGGCCTAGAACTGAGTAATACTTTGAAATTTCCCTGGGGATAAAAACATTGTGGTTCTGTCAAAGCCCTCCTCCCAACCAGAAAATTGAATTTTGAGCTTGACGATTCCCTTTCAAGACTGCCAATTTACTTGCAGCTTTATTAATTTCTCTCTTTTGCCCCACTTCAATTCCCCCTTTGGTTTTTTTTTCATTCAGCCTATTCAAAGGCTAAAAGTGAAGGTCTATACTTGCACCACTTTAATCCCAGTGGCTCTAATCACAGCTTTGGCTGTTCATGGTGCTGTATGGAGGCGGTTGCTGCCAGTTAGCAGAGGAGCTGACTATCCAGCCTGGATATTTGTTGTTAAGTTCATGGAGATGGACGAGATAATGGAGTCACTAATGGAGCTGTGATGTGTCTGTCTCTTCTGTGGGTCACTTTTGAGTGCTCCTCTGATGGGTCCACATAGGGACAGGGACTGTGGTTGTGCTGGCATAGGAGAGGTTCAACAGAGGCAGGACAAGGACGAATGTCTGGATTCAGACTCAGTCACCCAAGAGGGGATAATGTGATGAGCTCAAGAAGAGGTCCATTGCACCCTGAGCAGGAACAGAGCTGGGATGATGTCCTCATTCACCTTTTGTATGTGAGGGACTCTGTGTTTGCCAAGACAGAACTAATGTTGTGTGAAGTACTGTGTGTGATGGATAAAACATCTCAACCTACAAGGAGAAACTCTGCAGACTTACTTTAGCCCTATTTTGCAATCACTATGGTAATTTAGCATCCTGGCTCCTAAACTCTTTTCCAAGGTGAGTCACCCCCAAGATGGGTATCTGACCTTGCTCGCACACAACACCCAAGGCTCTCAGTGCACGACACTTTCCAGCTGCTACAGCAATACAAATAGCCACTAAAAACATCCAACCTCATTAATCACCTTTGCTCAGACTGACTTTATAATTAGCATGCAAGAGGCACACACCAACTTAATGAAATTAGCAGTAATTAGTGGCCCTGACATGCATGTAGAGCCAACACAGGGACCAACTGGAGCATGGGGTATGCAGCTGCTGTGGACCTCTTGCCCACGGCACAGCACCCAGCAACACCTTGGGACATCAAGGGTGCTGACTCTGGAGATCAGGTAGGTGAATGCTAATGAACAGCAGCTCGCATGATCCCACAGAAATGGAATTAAGCAAGTTACTCTGCTGATGTAAACTGATGTCAACCCCCTAATATTTATAGGCTGGCCGAGTATCAGAGCTGCAATGATTTATGTGGATGTCTAACCTTAGCACTGCGTTTTCCTCATAGCTGGTGTGTTGACTCAGTGCCGAACAGCAGAACGGAGTACATTTGTTAAAATATTGCAGTATTGTAGAAGCCTAGGGACAAATCCAACTTCTCAGGTAAAAGAAGTGATGAACAGAACAACCAGATCCACTCTGCAGCCAGGCAAACCTGTCCAGGCACTTGTGAGTCATTACTTCACAGAGTTTTATTGCTTAACAGGGTTTTGTTCATTTAGAGTCCTCTGAGGGTTGATTTGTTATGGGGTTTTTTCTTCTATTTGTTTGGGATTTTTTTCTTTAATCATCTCATTTTAAACATCCTACCTCTGCTGGAATGAAAGCAAGATTAAGTGCTAGTTACAAAATGAAAAACAACAATGAACCTGCAAGCCACAGCATGAAAACAGAGCTTCTACAGAAGGGATATTTTTATACAGGTTATCTGAAAAGCAAACAAACT
The DNA here is from genome assembly GCA_013397755.1 of Cnemophilus loriae. Taxonomy (NCBI): domain Eukaryota; kingdom Metazoa; phylum Chordata; class Aves; order Passeriformes; family Corvidae; genus Cnemophilus; species Cnemophilus loriae. The sequence goes on along the minus strand of VZTF01005563.1, from coordinate 479,272 downwards.
CCAGCTGTTTTCTTGCTGCTGACTTTAATTAAAGCAGGAGGGCTGATTAACGCTGTGGACTTGTTTCTGCTGAAAATCTCTCTGCTGCATCCCCCTGGATTTGACAGTTCACTATCAATTTGCTTTGCAACTGAGGCGCTCATGCACATCCCTCTGGAGTGGTTGTGGCTCTTCAGTAACGCCCAGGACATCTGATACTAAGTGGCTTTGTCCATATGCTCACATCATGTGGTGTCCATGTTCAGGATGGAGTAAAAAGCCCTTTTCCCATGCCATGAGCTCTGTTACATCCCAGCAGATCCCTTCCTCTCCAGTAAGCATCACAGGGCACATCAGCAGCCCCTTGTCAGGTTTGTACGACCATGAGAGCAACAACCCCAGGCCAAACTCATGATGATCAGGCTTTAGGGGAAATCAGTGTTTAAACATATTGAGAGCAGAACCCCAAATCTAAATAAAAACTTGGCTATTCTTGCCTTAGTTATATTCAACAGTGCTAAGCACAGTGCTGGAGGCAATTACCTCCAGCAAGGGTGGTGATTTATATCTGGAGTGGAAACATCCTCATATGGGAAGGCTGGAGGTAAAGAACATCTCTTTGCAACCTCCAATTCCAAATGAAACCCTGGTGTTATTCTGCCTCAATCCATGCCCAGCTTGGCTGTCTCTGCTTAGAGAGCCATAGTTTAATTATATATATATACTGTCTGATAAAATCAGAGAGGGCAGCTTGAAGCTTCAAGCTCCTGAAGCTTGAAGTTGGAAGTCAGCAAATTAGAGAGGGCAGAAGGAGTCTCGTTTTATTCATTAAGATGTGACAGTAGTTCTAAGTCTCATACATGGGTCCTGGAAAGGAACATACATCTATATGAGCTGTGAAGGTATGGTTCATGTCAATGTGAAGACTAAAACTACTGCTCTTGCATTAAAGGATATTTTTTTTCCTTGGCTTGGCTAATGAGAAGTGACTGATGTGATTCCTGCAACCACTTGCACTCACCCAGATACGAGGCTGTGGGACCTCTGCTGGCAGAGACCCCAGGCTGACAACATTAATCTGTGGGTACAGCTGGAGCAATTCCTCTTCAATTAAGGTGCGCAGAGGAAGGGACAGTATTCTGTGTCCCTGGCTGAAGTGTCTCACTGGTTAACTCACCCCCAGATAAAAACTGGCACACAGCCACGCTGTGGCAGTGGGAGCTGTACCGAAAGCACAGGGGTGTTTGTGCCTGTTTCCCCTTGGGGGACGAGAGGAGCCAGTGAGGGCTGGCACAATGCTCCATCCCTACAGCTGCCATGCCCTAGCGCAGCGCAGCCTCTTTGAAACCTCCGGTGACAGGGATCCTACAGCCTCCCCTGCCTGCCCACTCCAAAGCTAGACTTGGAAAGCATTCCACAATAGCTCAATTAGATACAAGCCTTGTCACTCCTTTGGGCTTTTTACCCCGTAAGAAGTTGAATGTGAAGGGGATTTTTATCTTCCTTTTTTCTCTAAATTATTGATGTCACTAAACTGGATTTTTTTTTATTTTTTTCCAGTCTTCAGAGTTGAAATAGAAACTTTTGAAACACTTTTTCCTCTATCTCTTTTTGGCGTCAATGTCTTCTTTTTGGCAAAGACATCTAACAATGAAAAGACATTTCACTGGCTGTGTAACATCAGCCATTAAAACACTATATGCAAAGATGAAGTAATCTGGATGGATTTATATCCTTGGGCAGCAAGACTTCCCAGCCTCATACATGGTGATTGGTCTTTTTGTGCTATATGACTACTGCTGGGTCTATTTTTTCTCTCTTTTTCCCTTTTAAAATACAGAGACATGCATGTGAGACAGTGCCATCACCCAGGGATATCTTTAAGCAAGATCAGGGGCTCTCAAAGGACGTGACACCCAGGTAAGGCATCCCAAACCCCTCCCACCGGCCCCATGCAGCAGAAATTATCTCCTTCCACAGCCCAGACTACCTGAGGTCCACTATAAGCACTGTGGCAAGTCCTGGGCATTTAGGTTGCAAACACTTGCCCAGGTGAAACAAGAGACTCCACTGAGAATTAAAGGTAAAACTAATAATTTTGTCTTTGCTTTTCCTTACCAAATGCTTCACACAATTGTTAGCTAATTAATACAACTGGCAAGTAAGTAAAATGACCTGAGCTACTGAAAAATAAGGAGGACTTCATATTGTAAGGAGGACTGCTGGCTGCTGTCCCCGATTGCTAACCTGTATATTAATTATTTTCCTGCTGATTCAGAGGGAAGATAGCCAAGCTGTGAATCAGCCCTACCTCTTCTTGCACCACCTATCATTTCCCTAGATCTCCTCTCCAAATCTCAGCCAGGTCTGGCAGTGCTTTGTTAATGAGATCAATAATTGCAGCACGAGCCATACAGTTGAAGAGTCAGGAGAGAATTGGAGTAACTCTGCTTTCTTCCACACTGCAAAGCGGAAAATGCTAACTGTGAAATGGATATAATTTTCTCCGGAAGATGGATTGAAGTTTACGTTTTTGCAGGATCAGAGGGTTCCTGGTTTCCTTGCCACTGCTCTTCACACAGACCGTGCAACACCGACTCCTTTAAAAAAAACCACTGAGAATCCGAAACACAAAAAAAGCTCAAATTCTCAGCTCCTGACCACTGCCCAGCAGCCAAGACATGCCTCCATGTGAGAGTGAAAGTAGATATGACACAGATTTAATGAGGCAACCGCTTCTTGGCAGTACCACAGGTCTCCTCAGAAACAGTATCATTATTCGTTTACTTGACTAATGCAGTTGTCTTGTGCAAAAAAATGGGAGAAAGCTATTTGGAAGGCCAAGTAAATAAGGTTTAGAAAAAAAATCCCATACTAATTCAGCAGTGTTTGCTGAAGCTTAGGCAGGCCTTGGACATATCATAGTTTTGGGGGTTGTGGACAAGCATTTCTGGGAACCCTCTGAAGACTTAGGGGGCCTTGTCACCACGTCTGCAATGCCTGAGGCTGCACTGGTAATACAGAGCATCTAAAATTAGAATCATGGAATGGTTTGGGTGTAGGGGACATTCAAGATCATCTAGTTCCAACCCTGCTGCCATGGGCAGGGACACCTCCCCCCTTTACCAGGTTGCTCAGAGCCCCATCTAACCTGGCCTTGAACACTTTCAAGAACTGAGCAGCCATAGCTTCTCTTGGCAAATATTATTGTCATGTTCTCCTCATGACTGAAACATTCCCGTTCTCTAACACATTGTAAAAGAGGCAAATCAAGGTATATGAGATGCCATTGGTTTCATTATCATCCAGATTACTGGTGTGTGAGGGGACTGTCTACTGGTAACCACCACTGTCATCAGCAGTGCCGGATAATTGCTGCTTTTCCCAGTGCATTTTAAAAAAGCGTATCTGGAGGTTTTAAAATTATGCTTGAGTTCGTTTCTCAAACTGGCAGCAATGAAAAACTACCGGTGTCAAAGATCTCTGAAAAAAAAGTACATTTGGGAACATCTCCTTCTCCTACATAGTCTTTTTGGCTACAGCACAGTATTTTTCCCCTAAAACATAAAGCTTGGAGAGGAGGAAGTGGCAGAAGTCGATCACCAGACACTGCAAGAAGTGAGGATGATTTCTGAGCAAACGTTGAGTACCCAAGTCAAGGATTTTTTGAACTCCCAAGCACAGCATCTCAGTTACATTTCAGGGCTTAGATGAGGATGTTAAGAAGTGCCTTGCTCCTGGGGTTTTCACAAAGAATTACATCACTATTGTTTTTCCCCCACAGCTTCGGCTCTACGTTTCCAGCCTGTCTGTGCTGCAGCAAATAAATCTTGACTGCACTGATGGTTTTATGCTTGCCTTGTGTTTGAAGCTCATCCCGGATGAAGCTGAGGTGTGGAGGTGACCTGTCCAATTAATACCCAAGCAATTTCCCCTGAACTCTGTAATCAGAGACATCTGGGAGCAGATTTTGGAGTTGGTTCCCTCACCAACTGCAGGAGTCAGCACAAGTGCCAGAGTTGGCTGCACACTGATGTTAGGTCAAGGTTAGGCTGATAAACAATCCACAGAAGGAAGTACCCTACAAGCCTCCAGGACGTGTCCTAGAGATGTTCCTTGCTGAAGAAGAGAAGGTTGTATAATGAAAGTATCTGCCTTGGAAGTGGCGGGGAAATTCACAAGTGTCAGGTTCCCATGGGGTGATAGTGATGAAAACATGAGTGCATGGTTCCTGGTGCAGGGCAAAAAAGGGACTGTTGGAACACATGGCCACCATGGCAAAGTATCCTCAGCCCCTCCAAAACCTCCATTTCCTTGAAGTGCAATGGATGTGAGTGGCCAATCCATGGATCCTGGAGTATGTTGGAGGTAGCTCAGTAAGAAATATATTGCACAAAATTAATAAATTCCTCGTGAAATTTGTCCTTTCAGATCCACTGGCTACTCATCTTACTGTCTTGTCTTGTAGGAAATCATCTGAGTCACACTTGTCTTCTTCCGGGAGCTTTGCTCTACGTTTGTGGTAGCAAGGACTTGGTCAAGGTGTTCCCATGGGGTCCAACATTTGCCTGCTCCTCCTCCCCAGGTATGGCCACTCCAAAAGCCAAGGAGGACAGTCCAAAAGCAACATCTGAGGATCTCTGTCTGGAAGGACAAAGTCTTCCGCCACAGGAACCAGGCAGTGCTTTGATGCATCTACACCTTATTAATGGGCAATATTGCTAGGCAACTGGGAAACAAGGAGAAACTCAAAACACAGCAGAGTTTTCCAAAATTTCCTTAGGAAAAGCAAATTCTGCCTTTCTGTGAGTCCTTCAGGAACAAGGCACTGCTTTTGCACAGAGAGCATATCTGGTAGGAGAGGGAAGCTTTTATCAAGCAAAACTAGGTCTCCATTACACCAGTGTAAATCCAAAGTAATTCCAGTGATCCCAGGGTCGATTTAGGCTTGCAAAGCCAAGATCAGAATTTGATCTTCTATCACAAAAAGCTACTTATCTGCAAGAAGAGTTTTGTGGAAGAGCCTTGATATGCAGCTCTGCCTTGGCCAGCTCAGGAGCTGCTGGAATCAGGAGTTTCCATGTCTCTCTGCTGGGAGGTGAAGGCAGAGATGACGACAGAAGAGAAAAAAAAGCTTTTATTTTATTGTGAAGAATAGGATCAGCAGGCAAATTGCCTGAAAAATGTTTGTCAGGACTGTTTGGAGTCAGCATTTGTTAGGGTGGCTTCTGACCTGTCATAAACAAAGAGCAGTTGAGAGGACAGCGGTGCCATTTGTTCCTTTCATTCCTCTCCACTCTAGGGAATGTAGGATTGCTGGCAATCTGCTTGTTTTCCCAACAGCCTTGCTTCTCACTGTGGAAAATCCTGTGTAAAAATCAAGGTCATTGACTGAACTTCTATAACACTGCTCTCAGGCAGAGGCGCACTCCTGCCAAAGCAGCTGAGCCCTGGCCCCCTCCAGGAGGGTGGTCATGGCTAAACGATGACCAAAGTCCTGGAGGGTTTGTGGCCAGGAATTGTAGAATAGTTTGTGTTGGCAGGGACCTTAATGGCTGTTTAGTTCCAAACCCCCTGCCATGGATAGGAACAATTTTCACTAGACCAGGTTGCTCCAGGCCCTCATCCAGCCCAGCCTTGAACACTTCCAGGGATGGAGCAGCCACAGCTTCTCTGGGCAGCCTGTTCCAGTGCCTCCGCATCCTCACAGGGAAGAATTTCTTGCTAATATCTAATCTAAACCTTCCCTGTCAGGTTGAAGCCATTCCCCCTTGTCCTATCACTCCATGCGCTTGTCAAAAGTCCCTCTCCAGCTCTCTTGTAGCCCCTTTAGGCACTGGAATGTGCTCTAAGGTCTCCCTGGAGCCTTCTCTTCTCCAGGCTGAACAACCCTAACTCTCTCAGCCTGTCTCTGTAACAGAGGTCCTACCCATCCCTGGGTGTGTTCAAGGGCAGGTTGGATGGGGCTTGGAGCAACCTGGTCTAGCGGAAGATGTTCCTGTCCGTGGCAGGGGGGTTGTTATTAGGTGATCTTTATGGTACCTTCCAACCCAACCATTCTGTGGTTCTGTGAAGCACTCACGTAGGAGACCAGATCGATGCAGGGTAGGAAAGGTTTTAGAGTAAGTCCAGCTCTCTCCTGATTATGCAGTGCTGAGCAAAAGGCTGCTCACATGGCCTTAGGACTGGGCACCTCAGCCCTATTTCCCATGCTTGTGTCACCTGGTGTCACCCCTAAGGAGAAAGATTCAAATAGGATTCAGGAGAGAGGAGAAGACTAAATGCTTAAGCAGCCATGTGCTGCCAGAGCTCGATTTGTGATACCTGAGTTACCTTCTATAGATACAATCACAGATAACCTTTCCTCTGCTGATTTACCTCGCTAGATTTTCAGGGAAAGGCCAGTCTCAGCATCTCTCAGGGCCACAGCTCCCACCTTGATCTCAGGTGCAGTGTCAACCCTCTCCTCCTGTATAAACTCTGATGCCACGATTTCATTCCTCTAATCAAGGAGCTTCTTGCTGCTTGACTTCCGTGTTGTTTAATAGCAGACGGCCCATTAGAGAGCTGCTTGATTGGTGACTGTGCAGAAGTAAGTGCTGATAAAGACAATTAATTAATGGTATGGATTTCCCTGCAGAGTTCTCAATTAGAGTGAGCTGTTTGCCAGCCGGCCACGGTGCAGATCGCAGTGCGGGTGCATTCAGTGAGGCAGAGGGTGGGTTTCATCAGGGCTTATGTTTGCCACCTTGCATTGTACGCAGAAACTGGGAAAAAAGGGGTCTTTTCATGATGAATGGTTACAATACGGATCTTTGGGTAGAGAGGTCATTGCTGCCATTAAATACTTGGCTGCCGTGTTCATGCTGCTCTCGTGGGGATGGCCGTGCAACAAGCTACAAAGTGAGGACCTTCTGGCTGCCAGTGACCCATTTTACGAACTGAAGTTCCTACTCAAGCTGGTCATAGACTCACTTAAGCTGGGAAAGTCCTCTAAGGTCACTGAGCCCAGCCATTAACCCAGCACTGCCAGTCCACCACTAAATCATGTCCCCGCTGGTGCATGGTAGAGGACAATGGAAAGGGAGGAGAAGCCTGACCCTAGGGAATCTTAAACTAGGAGGAAAAGGATATGACAAGGTCTCATAGTTGCAAGAAGATGCTGATGACGCTCGAACAGGAAATGAAATACACGTATTAACAGAAGGGAAATGCAGCTTTCTGAACTGTCTGCCAAGAGAGGTGGCAAAATCTCAGGCAAGGGCCTGTCTGCATGGGTGCTTAAAGTATCCCCAGGTACCTCGGGTGCCCTCTGAGACCTCCCCCCTGCTAAACACCTCCCTAGCCTCTGGCAAAGGTTTTTTGTGGAAGGAGCATTGCTGACTTCAGCCCTGAGGCAGGCTTTGAAAGGGGAAAGTCCCTGGCCCGTGCTCTGTGGGGCTCCACAGGGTCTTGCTGAACGTCCCAATGTTGCCTTTCAATAGCCTCAACTTCTCCATCGTGGTCAAGGACAGCAATTTGGCTTCTCATCCAAGAGCTATGTCTGCCAAAAATAAGAGGAGTTGCTACAGTTTGCCTTTTTGTTACAACTGCTGGTCCTGTGGTCACGATGACCCCCATAAATAAAAGAGCTAATTAATGCCCATCTCCTCCCATCGGTGATTGACTATGACCTTGAGTGACCTTGCTTAATTTAACTTTCTCAACCAGCTATTTTTGACAGCGAATAATTTAACATCCTTGTGACCCCAGTCTTGCGTCTCTCCTGCCAACTGGCTCTGCAGTTTAAATGAACAGCAATAAATAAATACATATCTGCAGAGGGACCTAAATGACTCCCATTACTGGAGCATCTGAAGGCCTGCTTAAATAAATCAAGTGAGTAGGAGATTATGCTGCAATCATGTGGAGAGGGAAAGGAGAGAATACATTACTGGTATTCCAGAGGCTGAAACTCAGGGGCGAAAAACTTTGCAGAATTCAGAACAATGAGATTTAATTCAAGTGCAAATGGACAACCAGAGGCTCACTTTGTGATGTCTTCAAAGAGGAGCAGCAGACTGCAACCTGATGGGATCACCAGTGCTTAGAACTCTCACCTGGCAGCTCCTGCCTTGGGGATGGGGCTGTTGGAGGTTGCTCCCTGTATCTCCATGGCATGGAAGTGAGGATACAGGCCCCAACCACCCACCTGCAGTCATCGTCTCACTTTTCTCACCCAAACGTGCCCTCAGGAGGGGAAAGATGACCTTGTAGGAGCAGGGATGGCAGGAGTGAGCAGTTCTTCAACTCCCACTGCTTTGGGCAGGCAGACACTCATTTCAAACCATCCCAGGATTAAACCTCACCTTGGGAGTCCCCTGCATGAATAGGAACAAGAAATATGCCTGGGAGGAAGGAAAACCTCACTAAGTCATCTGCTTTGAAATCCCAGAATGAATAATGATATTTTATTTGTTGGAGGAATCACCGGCTGCAACTTTCCTCATCCACTTTGCCTTTTACTTTATTCCTACTTATTTTCAGGTTTTAAAGCATCGTTACTTCTTCCTTTCCCCTGCACAGCCTTCATGTCAGCCCTGTACCCATGGCCTCATTTGCATCACACTGAGGATGAGAAGTGTCGTTATAAATCGTATTTACATAATTTTCCTTCCTCCACTGAGGCTGAAATCGAAAATGCAACCAAGTTAATCAGTAAGATCTGGGCCTGCCATGAGTGCAGGCTAAGGCTCCACGTCCCTGTGGGGCAAGAGGAACGTCTAGGGACCCACTTTCTGCTTAAATGCAGTGGAAGAGCTTTTCCCTAATGTTTTCCAGCTTTTCCCTAATGCTTTCCAGCCTGCTAACAAAATAAAAGCCAAGCTCCTGCTGTTGATTTGTCTCAAGGGTGAGTGCATTTTCTCTTGTTTTTCACTTTTCCTGCTTTTAATCCTTTCATCCAGCTCTCCACAGCATCACCCACCACCCCTGTGGGTGACAAACTCTGCCCTGTGCCCCTCTGTCCCCACGTCCCCAGCAGTGAGATCATCCCCCTCAGCAGCTTTGGGGTCAAACTGGTGAAACAGCTCAGTAGGAAATTACTTATTATCAAAGCAAGCCCGCAGTGGCTAACTGGGCAGGAGGTACCTCTACGGGTGAGATGAAGGATGGATGATCATATTAATTAATTTACACTGATGGAGCATCTCTCAATTAAAACACATCACAAATCAAAAGAGGCTCTATGCTCTCCTTGCTCTCCCAGGGGGTAGCAGCAGCACCATCCATCCCTGCCCTACTCTGCCTGGCAGCTGGTTTTAAGGCTATTAAGAGGATCTTGGGGTTGAAGCCCTCTCTACGGTCTACTCTTCCCTCTTACAAACCCTCAGAGACTGAGGGTTTGTCTTTTATTTTGGTCTTTGCCTTTTGCTGCTGGAGTTTCCCACCGTGGAGGGGGTGGTGGTTGAGCACTGCACGAGGACAGGCTCGAGACCTAAATATAGCAGGGGTTAGAGCTATTTTCTTAGGTGATTTTGATGAGGGGAGAGAACAGAGATGTACGAAACACCTGCTTTTGAGCAGCCCTGAGATCCATGGGGGAGAGGGGAAAACAAGCAAAGAGAAGGAAAATGTTAGAAAACAGCTTTTGCTGCCAAACAAAGCCTTTGTGGAACTACAGATTTCGGGCTTTCCTATTAATTTAACTAATAAATGGATTAAAATAATTGTAACGCAAATATTGCATGGATTGAATAAGTACTGGAATTACAAAACTAACAGGAGAATACCTTAATATGGAAAGTCCAGGAGGGTTTGGGATAATGAGAAGCTGGAGGAAATGGCTGGTCCTAGAGGAGGTGAATCACTCACGTGATTCGTGGTGACCACGTACAGCTGCAGGTGACACCTCAATGGGAACAGAAGCCTGTGCCAGGCCAATGCTGCTCTGGGCACAGCCTCCTTTCTAATTTTATCACCAAAATTTCACTGCATTACCGCTAATGTGGCAAGCAGATGTCCTTAAGCATTCACTTTGTCACTGGCAGGCAGCAGCTAACCCTTAGCAATGTTTTTTTGTTGTTTAAAAGAGTCTGACTGGCCATGATTTTAAATGTGAGAATTTTATTCTTGTCATTTCTAAACGTTTTCTTTAATTGTTCTTCCCTTGCCATCTATTTTTGGCTTAAACTATGATGAACAACAAACACTACCAATAAAGATTGTATGTCAAGTCAGCACATCAGATCAGAGCTGCCCCTGACAGAGGGTCTGTAAAACCTCACTGGCTTCTTCCCACCGAGGCTGATGTGCTTTTGTGTGGCTCATGTTTGGTTTTCCCCTCTTGAATGTCTATTTGTGAGCTGGGAAAGCTTTCCACCAGTCTGGACACCTTGGACCCAGTGCCAGCCCCACGATGCCTGTTGCACCCCCATGGATGTGCAGGTGGGCCAAGCACATGCCCAGCCTTTGACCCCCCCCTTCCCAGTGCCTCAGCTTCCCTCTTACAAAAGAGAAAAGGGGATTAACTTTGGTCTTGGGCTGGAAAACACACCTCCTCAACCTCTGTGATCACGCCCCATGCTATTCCTTACTGGGGGATGGGCCCTTTGCATCCAAATCCCGCAACCTCTGATGACTCCTCCCTGCACCTTCCCTGGGTTATGTCCCAGCGCCTCCCAGCTGCCTGGGGTCTAGGTGGCCCAGCTGGCGGTGGTGCACGGTGCTCCAGTTTGTGCAGTTCCCAGCATCAGTGCAAGGTCCCAGGCAGTGCCAGTGGGACCTTGTCCTATTATTCGGTGCCAGGGCAATGCTGGGCCAAGTGCCAGTGCGTGGAAGGTCCCAGTGGCTAGTGCCACTGTCCAGGTATGCAGGTGCTGGTCCCAGTTCCAGTTCCCAGAATAGCCCTCGTTCCCCACTCCTGTTCCCTACCCAGAACAGTGTCAGCTCCTGTTCCCACTGATGGGCCCATTTTCTGTATGATCCCAGGTCTTGGTGCCTGGGCAATGTTGGACCCGGATCCCGGTTCCCAGAAGGTTTCCCAGTTCACCAGACTGGTCCCTAGCTCCTAGACTAGCGCCAGCTGGCGCCGCTCCCATTTCCAGTACCGGGTGGTGCCAGTCCCCATTCCTAGTAGTGACCACAGCTCCCAGCAACGGGGAGTGCCGGTTTCCGGTGCCGGTTCCTATTCCTAGTGAGAGTTCCCGGTGCCGGTTCGCTGTCCAGTTCCCGATCCCGTTCCCGGTTCTCTGTGCCGGCTCCCACTCCCGCTCCCAGTGCCGGTTCGCATTCCCGGTGCCGGTCCTCATTCCCGGTCCCGTTCGCAGTGTCGGTGGCCGGTCCCGTGGCGTGTCCCGGGTGCCGGTGCCGGTTCCCGCTGGCGCTCGGAGCGCGGCGCGGTGCCGGGCGCAGGCGCGGTCCCTGCCCGCCCGTCGGGGCGGTGCTTGCGGGAGGCGAAGCGCTGCGGGCAGCGGGGCGCCCGGAGCGGCGGCACCGGCACCAACCCCGGGCAGGTAAGGCGAGCCCCGGCCCCGGGAGGGGGTGGCTTGTCCCTGCAGCTCAGCCGCTGGTCCCTCCGCGGGGGGACAGCTCCGCGCCCCGCCCGGGGGTCCCGCCGCGTCCTCCGGGGATGCTCGGGGCACCTGTGGCTTTGGGAACCGGGGGGCAGCTGCATAACGGAGCGGGGGGCAGCGTGTGTTTGTATGCGAGCGTGTTTGTGCGTAAGGGGTTTTTGGGGGAAAAAAAGCCCGAAGCAGGCACCCTCCTCCTCCCCTGCGCGGAGCACGCTGCTGCCCTTGCCTTCAGCAAGCGCTGGTGTGAGCGCTGGTGTTTGGGGGTGCTGGAAGTCGGGGTGCTAGGTGTGGTGCATGGGAAAGTTGCATCCCGGATGGTTAAAACCCCACAGCTGTCCCCCAGTCCAGCTTGTGGAGCCAGGCTGGACAGAAACTTTGAGCAGCGAGGCCTCGGCGCTGGCTGAAAAGCAGGATTTCTGCGCTGAGAAAAAATCCTGAGGTTTCAGTATTGTTCTTTGTTCCGTTTTTTGGACAAACGCAGGGGCTTTTAGAAAGTCTCCTGGAAAGTTAAGGCGAGAGAGAGCTCCTGCTCCCAAGGCAGGCTGACTCGCTGCTGAGGTGCAGGAGACTGAAGGTTTTTGGGGTTTCCAAGCAGAGATACGAATCTGGATTTCCCAAATCCCATCCTTTTCTCCCTTCCCTGAGAAATGTTATTTTGAACTTGAGACACCAGCCTGGTGCTTTCTATCAGAGAGTGTCCCATTGGTTATGGCTCTGGTCTTCTATCCCTCAGCTCCCACTCTGGTAGCTGCAGGTGAGCATGGGCTGCACGCCTGGCTCTGCAGATCCACCCTGTGTCATGCCTGGATATATTACCAGTTATTTATCACCAGTTAACATTTCTGCCTGGATGCTGTGTTAGCTCTGAGCTTGGTGGGGAGTGCAGCCACGGCAAATGGAGCTGGAAGCAGAGCAGCGAGCTCAGTGCGTCGCAGAGAGTGCTCTTAAATCCTCAGCTGCTTGTCTTGCTGCATCCTGCAAGGGCCATGCTGCAGGCTTTCCCCAGGGCATCTTTTATCTCCATCCCATCTCGTATCTTGGAGGGATCCTCCTGCCAGGGTCAGCCTGGGTTCCAGGTGTGCTGAACTGGTGTTATACTGGAGGGGAGGCAACACAGGGTCCCTGGAGCTGCATCTCCCACCCCTTGCTCTGCACATGGATAGTGGGTAGCCCAAGGCAGGTGCAGGGAGCCTGGCTGGCCCTGCTGCTCAGGGTAGCAGTGAATTGAGGAGGAATAAATTTTGGGATACAGGTGAGAGCAGGTGTCACCTGTTGGGAGCATCCCTGGGGCATCAAGGACTAGGGAGGGGGAAAAGCAGCAGAGTCAGGCATGGATGGAGGTGCAGAGCCTGATCCAAGTGCTTGCCACTTAGCTTCTGCTAGGTGCAACATACTGCTACGGGCACATCTGCCGTCCTGGGATCTATTTCCCCCTGCCCTTCCCGGAAACATCAGCTGCCTCCTACTTATTTAAGCAATTCTTTCGTGTGAATCACTTGGGGCTCAGCTCCAGCCCACAACTCAGGCAGTAGGGTTGTAAAACCCAAGAGGGAATGAGGGATGCTCTTTGAGAGTCCCTCCACCCTTGGGAGCAGGATGTGAGGTCTAAACCCCTCCTGCAATGGGTGTGTGTGTACAGGTGCTGCTGTGTGTGTGGGGGCTGGCTTGCTTGGTGGCTGGTGCTTGCCAGTAGCCATGTGCCAGAACTGGTTGGGAAAAACTTTCTGGTTGGCAGCACAGTTAAGGATCAAGGCATGAGCGAAAGGAAAAGCAGGTTTTGAGGAAGTCAGCAGGGCCTGCTGTAGCAATCAGAGCTCTGAGTAGAAATCAAGCCCCTTTGTCATGTCGTAAGGACACCATCGGTGACACACAGAAGGAATAATGCCATCTACAAAGCAGTGACACATGAAACAGGGGCAAAGCGACACGACCAAGGCACTCAGGAGGTTTGTGGCAGACTCAAGTCCACCCTGCTCCCTGCCACCAGCCCCCGGTCCTTGTATGAAATTACTTAGGTCGGGCTTTGACATGGCCACAAGCCCAGGAAAATCCCTGCTCAGCTGCTGTGTCCACCATGGCATTTTCTGTTCAAGGGAGCTTTCAGCTGGTGATGGACAGCTATCGTGGGTATTGTCAAGCCTCTGAGGTGGAGGGAGATGGAAACCCAGAACTGTTACTGAAGGGGACTGACCTGTAGCTGTGCTGTCATTTTTAGGGAAAGGAGATGCACCAGGTCTCCTATACCTGGATGTGCCGGCGCTTTACACGGTGCACGTGGGAGTATGTCAGTGGAGAAGATTTCTGCTGCAGGGAGCTGGGGGAGGTGACAAAGGGCACTGCTGGACAGATTAAGCCCACACAGCAGAGCTTAAATCTGCTTAAAGCCTTTAAGGGAGGATCTGAGCTCATTCTCATTTTTCATGCCGAGATTCGCCTGTGAAACCAAGCTGAGAGGTGGATGAGGTGCTCAGCCAGAGGGGAATAGCTGACCTCGAGGAGGGGTTTCAGGCTGTGGGGATGTTCCCTATGTTGTATATCAGCCTGTACAGTCTGGCCTTTGTGCTGTGTTTAGAGATTGAATCATATTGGGATAGCTGAGACTGGGAGTTCGGGGCTGTTTTGGTCCTGGATGCCCCTGGGATCGTAGCAAAAAGGCAATGGGAAACAGGCGAAAGGTGTTTGTGGGACATGGGTATGGAAGAGTTAACATGGAAGGACCAGGCTCTTGTATCTGGTGCCTGAGAGGGATTAACTCACCCTGGAGCAGGTGCAGGGAAAAGGGCTCTGAAGCTGCTCAGAGGGATGGAGAGCTATTATACGAGGCTATAAAAGCCCTGCGAAACAAAGGCGGAGAGGGGATGTGCTTGCTGACTGCAAATACATCCAAGGGGTGAACTCCAGGCAGGCAGAAGAGCGATTTAAACTGGGGGCAGTGTTGGTGCTGGGGTGTGAATTCATTCAGGTTAGCTTAGGAGGCTTATCAAGAGGCTCTGCAACTGTGTCACATCAGAGGAAGGTAGGAGAGTGTGAATTAGAGCACATCACCTCTCTTGCAAGGTCCTTGGCTGTGATACAAGGAGGTCTTAGCGTTTCTCCATGTAGGAGGCCAGAACTCTGTGGTCCAGACATCTTGTCCTGGTGTCTCCTTTGGGAAGGGCTGTGTTAGCCAAGCAGGTCTCACTGTCCTCCTGATGTGGGACCAGACCACCCACGAAGCAGATGAAGCCCAGTTGAGATAATTTTTTGTCTTTGATTATGCCTCAAAAAAATGAATCCGTCTCTCCCTTTCCTGGTTGCTGCACAGATTAATAACAAAGCATCCATGCCTTAAAGAAGGCTTTGGCTCTGATCCCAAGAGGAGATTTAGACAGCGTTCGTGCTGGGGTATGATGATACGAAGAACGGGTGCATCCTCTAAATCTGCTCACGCTTGTGCATTAATTATTGGATATTTTTGGCTGTCCAGAGATGCCAAGATTCTTCTCCTAATGCTTTCTCCAAGCGGGGCAGCATCAGGTTAATAGAGAGAAGGAGAAGGATGCAGCTGTGCCTTGAAGGCTGGGATCAGGCACTCTCTCTCTTCCTCCTCACTAATCTCCAGAGGAGTCAAGTCCTTTCTCTGCAGATGTCCAGAGGTGAAACCCCTTCCACAGAGAAGCCTCCTCAGCCCACACAGAGGTGTCTGTTGTCCTCTGCTCATGCCATAGTGGTGGTGCGGGGCACACTTGGGCACCATTTATTTACTTGTGTCTTCATGCCTTCCCCTTCACCTGCTCTTCTGAGGGGCTGTGGGGCACAAAGCCTCGGCAGTGGGCTTGCGCTGACCTGCTCCGGGCCAGACGGTGCTCCTGCATCTCCCAGCCTCGCGGGCAGTGTCGCGGGTGGGGAATGAGGGGCAGTGATTACTCCAGCTCTGCTCACTTCCAGCTGATTACCCAGGGAGAAAGGGCCAGGCTCTGGGCACTGCAGAAAATGGACACAGACCCAGTGGCTTCATGGAAGCTACGTTTTTCACCAGTCAAGCATCTGTCTGGCTGCATTAACCCTTTGCCTGCTCTGAGCTCTCCCCTTCACACCATGGAGACTTTTCATCCATAGCTTATTCCTACTAAATTGGCTTACACTGTAGGAGGCACCCCTTCGACAAAGGGGTGACTTCTTGAGGTCATGGAGGGAAATAGGAATGGTTGCCATTGAGTTTTTCACCCTCTCTGGGAAAAAATCCTTTCTGTTCCACACTGTGGCCAAGGAGACTTCACAGTTTTTGCTTTTCTGTGTGATGCATTAGTTTTTCAGCCAATATTGCAGATCCTCATGCTTTGGGGATCTTCCTGGACTGGAGATGTGACAGATGATACCCCTGCAAAGCCGTGCTGGGAGCCCGCCGGGTTTGCAGCATCTAGGTCAGAGACTGACTCCTTTGGTCCTGGTCCAGCCCTTCAGAGGGGCTGGACTGAGCTCCTCAGCCCCTGCCTGCAGTTTTTGTGTCCCAGTTCAATAACACTTTGATGCATTTTGCCTTAAAATACTCCTCTGTCAGAGAAAAGCTCTCCCCGCTTCTTGGTTTGCCCTTGTGCAGAAATGACCAGTTTTAGTCCTCCCACCATCCATCTGAGCATCATCTCTGTTCCCTCCTGTCCTGTGACTTCAATCCATTGGGAATGAAGGTTAAAGGGAGAGGGGACTATAAAGCATCTCAACCACCTTAAGTCTGCCCCGTGCTGGGAGGCTTAATGTGAAGCTCTGAAATGATTTGTGGGAGAGGGCTCTTTCTCCATACTATGCAGGGACTCTCTCAGCTTATCGGGGCTCCCAACAGAAGGCAGATGTGTTGGAAACACACTAGAAGAGGCCATGAAGATGGTCAGAGAGCTGGAGCACCTCCACTATGAAAACAGGCTGAGGGAGCTGAGGGAGTTACTCATCCTGGAGAAGAGAAGGCTTCAAGGAGACCTTAGAGCACCTTCCAGTGCCTAAAGGGGCTACAAGAGAGCTGAGACGTTTTACAAGGGCATGGAGAGATAGAACAAGGGGGTCTTCAAACTGACAAAGGGCAGGTTTAAATTAGATGTTAGGAAGAAATTCTTTCCTGTGAGTATGGTGAGACCCTGGCACAGATTGCCCAGAGAAGCTGTGAATGCCCCATCCATGGCAGTGTTCAAAGCCAGGCTGGATGGGGCTTTGCGCAACCTGGTCTAGAGAAAGAGGTCTCATGGCAGAGGGGTTGGAACTAAATCATCTGTAAGGTCCTTTCCAACCCAAACCATTCTATGGTTCTGTGATTCTATGAAATTTTCTCCTTGCCTGGCTGCAGCTCATCCTTACGTGAGGGACACTGCAGCTCTGGTTGATTCCTTCGAGGTTTATCCCGTAACCTGGACATAGCTATCAAACAAGGCTGTGGCAGACCAGGGCAGGGCTGTGCTTTTGCCATCGGGGAAAGGGACACCGAATATTGCTTCCTGTGTAGCTACAGCATGACAGGCAGTAACAGATCTCTCTGAGCTCTGGGTGAAAAGGGCAAAGCTCCCGCTCTGCTCCTGCCTGACCTTCCCTTAAACCATGATGCACTGTGTTTTTGTGGTTGTTGCTCGGGTGTTTTTGTTACATCTCCAAATAATCCATACAGCGATTTCTCTGGGTGACAAAAGGCATCCCTCCCTTGCAGCAAGCACCTTCCATCTCAGTTTTCATCACATTTCAACTGGTTTGAGCTTCCCTGATTCCATGGTGCAGGACACAGGTGGCTCTGGTTGACTCCATCCCTTCACAGCCCTCCTGGGCTGTTCTACCGTTTCCTCCAGTCCTGTATGGAGATGAAGGATGCATGTCTGTTTGTCTCTCAAGGTTTGGGGTTCATTTGTTTTATTTTTTCTGAGGCACACCCTGGTAATCAAAAGCTTCCTGTGAAGTGTTTGCAGGCTTGTTGCTCCCAAATCCTTGAAGAGCTGGTCCTACCAGTTGTCTGAGCATGTGTAAATATTGTGAAGATTGCTTAGGGGTGATTAAGGGAGGTGATTTCTCTGCTGAGCAAAGGGAAGCCTTGATTTGATAAAAGCTGCAGCTGCAAACTCTACTTTTTCAGAGCCAGACCACCACTGCTGCGTGAGTGCAGGATGGGGAGGGGGATGGTGGCCGCTGGCTGCTTGCCCAGCAAGTGTTGCCTTTGGATCCTGGCAGGTCTTCATGCAGCAGCAGGAGAGTGGTGGTTTATTGCATCCAACACGAGGCTGTGTCAGATTCCCGTCCCATGCAGGGGAATGAAACTCCTCCCTGTGTCCCAGGGTGCATCTCATACATACTCTGCGACTCGCTGCTTCAGCTCAGAGCTGCTGCAGCATGAGGGTATCTAAACAGAAACAGAGCAAGGACTTGCGGCAGGATAACATCTGGGAGAGGAGGAGGGGGCTTAATCCCAGTCTCAAGCTCTGTGCTCAGCCCACACTCTCCTGCTTGCTGCTCAACGTGCGTTAGGAACATGCTCTGAGCCGCCTCCTGAAGACAAGCCAGGCCCTGCTTCGTGCAGAGAATCCAGACAGACATCAGAGCGGTGATGGACATTTTTGCTTGGGTGAGAGCAGGGTGATGGATCTGGCTGCCTGCTGTGGTAGCAGAAGCAAGCACCAGCCATGCTGGGCTGCAGCAAAGCAACAGGTCTTCAAAAGAGGAGGAATCCTCAGTTGAAAAGTGAGAGGTCCATGGCAGAGAGTGTTGGACTTCATGACCTTTAAGATCCCTTCCAACCCAAACCACTCCATGATTCTATGATCTGGAACACTGAGTGGAGAAAACGTGCAGTGCTCATCATCGTGACCTGTATCCATCTTCCTGGAGGAGGTGGAAAGCTGATGTCTAGTCCCTGCCTGAACAAAGCAGCAGCCTTCCTGCTCCAAGGGTTGTATGGCAAACTCTTACCTCTGTGTTTAGAGAAGGGCAGCATTGCTGAAATGAAGGAATAGTAGGGGGAAAAGCTGCCTGGGAGGTTGGGGGAGTTGCAGCATCCAAAGCACAAACAATTTGAAGAGCTCAAATTAAGACAGTGGGAACTTACATTCAGACCTTTCATCTTGTAAGAGCTGGGTTCATCCAGTAACAAGGATTTCTAATAAATCTTACAAATTTGAGGTTGTCCAATCTGCCTAAGAGAGGCTACTCTGTTCAAAAGCACTAGCACTTGCTACAAGCCTTTAAATATGATTTTTGTGCTCATGATGCTTTAGAATAGTCGCAAAAAGAAAATGTAAGACAGAGAGGGAAAAGGAGGTAAAATTAAATTCAAAAACAGCAGATCTTGCTGGGCGATCCTGAAAGTTTTACAGACAAGGAGACTGTTCTTATCAGTACCCAGGTGTGGTCTGATATTTGTTGTTGTGGCTTTGGAATTTATAGGATGTGGGTTTCAGGAAGGGACTGGCAAGGGGGTTGAGAGCCTATCAAAGAGAAAACTGAACATGGAGGACCCAAGTCAGAAGTGGACCAGAGTGCCTTGGTGCTTCTATTCAGGTTTGAGTCAGGCAAAGAGAAAATCCTAAAATGGTTTATTAGCCAATGGTAGAGGTCTTGGCAGCAGTTTGAGACCTGACTTGAGGCCAGCAGCTGTAGGGCCGGGGCAAAGCCTGTGGTGTGGAGCCTGTTGTCAGAAGCAGTGGGATGTCCCCATCAGCTGGAATTGCAGATGATCATATCCTGCTTGAAGTGGAGCAGGTCAAGGGATACATTTCTGGAATGGCCAGAAGCCTCTCAAGAGGAGGCCTGAAGGATTTGGTTGTACCTCCAGGCCTCTGTGGAGATGGAGTTTTGGGCTCTGCTTGCGGCAAGGGGTGAAGGTGATGGAGAGAGAAGAAACCCATTGCCTTGGGAGTGGTGTTGTTATAGAATCACAGAACAGTTTGGGTTGGAAGGGTCCTTGAAGACCATCTCATTCCAGCACCCTGCCATGAGCAGGGACACGTCCCACTAGACCAGCTTGTTCAAAACCCCATCCATCCTCACCTTGAACACTCCCAGAAAGAGACAGGGCATGTTATGGAGTGATCAAGGCTGAAGCTGCAGGAGGGATGCTCTGGATCAGCCAGAAGGACAAACATCACAGCTAGCCGAGGGATGATCTTGAAGGATCCAGCTGCCTCTCCTCACCCTCCTACAGAGTAGCTGCAGCCCCGTTATCTGTTCTGCTCCTTCCGCATGCTCTCTGTGCGTCGTTTGAAGTTCAATTGCTTTAATCATCCCAGAGGCTCCGGAAGCTATTGAAGGCAGAGCATTTGCATGGAGACGTGCTGCATTTTATCTGCACTAATGATGAGTTTTCTGAATGGATTTTGCAGTTCCTCAACCTCTTCAATAAGCACCTCTGTGACCCATAATGCCCAAGAGAAAGGCTCACATGGCTATGTCAAGCAATGCCCTGTGACTCTTCTGTCCTTCCCTCTGTCTACCTCGTAAAGGTACAGGCCTGCCTTTAGACCATAGTTTTTTTGCCTGGCTGGCAAGAAAACCAGTGTGAGTTTATTGATGTGGTGCAAGGCTTCCAGTGGAGTCAGTGTGACTGGATTTAAAAGGAGCTGGTCTAGATGTTCAATTAGAAACACTGAATAAATAATAAAAATACATGCTCAGTCTGATCCTGCGAAGATAGCATCCTCTCCTGTCGTCACCTGATGATCAAAATGGATGCAGAGAAGGGCACAGCAGCTCTGTAACCTCATGGGGTGTGTGGTTTGTGTTCAACGTGATCCTCATGTGGGGTGACAGCCCTCCTGGGCTAAGCAGGAGCCATGTGGCTGGATGACCATAGGTGCAGGCGGCTCGATTCTGTATGTGTGAGTCTGCTCTTCCTAGGCTGTATTTTTCCAGACCCTGAAAACCTGCTCTGTGTGAGCAGTGTCATGTGCTGGAGAAGGTTCCTGCCTTCTCCCGCACAAAGGTGTTTTTTTGGGGGCTGCATCAGCTGCTGAGTGAGCTTGGGAGTGCTTTGGTGTTGCTGGCACTCTGTGCTGCTCCTTACAGTTATTAACCAGGGTCAGGGTGTGCTGAGGCTTGAGGGGTTAGTGAAGTCATGGCTGTCTCCAGGGACTTGGCATTGGCAAAGCCCATTAATTCACCTTTTGTTGCTTTTCCTGCAACTCCTGCTGATCTCCAAGGGTTTTTAACCCTGCTATGGCCTGGGAAACAAGGCTAACATAACACAACCAGTAATGCTAGCTTAGGGACCAAACAGCATGTGGAAGGTACCCAAAACTTAGCTTCTGTGTTCTCCCCAAACCGTGAGTGGATTGGGATGAGCTGGACCCTGAGTGGTGAATATATTCAGCACATCTCTGCTTTCCCTCAGCCAAGGCTGGCTGCCTGGTGGCATAGCCTTGCTCTTTACACTGCTTTTGGGTCTGTCTTTCTGCCACCACCTTTTGCAGTTGTTCCATCCCTCTCCCTGCTATTCCTACATCCCTCCAGCCTCCTGTATTTTCTGATCCAGTGGGAGATGCTGCCACCAGCTTTGCTTTGAGCTTGTTATTCCTTCCTGTGTCAGGATGCCTTCGGACAGGTGTCCTGGTCTCATCTGATCTTAGAGTCTGCGCTGAGGGAAAGGCCAGTCTGGCTGGTGCCACAAGCCCGATTTGTGTGCAAAGCTCTGGCCAGACAGAGCTCAAGCCAGCACAGGGTTATGAGAATGTTCCCAGTGTGGGGCTGCCTTTTCTTCCTGCAGCTCCAACATCTGACTCTGTTTGCAAACGGTGACTCATAGCTGCGAGGAATGAGGAACTCCCGAGTCAAAGGCCTCTGTCCCAGTGTGAGTCATCCAAGCAGAAAGGGAGCTCCTGGTCAGCACACCCAGCTGGTTCCTGAAGGAGATGGGTATTCAAGGATGCCCAGACCCTCCTGTTAAGCCTGGCCTTCCCAGGAAAAAATATCCCAACCCTGCACATATATTCAGGCGCGCTGGCTGGCTGTGTCTCTCCCTGTGCTGTCATCTTGCTGTTAAGCAATAAAGGAGTGATGTTCTGGAGGAAAAAAATCCAGAGGAAATAAAGCAAGTATGATAAAAAACACTGTGCATTGCCGGAAACAGCCTCCAAATGTGACATCTTATCTCCAGTTGATTTTGTGCAGATGCTGACAGCCAGGCATGTTTTGGTGATACGGAGTCACATGCAGTAGCTTTCTGCCAGGATGTGTGACCTCAGCCTTTCCCTGGCCCTGGTGCAAATGCACTTTTTAATGAAAGATTGCTTTTGATTCACAGAACCATAGAATGGTTTGGGTTGAAAGTACCTTAAAGACCTTCTAGGTCCAACCCCCTGCCATGGGCAGGGGCACCTTTCACTAGACCAGGTTGCTCAGAGCCCCATCCAGCCTGCCTTGAACACTTCCAGGGATGGGGCAGCCACAGCTTCTCTGGGCAACCTGTTCCAGCGCCTCACCACCTTCACAGGGAAGAATTTCTTCCTGATATCAAATCTAAACCTACTCCCTGTCAGTTTAAAGCCATTCCAGATTGTCCTATCACTACATGCCCTTGTCAAAAGGACTTTTTTTTTTTTTTAGTTTATTTTCAGTAATAGCCAGCTGTTAGACAGCACCTTCCTTTGTAGGTCTTGGAGTGCTTTGTGGAAGGGACCAGGATCTCTGCAGAGGGAGAGTGCTGCTTTTTCCTGCTCCATGGAGGAGGAGGAGGAGGAGAAGGAGATTTCATCAGGGATCATTTGCTGTACTTCTATGCTTGCAAAAAGCCAGAGGGTTTACTCACTTAGAACAAACAGCCCCTAACCCCATCAGGATGTTTTTTGGGGCTAAATCCACCGCACTGAGTTTCTGAGGGGGAACAGCTAGTCGCTGTGTGTGCTTATGCAAGATTAACCCTCAGGCTCAAAGGTGCCGTGTTGAGGTGTCCTGATTTGGATGCCATCTGTGCTGTAGCAAATCACTGATTAAAATCAGAGCTTGATATAAACATAATTAAGAGTAAAAGTTATTATTTCACCTTTAGCCTAGCGGAGCTTTTAGCTCTCAAATGAGAACAGAGATATGACCTGATGAAGAAAAGAGATAAAGGCCAGAAGGGGACATTCAGTGCTCTGTTCTTCAACAGTTTTGTTTCAGCAAGTAACCACTGTAAATGTTCAGTAATTTGCATTTTGGCTAAAGCAGCCGGTCTGTAAAGATGTCCAACTGTGCTCAAAAACATCTGGAGATGAGCTACCTGTAACTTCCCATGGGAATTAGCTTCCCTGGTTAACCGCAGTCAATTTGAGAAGAAATGATGTCTTGTTTTCTGATTTCCATCAGTGCGGTTTCAGCTTCCACTCCTTGTGGACATTGCTAATGCAGGATGCTGCACTATGCTGCTGGCTCTGGGCCATGCCATGTGGGGTCCAAAGCAAAGCTGTGGTGCATGCACAGCTGGGAGTGGGAAAGGGCTTTGGGAATGGCACAGGCACTGGAACAGGTTGCCCAGAGGAGCTATGTAAGGAGGATTGGAACTACAGGATCTTGGAGGTCCCTTCCAACCCAAACCATTCTATGATTCTAAGATGACCTGAGCATTTTTTGTTCATGGGTGGCATAGAGTTGTTGGCCGAGAGGTGTGGAGTGCTTATCTTGTGTTCAGTGTAAACAGTGAGTGACAATTCAACTGCTTCTTCTTCCCTGGGTCCTGGAGAAAGTGTGTATAAAGCTCTCCTTGCTTTGACAGGGTTTCCTCTGCTGAGCTGGACTTTTGTGATGGTAGGTGAAAGGATAACCCTGGTGTTGCCCTACTGTCTGTAAATAGAAACACCCAAGGAGGCTGTAAAAAATTATTTAAATAAAATATTTAGAAAAAGCCTGACTGCTGCTCTGAACACCCCACTACTGAGCCCCATAACATTGCACCTGGTTGAGGATTGGGCAACCACATGCCTGGTTCCTGCTTCATCTTCTCCTTGGCTGATCCTGTGCCTTTGCAATGTGATACCAAAGCCCTCTCCTGTTTAGTGAGAAGGGAGCTGAAGGGCAGCAGATCCTATCCTTTAGAACAAAGTGTTTTGTCTGACCTGGAGGCAGAGAGCTGCAGGATCTACAAGCAAGGAGGCTTTGCTCCTGGCCAGGCTGCAGCCTTGCGAAACCACAAGCGTGGTGAGCCCATGGCAGCTACCCGAGGTGCAGGAGCCTCTGAGCTGGAAGGCAAGGAGAGGAAGATGTTTTTAGGGGAGGAGGGAAGAACCTTTCAGCAAGTATTTGGTCCTGGCCAATGCGTATACTTTCAATCCTTCTCCCTGTTGCAGTTCTTAGAGCCGTGATTGTTACCAGCTGGCAGGAGCTGGAGCACCTGGATGATGCTGGAGGTGAAAAGGGGAGTCCACAACACCCCTGAGTCATAAGTCTGGTTCAGTCTTCCAACAAAGTAGTTTCTTGTTTAACTCCTTCATGACAGGACTGAGGTTGAGATCAGACCACTGTTTATAAAAATTCGGCTCTGCTGAGAGTGGTGAGTGCCGATTCCCCTCCCTGCTCACATGCAAACACATGCATATGCAAGTGTAGAGTTGTTAATTCAAATCAGGCATGAAAACATCCAGTTCCTGAGGTCCTGGAGCGGCTGAGCTTGGTGCAAGAAGGCAAAGAGTAATTAGACAGCCTTTGGGCATTTTAATGTGGCAGAGGTGAAGTTCAGCCTGGTAAGCATGAAATGCTGCAAATTAGAGAGAGTAATGAATTTTAACGCTGCCCTAAGAACATTCCCTCTGCCCCTTCCTTTTAATTATTTTGCAAGGTGTTTTTTTTTGTTTGTTTGTTTTTTCTAAATGATCCTGAACAGTATCCCTTCTCCTTCTGCCTGGCATTTCCTTTGCAACTCAAATCCATCTACACTCAGTCATGTGAGAGTAGCCCTGCAGCGAGGACAGATGGCTGGCAAGGTGACAGTCACTGTGGGATGGGATAGCAGGGCAAGATTCAGGCAAATTTGGGCATCAGAAAGGCTGGAACTCCTTGGCTGAGATGACCGTGGTCCTGTTCTCATAGGGATGGACATTGCTCAGGGTATCTTGTGAAAGTCAGTGTTGCAGGGATCATTGGAAAGCACAGCTCCAAGCTGCAGGGTGTAGCAGTAATTTTATGAATGAGCAGCCAAGTGCCAGCCCGTGGCCATGGTACAGGCTCTGCAGCATCTCCTACATCAAACCCAAAACTCCTGCCTTTAACTTCAGCACAGCTTTTAGAAAGGCACCAGACCTCCCTCCTCCCCTCTTTTCCAGGCTCCCTTCCTAATCTCGCTGGTTCTTTCTGCACAACCTCCCATGGAAATATCCTTTCCCATCTGTCAGCCCAGTTCATGCACCAGTCCAAGTAATTCATCTTGCATGTCAGCTAACAGCATCTTTCTCCTCTCTCAGTCTGTTGTATTCCTGCAGAAGGCAGTTGCCCACCATCCTTTCCCAGCACTGCTGCTTTCCCTGTGTCTCTCTGTAGCAATGAGTGCTATCGCTGTGAAAGCCTTGCCTGGTGGTCACTCAGAAGGAGCTTGTTCAGTGCCAGGATGTCCCCATGACCTCCCTGGGTACATCTCTCTTATTTTTCACACCTTCCTGTGCTGGAGATCTGAAGATCCCTGGCCCTCTTAATCAGGGTGGATTGGACTACTGGGTGCATTCCCGGACTGCTCAATGAGGCTGTCAGCCTTTCCACAGGGAGTAAATTTGGTGTATTATTTGGGGGTTTATAGCAGGCCGTTTATTTTTGAGGCTTTTCTGAGGGCAGGTGATGCACTTGGGCTTCTTTGTAGTATCTGGGATACTGCAAAGCATCTGGTACTGATGGCAGGGAGAAAATCCCCACGAGCTGCTTTAGCAACTCATCCTCAGTAGCAGAGACCTGTGGAGCAGCCGGCAAGGGGATTATTTTGGGTTCACTTAAGCTCTGAGTGATGAGCACTTGTGCTGCTAATCAAGCTGATAAATGCTGTCAATTAAAACCTGTGCTTTGCTCTTCAGCTTTCCAGAAGTGAAGTGTTTTCGTCTCTCCCAAAGGAGAGAAGGCTGGCTGGGTGGGCAGTGCTCCTGGAGCATCAGGATGGGCATTAGTTTAGCTCTCAGACACCTACTTTCCTTCAGCTAATCCTAGTGGTTCATTAACAAGAGATGTGACGCTGCTACTTAAATTGGTGCCAACCATAAGTGATCATATAATCCTCTGGATTTTGGATGTTTACAAATTAGCTGCTTCCAATTAGCCATGATCGCAACTTCATTATCCCACCACATGTGATAATACTACAACAAGCATATGGTTTCTATATGTTTCACTAAGAGGGATGAGAGGTCAGCCTGCTGCATGCATCCACCCACTGGATGGGGCACCCTTAGTTTTACCATTTTGGAGACTAAAACTGGGATTATGTCGCTTAGGGATGTGCTTTAGTGGTGGACTTGGCAGTGCTGGGTTAATGACTGGAACAGGTGATCTTAGAGGTCTTTTCCAGCCTGAATGATTCCATGATTCTATGGTTATGTGGCACACACATTCCTATTTCTTTAGGAAACCATGCTAGATATTTCCAGACTGAGGTCACTAATGGTCAGCTTTTGAAAAAGGACATCCCATTTTGGGGAGAGATAAGGATTGCGCATGGCTGTTATAAATAAATACAGAGAAACTTTAGGGAAGGAGTTTTGAAAAAAGTCTGTGATTAGGTAGTGGGGAACTATGCAGAGCACCCCTTTTCCTTGTGCCTGAGCAAAGAGGTTGGTACCCAGTGACCAAAAGGCAGGAGTCATGGAGCAGTGATGGAGAGGTGCTGATCTCTCTCTGGGGGGCATTTGAGCTACAGTTTCCTGCTGTTGTCTGGATTGCTAAATTCACAGCTCTGCCCTGGAAGCAAGACGCTTGTCAGCAAAGAATAATTAATCCAGAAACACGTGGTGCTCTGCCAGGAGACCTTTTTGTTAATTAAAACCAGATCTGATAAAGTCTGCTGAGAAATTGGCGTCTCTGACAAAATCATGAAATGCACGATTTTGTGAGTTGAGGCTCCGCGGTGGGGGTGCTCTGGGTAGGGCTCAGTCCCCACAGCTATGCACGCCCGTCTTGCAGGGGGTGTCTTTTCCTTCTTTGCCTCTGAGGGCTGTGTTTTTCCCAAATGCCTGGTTTGATGTTGTTTGGCCAGCCTGGGGGGTAAATGGGAGTCCCGTTCCCGGGAAATCAACAAGGTACACTTGGGCTCAGAGGTGGTTATCTTCAGCCACGATGTCTTGGTCCTGCCGCTCCGATGCTGCAGAGGAGGATTGAGTGTCCCTGGCCAGACCCTGCCCCGTCTCATTCCTGCTCTGCCTGTCCTTCAGAGCCAGCGGGGAAGGATGTTTTCCTCGGTGAAGCCGTATGAGAACCAGCGCTACGCCTCTCTGAAGAAGGAGTGCCAGCGGCGGAAGCAGCTCTTTGAGGACCCGCTCTTCCCCGCCAACGATGACTCGCTCTTCTACAAGTCAAGGATTCAGGGCATCCAGTGGAAGCGACCCAAAGTAAGTGCACCCATCCCCTTGCCCCTCAACCCTGCTTTCTACCATCTCTGCTCTCAGGCATTCCTAAAAATGCACAGTGCACCCTTCACCAAGGCTGTCGAGCCCCATTTGACATCTCCTCTCCCCAGCAGCTTTTATATACCCAGCCCTGATGTTGTGAGCCTCTAGGGTGCTGGGAGACCTGCTGCACCCAGTGAGGTCCAAGAGCAAAAGAGGCTTTTCTGTGACTCAGTTTCTCCATGCATAAACCAGAGAGATGGTTTGCAGCTGGGTTGGTATTGTGTACTCCTGTAAGGCTGGTGGGTCCAGCAAGGCAGAGTGTTATCTCTGAATCACAGAATGGTTTGAGTTGGAAGGGACCTTAAAGATCATCTTCCACTAGAATACTCTTGGTGGTGCATTTGGAAAGGGAAAAGAAGATAAGCTTTGGGTAGGTGAGGTGGTTTTGGGATCTTTGGGGAAGGGGGTGGTCATACCCTTCCTTCCTCTTCTGTGCAAAAACCACATACTCTGGAAAAAGCACTCTGCCTCTCCTCCATGCTGCTGTGTCTGTCATGAAGGCAGGCTGTGGGACGCTGGGGATAACATTGTCCCCACTGTTGCCAGTCCCTCTTCTGCTGTCCTGAGTGCCAGCCTAAAGGATGCACATCAAGGCCTGAGGGCACTATGGGGAATTTCTATGTCCTGTTATGGCTGTCTGCTTAGAGTTGATCGTGAGACCAGTGTTCTGCCTGCCATGAAGCACAAGGAGTCCCAGGTAGCAGTGATAATTGTGGCTGCGGAGTGGCAGTATCCCAGCATATCACACACCTGGGTTTCCTTCCTTCCCTGTGGGAAGCAGCAGCCCTCTCTTGCGCAGTCTGTGCTTTTCCACACGTGACTTGGTGGCATTTGATTGCTGTAGGGTTGCCTGAGCTGCTGTCATCATCTTCGCCCCCGCTGACAGCCCAGAAAATCAGCTGGCCTTCCACAAGACAGTGCTGTGTCTGTCTGGGCGAGGGCAGTCTGGAGGGGGGTGGACAAAAAGGCTTTGTGTGAAGGGAGAGATGGAGCTGAACTGACTCTTGTTGTGTGGCCAGAGGGGCCGAGCCCCCCAGCATCCCACCAGGCTCCTTGTGGGAGGAGGTCTCGCTTCCCTCTGCTCTGCCTTTGGCTCTTCCACACCAGCTCTGCCTGGACACTGGATTTGTGCAAAGCCCTGTGTGTGTTTTAGTTTATTCCCCTTGTCTGCTGGAAGGAAAAGAGGCTCTGTGCACAGCTGCCTTCTGAAGACAGGGCCAACCATGGTTTGGTCTCACTGTGGGGGCCAACATGAACACACCTTGCACATCCTGTTTATACAGCAGACAGGTGATAGCTGAGACTTTCTAAACAACTTTCCCTGGGACTAAAAGGTGGGGATGTATTTGAGACCCTCTTGCTGGTTTGCAGTCAGGTAGCACACATTAATTCAGCCCCATGTCTAAAGATAGAGGGTTGGATCTCTTTGTAGAGGGACAAAGATTGCTTATCTCCTTCTGAGCATCTCAGAGCTTTTCTCCATCTGCTTTTCTGGCTTTCATCTCACTTGCAGCCCCTGGTGTTCAGGCAGGTATTATCCTCTTGCTGGCCTTGCTCTGTAGAGCATGAGGTCTTTCCAAGAAAGCTTTCTGAACCTCACCTGCAAGGTGTCATGGTCACCTGGTCCAAACCCATCCCTGCTGAAGCATGGAGTGAATTCAGACTTTTTCCAGCCACCCAGCTCTGCAGTTTCATAGGGTCATAGAACTGTTTGAGTAGGAAGGGACCCTTAAAGCAATTAGCATAGAATGTTGAACCAGAGCTCTTTTTGGCATGGGCTGTCAGTCAGAATGGAGGCTGGAAGTGGGTCCCGTGTGCCAGCAAGGTCCTATGGCTTAACAAAACATAGAGGTGGTCCTTGTTTTGCTGCCTCTGCACCAGACAAAGGGAACTTTGCCAGCAGTTTGGGTGCCAGAAGGAATGCATGCTGAGCAGTAGCAGACTCATGGATGCCCCTGTCTGCTAGGATTGTTTGATCAGGCCTACTCAGCTGCCTTGACCACAAAGTCACCATTAAAAAAAGAATTTCAGCTCACACCTGCCCTGTTTGCTGCTGAAGTTTCCAGAAGCCTCTTTCTCAAAAGCATTTCTCTAGATTCTTTCTCTCAATTGTTCATTGCAGCAAAAGTAAGTAAATTTCATGGGGAGAATTGCTTTGTGCCAGCAGACAATGCAAAATGACATTTTTAGTTGCTGGACCTGATTCTGCCTGAATTCATACTGGCTTTCTAAGGGAGGGAGTCCAGGAAAAATCCCAGTATCTTCTGCAAGAAAGCAATCACTATCAGCTTTTCCAAGTTAATGCAGGATTCAGTAGGGTCCAAAATGTCCGTGAAGTTTAAATCAACTGTTCTGCTTGTGTGCTAGTGAACTGCATGGTGCAGCTATTAAACCACAGCATCTTGTTTCTATTACAACAGCAAATCTTCTCTTAGGCAATCACAGTTAAATCTCGTTCAGAAAAAAACGAGTAGTGATACTCCCAGCTTTTGGCAGATGCTGTTTTGGGGATTTCCTTACCCAGGAGTGGAGTCCCCAGTCCCAGGGATACTGTCTGCAGGGAAGGGATGGTGTGTACACACTTTTATCTCTCAGGGCCATGGCCATGGGTTGTTTTGGAGAGTTTCAGTTAAAACTGTGATAAAACGTAAGAGCTAATCGTGTCTCTGGCTTTGCTGTGAGAACGGAGTAGGTGGAGAATGGAAGTAAAAGCTGTCCACTATTAAAAACAACCACTTGCTTTCTCGGAAAAGTCACTTGTGATCTATGGAAAGAAATCAGATGTAGGAGATAAATTGTGTCCTGAGAAGCTGTAGCTGCCCTATCCCTGGAAGTGTTCAAGGCCGGGTTGGATGGGCTTTGAGCAACATGGTCTAGTGGGAAGGTGTTCCTGGCCACAGCAGGGGGGTCAGAACTAGGTGATCTTGAAGATCTTTCCCAACCCAAACCATTCTGTGATTTTTTAGATAAAGCTCTTGCATATGAAAGGTAACCATAGTGAACTCTTCTGAGGCGCTGGGAATGCTCTTTGGCAGAGGCAGGATCTTATTTCCGTGTACTTACATGGTTCTAGTATGGATCTAAACAGCCCATCCTCTGTATGTGCATCTCTACCTTCCCAGCTATTCTTCCAGCATCCTTTTTATTCCTCCCTGCACTCCCAAACCTTGAGTCTGCTTTGGCAAAAAACCCCCAACAAAACAACAAAACCCCCAATCTCTGCAGTGCTTTCCCTTTCGCTTGAGGTTTTTCTGGGCAGAGGGGAAAAGGAGAGGCTGAGGAACAGCTCTGGTCCCTTCCCTGGTCAGGCTGTTTTGCTTCAACTTCCTCCTGCATCCAGCACTGCAGCCTTTCCTGGAACAGGCTCAGCCTTATTATTTCCAGCAGGGTGTCCTCCCTCCCTCCCTCCCTCCCTCCCAGCTTTCCTTGGCTTCTAGCCCTGCTCCTGATGCCAGATCTTTGCAGAGGGAGCAGCTGTTTGGGCCCTCTAATCGTGTTTTGGCTCTGGTGGTTGTTTGCTGGACGTCTTCGTGATGCAGCCCTGCGAAGCCAGAAAGCCAGTTACTGGAGTGCTTCGGAGGGAGGGAAACCACAGCGTCAGCCTGAGCAGGGAAGGGGGTCCTGAAGAGCCCTGTTTAGTGAATCCACTTAAAAACAAAGCTGGCTGCTCATTGCCTAGCCAAAGCAGGTTTTGGAGCTCACTCAGGCAGCATCAGCGGCTCCTTTTGGCAGCAGCACTCGGCTGTTGCATTAGAAATTAAACAGAACTTCTGAGCTTAGCCCAAATCCCAGCACCTTGCTTGAAACTTCTTTCCCTTGTGCTCTGTGTGCTGCCATGTGAAGGAGAGGGAGATCTGTATCCAAGCAAGTAGTACCACTCCCCGTGGAAATCTCAGCCTGATCTTCAGGCTCTGAGTTTTGCCCTCCCCTTTTTAGGACAGGAATGCTGGCAGTCCACCTTGGAAGCGGGAGGTTTGGTCTGTGCATTGGGCAAGCTGGTCTGAATGTTTGGGAGGTGGGTAATATATAAATAAGGAAGAGTGGCACAAAGATAAGTAGAAGAGGTTGGATGAGGTGCAGGATGGATGGAAAAAATAAGGTGAGATTTGGGGCATCTGCTGTGTCTGTTGATCCCCTGTGGAAAAAACAATGATGGTCTAAGGTATAAGAGACTCATCTACCCTGTGGGAAAAGAGTTAATCTCTTCTAATCATCAGTGCCCCAAGCTCTCTTTGTGGGTACAGAGTGCTTCCAGTGATGCCATGGGATTGGTACAGGCTTCGATTAGGGTCTGTCTTTAATACCTCTGGGCCTTACCCAGGGCTTGTTTTCTCTCTGCAGCAAGGGGGCCACTTGGTTCAGGTTCAGCCCGCCAAGCTATGGCCTGCTGCTGGGACAGGTCACCAGCCAGGATAAATTTGGCCATCACTGCACCTGTGGGAAGCAAATGAAACCTGGTGAGAGGCTTACATCATGCACAGGTGTGATATTGAACCACATGAGCTGAATGCTCTGGTCCTTCAGCTCTTCCCAGGGAGCAAGGTTGAACGTGGAGATGGTTTTTTCCTCCCCATTCTGGGAGGCAGGTGGCTGCTGTGTGCTGAGTGTATTCCTGTCCACAGCAGTGTGCTGCAAGACATTGCAGGAGCCACCTCATGGTCATCCCTAAGATGCTGAGTGACTGGGACATGAGATCCCAAAGATGCTTGGAGGGGTCCAGGTGGGATCTCAGCGCTGAGCTGTGCCGAAGGTGCTGTACAAGAAGCTGTGACAAACACAAGGGTTTCCAAGCTGGCCGTTGTCACAGTGACTGCGGCTCAAGGTGACGTGTGGTTGTCGTTGAACGTGAGCTGCATCCCTGCACTGTGAGTTCAAGCCTGGATGGTTGCAAGCACCAGAGAAACTCCCTTGGATGAAGTCTACACCCTCCCATCGTCAGGGGAAAAGTTTTGCCCTCCATACCTGTTTCTCAGTATTTTTGTCTCTCTCCAGTATTTACTTGCAAGCGCTGAGGAATTAATTGCAGGAATCTCTGCAGGAATTAATTGTCAGGGGAGATTGTCACTGATTAAAGAGCATAAAGGTAGATTCTTGCTGAATGGTAATATTATTTTATCTGGATGAAGGCAATGTTATTTGGAGGGAAAAGCCTGAGAGAGTAGTTTTGGAGTAGACAGACGGGAAGACTCTTTGAGAAGAGTTGTGGAAGCAGGAGATCTTAAGGCACTAGGACCATGGCATTTTCAGCCCTGCTGTGGTGCTGGGGACAGATGCTCTCAGTCCTGAGTTTTTTTTCCAGACAGACAAGAGAAATCTTGTTTTAGAAACCAAGAAAATAGGATTTTTCAATAGCAATTCCCTGCCGTCCTGGTATATATCCACCCTGACTTGTGTATAGGGGTTTTGTCCGTTCACAGGATCATAGAATGGTTTGGGTTGGAAGGCGTCCTAAAGATCCTCTGGTTCCATGTATAGGGACACCTTCCACTAGACCAGGTTGCTCAGAGTCCCATCCAGTCTGGCCTTCAACACTTCCAGAGATGGGGCATCTACAGCTTCTGAGAGCAACCTGGTCCAGTGTCTCACCACCCACACAGGGGAGAATTTCTTCCTGTATTCGATCTAAATCTACCCTATTTCGCCTTAAAGCCATTCTCCTTTGTCCTATCATGCAGGATGCATTATGTCCATTGTCTCCTGAATTGGATGCTGTTGTCTTTGGAGGAGGTGCTGCAGGGTGGGAGAGCATCTTTTAGCTCCACTTTTCTTTACGTTATTAAGCACTTAGCTCTTTCCTTTTGCTGAGTGAGCCTTATACAATCAATCCCCTTGGGGGTTTCCTGGAAGGGGAAAGGAGTCGATGAATTCACTAAAAGCAGGACCAGCACTTCCCTGCCCACAAGTTTCTGCATTAAAAAGTCTTCTCCCCAGTGTGTAGTGCTGGCTGGGAACCTGGCAAAAACACGAGAGTGAAGATAATGGGGAAGACACAGGTTAAGTTCTTGCATTCTTTGCTCTCTGAAGCTCACCTAGAGTTTAGCAGGGAGGCACTTACACTGGCAATGGCCATTCTGTGCAAAACCCTTCTGGTGTCCCACTTAGAGGGTTTTCTTCCAGAAAGACTAAAATATTAACTTCTGTGCTCCAGGGATGTCTTTGCTGAGCATTTTGCAGTGTCTTGGCCTGTCTCTCTCAGTTTTGGTCTCGCTCAAAGAGTGCTTGGGGTGAGTGTTGATGCTGGGGCTCTTCTGTGCTGCTGGATTGACTGAGGGATCGTCTCCTCTGAACAGAGTCAACAGACTCTGTCTGGGGTCCATCACAGGGGTTGAAATCCTTCCAGATCTTTGCATTTCTCAGCTTAAGAATTTATGAGCCACTCGCCTGTTAATTTATCTGCTGTTTTCAGTAAAACTGGAGCTGATTGCCAGTCTGGCTGCTTCTTGCCAAGAAAGGATTTGGTCATCATTTAATGAAATCTCTGAATTGACCTTGTTTTTACATTTTTAAGCCATTCATAGGCTACCCCATCCCTCAAGGATGAACAAGAGATTAATTGTTATTATTTGTACTTATTTTAAAAGGTCTCTACTCCCATTAGATGTGATGCTGACCCTGGCTGCATTCCAGCAGGTCTCTCCAGATCCTTCCAGGGCCACAGCCTCATGGTGCCGGGCAAGCACACTCTCCCCCTTAGCCCCAGTGGGGACTGGAGTTGATAAGCTGCTTGGTATGAGTGCAGCCTTTGATAAGAAATTTCCAGCCAGTCTTCTCTGTCCTCAGCATCAGAAGGACATGGCCTTAAAAGCAAAAGTGATGGTAAAATCCCTGGATTAGATTCGTTGCGTGCTTCTTCGTGCAGCTGCATGTTGGTGACAAGAAATTATTGTATCGGTAATGAGGAAGAGCAGAACAGTAGCAGAGGGCGTCGCAGAAAGGAGCCCTGGGCGTCCACTGCCTCTGAGCTCCATGGGAGGGAATGTGCAAATCCTCTCTGACTGGGCTCTGGGGTCCTGAAGGGGCACATTCAACCTGCGGAGCAATTGCAGAGCTGCTGGTCATAGAATCGTGGTTTGGTTCCAAGATCACCTAGTTCCAACCTCCCTGCCGTGGACAGAGACACCTTCCACTAGACTTGGTTGCTCAGTGTTAAGGAAACTTCCCTGTCCATCCATCCAGGAGCCACTCTGGCAGTCACACTCCCACCACCTGAGCTGAGACCAGAACCCCTTTGCAGCGGGCAGCTCCAGTGAGACAAAGGGTCCCACTTGACTCCCTACACTCACGGTCAGACCAGGTTTCCTTACCGTGACCCCAGCTTTCCCATGACAGAGTCTCAGACATCTGGATCATTAAAATAATTTAATCTTGGTGCAGTGATAGAATAATGGCTCAAGCTTGTGCCTCTGAGGAGGGACCCTGAACAAAGGAAACCTTAGGTTTTTATCCTCTCACAGTCCAAGCACGGGAAAGCCTGGAGAGTGTCTGAGTGTCTGGTCACATGCATGGGTCACAGGTGCCTTTTGTTCTTTGGTCAGCAGTTCACAGCCTCTTGTCTCAGGCTTGGGCTCCCTCTGCCCAGAGCTCAAACTGCAGCTGCTCACCGAGATACCTGCACTGAATGTGTTCCTCACCACTCAAAGCCCTGTCCAACCTGGCCTGGGGATGGGGCATCCACAACTTGTCTGGGAAACCTGTGCCAGTGCCTCCCTACCCTCATAGGAAAGAATTTCTTTCTATTATCTAACTTAAACCTGGTTTCATTCAGTTTAAAGCAATTCAAGCTATTCCTCCTTGTCCTGTTACTCCACATACTTGTCAAAAGTCCCCCTCCAGCTCTCTTGGAGCTTCTTGAGGCACGGGAAGGAGCTCTAAGGTCTTCTTGGATCCTTCTCATCTCCAGGCTATACAACCCCAACTCTCCCAGCCTGTCTTCATAGCAGAGCTGCTCCAAGCCCTCTGAGCATCTTTGTGATTTCCTCTGGACTTGCTGCAGCAGGTCCACGTCCTCCTTATCTTGGGGGTCCCACAGCTGAATGCACACTCTGAATCAGCCAAGGCTTTTAATCTTGGTGCAAGCTGGGAGTTCCTGCACTGCCTGTGAGCTCTAATCTTTGAGCCCTCAGAGAGGATGGGATTTTGGGATGATTTGCCTGTGTTAAGGGCAGGCTTTCCTGCTGGAGCAAGTGTCTTTCACTGAAGCCCTTGAAAAGACTTGATCAGGCATGGTGCTGCCTCTTGCAGAAGGAAAACAGAACATGAAGAGTGTGTGTGTGAGTTTGTGAGTGAGTGTGTGTGAGAGGAAAGATAAAACAAGGCATCTTTGGTATTTCTGTATCTTTGGGAAGAAACTACTGCTCACTGATGCATTCCTCCCAGTTCCCTTCCAAGAAGGAAAAGACAAACCATCTTAATGGAGAGTGATCCTGGATGGTTAAATTTTGACTGTGGTCTGATGCAAATGCCACTGACAGAGTTACGTAAGAATTAATGCCCCTTCTCCCAGTTAGCAGAAGCCCATGACTCCACATCTCTAGAGGGTGGTTTTCTCATAAAGCAGGATTCTGTTGGCGAAGCTACACCCAGTGTATGAATAACCAGAATAGGCGTGGGCTGAAAGTAGTTTCTTTAAATGGTTTAAACTCACGATAACCTCATTTTTCATCATCATTGCATAGTCAGGGATTAATTTAGATTGTGGTGAGGTCAAGTCCTGTTTTCGAATGGAGGTGCTATGAATGTAACACAATCACAAACCAAAGGGTATTTCCTTGCTCTGGGACAAGGAAATGGAGAGAGTATGGCTCAAGGGAGTGTGGGATGTGTCCCCACAGAAAAGCAGTTAGGAGATTTTGCTCTGAGATATGCACAATGGAGTGTGGGGGTAGTTTTC
Source organism: Cnemophilus loriae (assembly GCA_013397755.1). NCBI lineage: Eukaryota > Metazoa > Chordata > Aves > Passeriformes > Corvidae > Cnemophilus > Cnemophilus loriae. The sequence continues at coordinate 443,300 of VZTF01005563.1, read as the reverse complement.
CTTTGCAGCTTCCTATTCTTCTTTTCCCATCAATAACTTGACTCTTAGGATAATTAAAAACAAACAAACAAAACCAACAAAAAACCCCTGCACAATTTAGATTTCTAAATCCTGTTTTAGAAGATTGGCTTTCAGTGAGACACAGGATTTGGGATTCTGGCAGGGCAGCTGCCAAATTATGTTGCTTGAAGGCAGAAACAGTTCAGCTGAGCTCGTGGCCACATCAGCTTGCTCCAGGATTTCACATTAGCTCAGTGACGAACGGCTGGGTTTGGACCATTCCTCCTGAAATACTGTAGTTTTTCACAGCCGGACTTACTTGGATAGGCTCCTCCCTTTCCACCAGCATGGCCCCACCGCTGCGTCCTCCAGGGTGGGGACTGATGGCTCGAAAGTGGTGCAAGATGTGGAGCATCCTCAGGGCTCCTGCCTGTGGTTCATGGTCCCTCACTTGTACCTGCATGACTGTGATCCTCCAGGTCTGGGGCTTGATGCATATAGTTTCAAGCCAAAGCAGTTCCTCTGCTTGAGGTTGAACCCCACAACTAAAAGTGTTGGAGCAACTGAGAGCATGGTGTGCCATGTGAGAGGACAGGCTTTGGAGTGTGGGTGTATTTTAGACTCACAATACTGCCAAACCAGGGTTGGTTCACCCTGCAAGTCCTTCCCAAGGGAAGCTGGTCAAAGGAAATCTGTAGGAGAGCTCAAGACTGGGATATGATGGAGAATGGGGGAACTTGGGCAAAGGTGGCCTGCAGCACTGTGCTGAGTCAGAGAGGTGTATGTCAGAGGGTGTTAAACAGCCTTGGGAGCTTATTTATTTCCTCTTCCTCCACCTCTCTGGTGTAGTTCCCTAGAGTCCATGCCTACATGGACCAGGATTTAGGGAAGGAGACCCAGGTGGAGCCATCTCTGAGAGCTGCATTTGCTCAATATCTTCTCCAACTCTCAAGACTATAGTTGTGTGTAGCTGTAAGGGTCAGGCTGGATCAGGTGATGCAGCACTAAAAGGAGCCAGGTGGCATCATTTCTATGAAGGAAGGATGGCTCCTGTGGTGACTGGGCTGTGCTGGGACTGGAAACCCAGAGGGACCACTTCTGCCTCTGGATGGGGTGACCTGTGGCACATCATCTCACTGCTCTGAGCATCCCATCCCCCAGTTTGTCAGTGAGCTGTGTGAGGACTTCCCTGCTTTGGCAGTGACTTCTGCAGACCTCAGGGCTGTTGGTATCCAGGGAGTATTTTTTTACTTAGTAGCTTTGCCACAAGACAGAAGCACTTGCTGTGGGAGACATGGTCTGGGGAGCGCAGTGTCTGGATGTGTAGTGATGCTAAAAGCCAGGCTGTGCCAGCCTCTCCATCAGTCTTGGCTAGGTAGAGACTGGAGAAGTCTTGGGCTTAGTAATGGTGAGACTTCCCGAGAGTGCATCCCTGGAAAGTGCATGTGGGAAAAATAACATCTGGGTTCTCTGTATTTGTGCCATTCTCCTTCCCATCCCTCTCCATCTGCTCCTGGGGAAGTGCAGTACTCTCACAGCCTCTTGTGTCTCTCCACCTCTCATTGCTTTATCCCTCTTTGGGTGACTTTGTACTTTGGATACCCGGAAGATAAAACTACAGAGGGAGCTGTCAAGGTCCTGCAAATTGACCTTTAGATCTTGTTTGCCTTTCTCCCTGCTCTTCCTGGTGCCAGAACAAACACTGCCCCCACTCTTCCTGGTGCCAGAACAAACACCATTGCATAGTGCTGTGGTACACACACTGAGTCAAGGAGTGTGTGGTGAGTGTGTTTTTTTGGATGCCTCCCTTCACAAGCAAGTCCTGTTTGCTGTGGGTGGAGTGTCCAGTGCCCTCTGCATGGTATGGGAGCTGATAACAATACGAATGTGTATACACTGAGATACTGTGGGTGGATTAGCATTAGAGATGCCTGACTGAGGCAATACAAACCCCCACAAACAGTTCTGTAGGGTGTAGATATTCCCAACCAAGCCTACCCTTCCATGTGTGTGAAGCTGATCTGTCAAGTATATATTTTTTAGTAGAGCCTGTAGCGATAGGACAAAGGATAATGGTTTTAAACTGAAAAAAGATGGATTAAAAGTAGATATAACAACACAATTTTTTATAGTGAGGGCAGTGAGACAGTGTCACAGGTTGCCCAGAGAACTTGTGGCTGCCGCGCCCCTGGAAGTGTTCAAGGTCAGGTTGGATGGGGCTTGGAGCAACCTGGTCTAGTGGAAGGTGTCCCCGCCCATGGCAGGGGGTTGGAGAGAGGTGATTTTAAGGTCCCTTCCAACCCAAACCACTCTATGATTCTGTGATCCTATAATAATCCATTTGAAAGCATAGACCCCTGTTATTCTAAATTCACCCCATTTCCCTTTCCTCTGTCGCCATGGTGCGAATTTTATTAATTCCCTGTTTTGCAAAATCACATCCCAGTTGCAGGTACTTGCAGCAGGGAAGCACAGGGACCTTTGTGTCTGCTGTGTCACCATTGCTCACCATGCTTGGGAGCCTCTTGCTCTCTTGTCTGTGTGAGTGACATTTAAGACAGGATCCTTTCAGTTCCCAGTTGCCCGGGAGGGAGGGAGGAAGCGCAGCCATGCTAATAGATTATTTTGCTGATTTTGCAAGTCTGAGTGAAGGCATTGTTCTGAAACAGCCAGGCTCTGCAATGAAATTAGACCAGTCTGTTCCTTACAAAATCTTGTTAGCAAAAAATGGTCCTGGCATGCAGCAGATGTTGTATCTCCCATGGTTATTCCTCCTCCTGGCGTAGCCTTTTCCCTCCCCACATCTGGTTTGACATTATCCACATCCCCAGTGAATCTGAATCTCAGAAACCTGCACCAGGAAACATTTATGGTAAAACAGTCACCAATTATAAAGCCAATTAGAGAGTGATTTTCTCCTTAAAACCCTGTGTGGGATTGGACTGGCTGGAGAAGGCAAGGAAGATATTTTCTGCTTTAAATGCATTTGGAAGAAAATTGCGTGCGTTTTGGGAAAGTATACCAAAAGGGAGAGTAGAGGGAAAGACCACATTGGGTGGGAAGCAAAAAAGTACAAGATAATTGCACTGATTGGTTGTTTGGTTTTTTTTCTTCCTTAATGGACTTCAAAAACACAAAGCCAGAGGGAGCAAATTGTCCCAATCTGGGCTCTCATAAGACAGACCTCTGCAATCAGCCCTTCATCAACTGGGACCTGCTCTGGCTCTGATTTCCGCCTCTGTCCCACATCCATTGGAGGAAGAAGGATATGAATTACCAGAACTTTGAATCACTATTTTGGCCCTCTCAGTTATCAGTCTGAATCTTTCCATAGAACCATCTGCACAGACTTTCTCTAAATTGTGTTTTGTTGCCTGGAGTTCAGCAGGCATTTCAGCAGATAATTTTAGAGAGGGCAGATCATCTCTGCTGGTGCTTAGGATCCTTGGAATAACCATCTCCAGAAGTGTTCAAAGAATATATGGGTGTGGCACGTGGGAACATGATCTAGTGGTGAACATAGAAATGTTGGGTTAATGGTTGGACTTGGGGATCTTAAGGGCTTTTCCAACCTCAATGATTCTGTGATTCTTGGGATTCTCCAAGACAGGTTCTCGTTGTGGGTAAAGAGACATGGATGACTCCCTTGGCCAAGGTAGAGTTAAGAACCACACATTAAAGTCATAGCTTCCCTGCAGCCGTAGCTTTTGGCTTCCCCTCCCTGTTCCTTCCTGTTCTCCATCTGTGTCCAGACTAGGAGCAACCAGGACCCAGGATCTGGCTGTGATAAATGAAGGACAGGATGGACTCTGTGTTTGTTGAAGCCTTGAGTGGCAATAGGCAGTTTGAGCTGGTTCCATGGTGGCTGAACCCTGAACCCAGAAGGCCCCAGGGTGTGTGTGGGTGTAGATATTGGTGTGCTGCCTTCTTCTCTCGGGGTCGTGGTGCTGGGAGGGTGACGTGGTGTTTGCTGCCTGGATAAATGTTATTGCTCACTTGGTTTCTGTCTGTTCCATGGGAGGGAGGGGAGGAAACCAAGGTCATGACTTTCTCTGATCAGGGAATCTCTGCTTCTCTCCTCCCTTTGCACATACAACTCCCAGGCCCTGTAATTCCATCTGGCTGCAGAACAAGCTCCTTATCACTTCCAGCACTTTTCATAGGAAAAGGAACACTAAATTTTCCAGAGCTTTTCTTGGCTTTTTGACCTAGTTCCCACTGGTATCTTGTTCATCACCTACTCTGCATGTGGGCATGGTGCTCAATGGCTCCAAGTGTTCTTTGCATCATACACCAGGGCCCCACTGTGCTCCATGCAATCCTGGGGGCATTGCAGCCTGGCGAAAGCAGTCCTTTGGTCCTTGGCCCCCACCTCAGTACAGCCAGACAATACAGGGAATGTCATCCCAGTGGACTGAGGCCACACAGTCTAGACCAGGAACAAAATGTATAAGTGGAAACTCAGCAGCTTCAATGGGGACTGAAGAATCCAAGTAATTTAATGTTGGTAAGCTCCAGTCTAAGGAATATGGCAGATCTTCCCAGTGGGCTTTGCTGGGGAGACTGACCCACGGATGAGACTTATCCTGGTAGAATCAGTTCCACAGTATTAGAACAAGGAGGCAATGCTGCCTTCCCCTTTGCAAGGATTGGATATTAAGAAAAATTTCTTCACTGAAAGGGTGGTCAAGCATTGTAACAGACTGCCCAGGGAAGCGGTGGAATCACCATCCCTAGAAATATTCAAGAAGAGTACAGATGTGGTGCGGAGAGACATGGTTTAGTGGTGGACTTGGCAGTGCTGGGTTAGTGGCTGGATTCCATGAGCTTAGAGGTCTTCTTAATGATTCCGTGATTCTTCACTCTGGAGAAGAGAAGGCTCAGGGGAGTCTTAACAATGTCCATAAATACTGATAGCCGGGAATGAAGGAGACAGAGCCAGACTTCTCAGTGGTGCCCAGTGACAGTACAAGAGACAGTGTGCACAAATTGAAAGTCAGGAAATTCCATTTAAGCATGAGGAAAGACTTTTTGCTATGAGGGTGGTCCGAACACTGGCACAGGCTTCCCAGAGAGGATGCAAAGCCTCCATTCCTGGAGATATTCAAAACCTGACTGAACAAAGTCCTGAGCAACCTGCTGTAGCTTACCCTGCTTTGATTAGGGGGTGTGGACTGGATGATATCTAGAAATTCCTTATAACCACGTTGATTTGGTGATTCTGTGCTTAGGATCACTGGCAGTCCACTGGGACTAAGCTCAGTCCCAGGGCTTGAGCGTGGTGTGTGGGCCTTCTGCTGAGAAGCGTGGTAGCCCCGCTCTGCACTTCAGGGCAGACCTTACTGCAGCTTCTCAGTACTTGGAAGGGGCTTGCAAGAAAGATGGGGACAAACTTTTTAGCAGGGCCTGTTGTGATGAGACAAGGAGTAGTGGTTTTGAACTGAAGGAGAGTTGATTTAGGCTACCTGTAAGGAAGAAGTGTTTTACAGTGAGAGTGGTCAGACACTGGCACAGCTTGCCCAGGGATGTGATCGATGTCCCAGCCCAAGGAAATGAAATGGATAAATTCAGGAGCTGAAATTTCAGCAGCATAATATTGAATATTTATTAGTAGAACAAAGGCAGAACACAGTGCTAGGCGCTTAGCAATTTTGCCAGAGGTGCCATTTTATCGGTTTTACAGTGAACTTAAGTACTTTTTCAAACTGTTACATATTCATTAAGCCCAGAAAATGATTTACGCTTCACTCAATTCCCCCCTTCCCCAATCCCTGCCCCCTTCCGCCAGCAGGACTCCATCTCAGTCTCTCTGAATCATCGAAGGCAGAAATCTCCTTGACAGTTTCTTTGGGAGGTGTGAGTTTTGGTAAGATAACAGAATTCCTGGGATGCTTGTGGTTTATCTTCTTTGTTTCTTTAAGATGACCTGATCTCCGGCTCTGTGGTTTATCAACTTAAAGACATTTATTATCACGTATTTATTACTACTTTTTCCAACATGTTACAATTCACTCTAACTTTGTTTCTACTTAACTATATTCTACCTTAACACTATTTCTACAGAGTACATTATTACTGGTAAATATTAAATTCATATATGTGAAAGCCAACATTTATTATTCACTCATTTACCAAAGAAACATTCAAGGTCAGGTTGGACTGGGCACTGAGCAACCTGATCCAGTTGAAAATGTCCCCACTTATTGCATGGAGTTGGACTAGATGGCCTTTAAAAGATCCCTTCCAACCCAAACCATTCTGTGATTCTGTGTTTCTCATGATTTCATGTTCTCAACTGTCTCTGGAATATCAAGCGACTCCTTTGTCATAATCTGCAGATCCCCCCAAGGGCAGAAGGGGCAGCTGTGGGCCTCAGATGGGATAAAGAAGGTGCCTCTACTCCCCAGAACAGGATCACGAAGAGCTGATCTTGCAGACACCTCCATCACCGACCAGACACATCCCCAGCTGCTGGGGGCTTCCCCGGTGCTATGAAACAGGAGCTGAACCCCACTGCTCCTCTCCCATCTCTGTCTGCGCTCAGGGATGCTGAGGCACAGGAGGCTCCTGCCTTTGCTGGTGTCAAGCTTGCCTCCCCCTAGCGCTCATCTCAACGTCTTGCAACACCAGCGTTAGGGAATTAGTCCTTTTCCTTTGGTCTGATCCTGGCCAGCTTGTGTCGGGTTATTTTTGAGGTATTTGGTGCTGACTGGGCTAGGTGGGAATAGCAGGAGGTGCTTATGGTTCCTTTTCCTCCCTGTGATGGGGCCCTAGGCAACCTAATCTAGAGGGTGGGGTCTTTCCCTAGAGTGTGGGGGTTGGAACTAGATGAACTCTAGGGTCCCTTCAAACCCAAACCCTTCCGTGAATCTATGGGTAGAGGCAATATCCATAGAGGGATAATCTGCTTTTCCTTTTTCCTCTTAAAATTAAATGTAATAACAAAGGGGAAAAGGTTCTTTCAGCTCTTTTTCTGTCTCATCTGCTCCCAGCCTCGAGCTGGATGTGACCTTACAAACTGGATTGAGCAGGAGTAAATACATTTTTAAAACAGCAGTGTGTCATCTGAAGCTTGCTCAACACCCTCTGTTATTTAAGTGCTTTCTTGGCCAGGCTTTAAGTGGGAGTGGGAAGTAGGGAGGGCAGTCTGGCAGGAGCCAGGCAGAGGAAACCTGATGGTCTTGGTGCATGATTGGAGGGATGAGCTCACCTCCCAGCTGCCTCCTACCCAAGTTTCTCCGTTCATGGTGTCTGTGCACAATCCACCATCCTGGTTTTGGTGGCAGAATGAGTATTTAGTCCTCCTGGCCCAGCTACAAAGCTTTTGGCTCACCGAATTTTTTTCATCTGCTGTGCTAGGATCTGGAAGAGCAGATCCCTCACCCTTTGTAAAACGGTCATGGAGTAGAGCCATCTGAAAGAGGAGACTTAGAAGGGCTGTAATGGTGTGAAGGCATACTATTACTGACAGGGATAATCATAACAAAGCTGCTCTGGTATGGAACAGAATAGGGAGTGGGTCTAGTGATGCTGCCTATGTCCTGGTGAGAGCAGAAGGCAGGACAGGGTCCTTCTGCCACCAGCTTGATGAGTGAGGCCAGCAGAAAGCTGCAGATCAGGTTTACATGGAGTCTGAGGAAGAGAGGAAGTCACTTTCCTCTGCCAAGAAGCCCTGCTCCTGATTTCCCTGTCTGCTCACTGACCCAGTGTCTCTGTTTTTCTCCTGTCCCACAGGAAATCTGCAATGATCCACGCCTCTTCGTGGATGGGATCAGCTCCCATGACTTACACCAGGGCCAGGTCGGGAACTGCTGGTTTGTGGCTGCCTGCTCCTCCCTGGCATCCCGGGAATCTCTGTGGCAAAAGGTAAGTGGTTCCCCATGCCAGGGGAAAGCCTGTCTTTAACACCTTGGCTTTGTGTTGTGTTTGCCCAGGTCAGAAATTGGTTTTCAGAGATGCCTCGTGTCCTGAAAAGCTGATACTGTGGAAAAATTTCCCTTAAAGGACTTTTTTTCAAAGGGCATTAATCATCATGACTGCAGTCACCACACTCCAGCTGAACCTTTGGCCAGTTTCTCTTTAAGTGAATCAAATCCCATCTTGTTTTTCAGATCCCAATTTTTACCCTTCAAATTCCAAAATAATCTAAAAATTAACAAGAAGTACAAAACTCAAGATGCTCAGCTGCAGCATTTGGCCCCGTTTCGCTCGTTCCCATGCTGTCCCCTCTCTTTGACTGTTTACTGTGTTCCCACCTTGGCAGTGAGACACCTCATGCTGGGGCAGCTAGGTTGATGTCAGGGTGTTAGCATCTCTCCCAAGTCACTGCTTGCCCAAAGCATCCATCTCTGGCATGTCCCGTGGCTGGATGGCACCATGTAGCAGTGTTCCTTCAAGTGTGGGGACCCAAGGGAATGTACTGTGGGCTGGAGAGCCACCAAGGAGCTGCACCAGAGCGAGGGGCTGCAGACCTGGGGAGTGAGCAGAGAGGTTCAGGGGGAAGGAGGTGCTCAGTGCCACATCCTTGGACAGTCTGTGCCCATCTCCACCATGTCCTCAGCTGTGCAAGATGTCAGCCCTGTGAAAGCCAAGGCAGGGGGACTTCAGACCCTGGTACAGGTGTGCATCATCACAGGGCAAGAGACCAGCAAGTTGCAAGCAGATTTTCTGATTTTACTGTAAAAGGCAGCCAGTGTGTGCAGACAGCACCACCTGCTTCACCTACAGCCTCCTACAGCCACGGGCCTGAGAGGGTTTCCTCCACCCCACACCTTTACATCTGCTCAGTGTGCTGTGGTTCTTCCAGTCTCTGCTTCCTGTGGGGAGCATGAACACCAAGCTCAGGGATTCTTGCAGCATCCCCATTTTCTGTTACAATCAAGGTTTTTCTTTATACAGGAACAGGATAGCTGTTGTTGCCTTCTAGATAAGCAATAAGGCTTCCTGCCATGGTGGCTGTGGTGAGTGCTGTGGCTCTCATTACAAGGGTGATGCACAGGGTCATTTAGCTTGTTTCTCACCATCAACATCCCCCAAGGGTGAGTGGGCAAGTTGTCTTCCTTCCTCACCATTCACTTCCAGCTCTGCCCTGGGAAATGCCAACCAAACAGAGGCTGGGTCCCTTTGGACACTTCATTATTTCAGTTTGCCACGCATTGCTTTTCCTCCCTTGGCGATGTGTCTGTGGGTGTTTGTGACTTCTCATTTTCCATTGCTTTAACTCTCAGAGGGTTTTTTTTGCCTGCCTCCTCTTTTCTTTCAGAAGGGTTTGATTTATAGAATTATATAGGTTGGAAGGGACCTTAATGACCATTTAATTCCAGCCCCCCTGCCATGGGCGGGGACACCTTCCACTAGACCAGGTTGCTCAAACCCCCATCCAACCTGACCTTGAACACTTCCAGGGATAGGGCATCCACAAATTCTCTGAGCAACCCATGTCAGTGTCTCACTACGCTCACACTAAAGAATTTCTTATTTGCTGAAGATCTCAGAGACAGAAATAATGGGCCCCTTGGTCCTCAGTGTGGTTACAGATGCCATTGTGATAACATTGCTGGACACCAAAATGTCTCTGTTTGGGGTCTGGCAAGAGCTGAAAGACGCTGATGCAGGCTTTAGTATCTCTAAAATATCAGCCCAGGAATCTTTGCCCAGATCACCCATGGCTACTAGAAAATCTATTCCTGGTGTACACCAGGATGTAACACGGGCTCTGCATGTCCCTTGCTCCATTTCACACAGTGAAACTGTCTCTCTCAAGTGTGGGGAGGGGGAATACCTTCAAGAAAATAAGGCAGGCCAGCACATCCCTGTGTATCCCAGGAGGTTATTTCATTCAAACGTTTTCTTCCACCTGTCTTTCTCCATGTCTCTACTTCCCATTATGCCTGTGTGCTGTCAGTCACTGAGTGGGAATGAGGTACTGGAATTTTGTTGGGAGCTGTTTTCTAAATTCCTGAGTCTTGGCTGACCCTACATGGCTTTAGGTGCAATCTGGTTCTGTAACACCCTTTCTGTGACCCTTCAGATGTGTCTAGCTTTTATGAAAAGATATTGAGACATTAAAATGGGGGGCAAAACCATGCCAGGCTGCTGGTGCCGACTTGCTGCTGCAGGAGCAGTGCGGTGTCTGACTCCTGCCAGCTATGCCATCCAGAAAAGGCCACGATGGTCATGTTACTTTGCTATTCATTGACTTATAGTCAGTTTGTCCCTTGGGACCCTCATGTCCTTTCCTGAATGGCACAGCCTGGTAGAGGCCACTAAACTGGTCTGGAGGAAAGTGGGTTTGTGCATCCAAGAGGAGAGAAGGTGAAAGGGGAGCTTATTGCTGTGTTCAGCTACTTAACCATAGAATCATAGAATGGTTTGGGTTGGAAGGAACCTTTAAAGGTCATCTAATTCCAACCCTCCTGCCATGGGCAGAGACACCTTCCACTGGACCTTGCTTCTCAGAGCCCCATCCAGCCTGGAATGGGGAGTGTGGACAAGATGGAGCCAGGCTCTTGCGGGGATGCACAGTCAGAGGACAAAGGACAGCAGCACAAACTGCAGTTTATCTTCAGCATGAGCACAGTCAGACACTGGAACAGGGCCCAGAGAGGCTGTGGGACCTCTGTCCATGGAGATAGTCAGACATGGATTCGATGAAGCCCTGAGCAACATGATTTAACCCTGAAGTAAGTCCTGCTTTGAGCAGTAGGTTGGACCAGACTCCTCCAGAGTCTCATTCCAGCCTGAATTATCCTATTAACCTATGCTCAGAGAAAGCCACTGCCACTCATCCCTGCCAAGGTGGCACCCCTGGCTTTGTTTTGGGATAACGAGCGAAGGTTGTCAGGGAGTTTGCCAGGGAGGCTGACATCAGACATCCCTTCCCTATAGATTATTGTGCACAGCAGCACCAACAGTTCTGAATCTGCAAACGAGTCAGGAGGGCACTCAGGGGAAGCCCCAGAGGTGTTTTGCATCACTGGCCCAGGTTGCCTAGGGCTGCTGGGACTGTGGAGAAGGGATACCAGCTCCAGGGGCCTGTCTGTTCTCTCCCCCTGCGTGTCCTGTTTGAGAGCCAGACACTGCTGAGGACGGAGCAGAGGAGCAGCCAAGGTGATGGCAGCTGAGGCAGGGATGCTTGAGCTGCCCTTCACCCGCGATGAGCAGCTCACCCAGCGCATGCGGCTGCGATTCCAGAGCCTGCAGCAAAAAAACGTGAGGCCCCAGGATGGTGAGAGGCTGCTGCGTCCCAATGAGCACATCTACCGAGTGGATTTCATCCAGCAGCACAAACTGCGCTTCCTCCGCTGGGACATGCAGCTGGAGAGACCCGGGAAGGTCACAGTGACTGGCACCTCCCAGCACTGGACTCCTGATCTCACCCACCTGATGAACAGGCAGCTGCTGGAGCCGGTGGGCATCTTCTGGAAGAAGCTAGGGGCCAAGGAGGTGGAGTGCAATGAGGCAGATGCCCAGGAATTTGGGGAGCGGATAGCAGAATTAGCCCAGATCCGCAAGGTGATGTATTTCCTCCTCACTTTCACTGGCGGCCTCGAACCAGCTCAGCTGAAAGGCTCCATTGTTTTTAAAGCCTGATCCCCTCTTGCTCAGCTTTTCTCACTCCAGCTACGCTTCTTTCAGTTCAATTCTTTGTTCCATTTTTACATCTATCTTTTTTTTTTTTTTTTTTTTTAATAAGAGACAGCACTGTGGTAAAGCAGAAAACAACTCAGTGCTTCCGGAGCCCCTCAGCCCTGTGAAACATTCCCCAAATGTGCTGCCCTCTTTCTAAATGATGGGGAGGAGGGGACCATGAGCTTGCTGCTGCATTTGCGTGGAGTATAAGACTGTGTGCTTGTGAATTCATCAGAGATTCATGCAGGGTCTTGCTGGCTTGGAAATATGAGGCTGCCCTAAGTCCTCTCACTCTGGCAACTGCACAACAAAAACCCGTTGGAAAAATAAGTAATTGCCGTACTAGAAAACAGCAGGGACCCGTGGAGAGAGCCCTGCTTTGCAGTTTCCATCTTAGCCATTAAAAAGGGAGGGCTTGTTTGTTCCTCTCCTTGCAAGGTGCTGAGTGCTTGCAGGCTCTGGTGACTTGTGCTGCTGCTGTGGCTGCTTGGAGTCTCTGAAGACCAGTCCCATGGAGGATCCACCTTGCTGTGAAGCTGAAGTACATTTGGACTCACTGTATTCTGCAGATTGCAAACCCACTCGACTAATGGGGAGGTTGGACCAGCCTTTTACGACCACTGCCACCATTTCTTGCTGCGGGGAGGGTGGAGTTCGCTGGTCCGAGATGGGTTGGAGCAGATGTGTGTGTGTGTGTGTGTGTGGGCAGAGCCAGCAGCTCAGAGCAGGCTGTAAGTCTGAGCCAGCAATGAGTCCCCTGCAGCAGAGCTAATTTGTTCTTTGTTCTGTCCTTAAAGCACCCATGAAAATATTTACTCTGAAGTGTCTATAGAGAGCCATGAGGCTGCAGAGCACTTTGCAAACCATAGAGCAGGAACCTGCTGCTTCTGTCCCTCAAAAGCAGTGTCTCTTGCCCTCTACAACAGGGAATGGTGTCTGGGTGACCATGGGAGCAGAGGGGAGTGGTACATTTATAAGTATTGGAACAGGAGAGTGTTTTGTGCCCAGTTTGCCTCATGACTGCCAATAAACTACTAACTTTGGATGTTTCCTTTTCCTCCACCAAAAAGTGGAGAATACATCAATGGAGCTTCTTGAGACACGCAGATAGAAAAGTCCCTTGAAAGAGTTAAGTATTATTACAGTTGGTCCTTTGCTCAGATTGCACTCTAATGTGTGCGAATACTCCTCAAGGTGCAGCCTGACATCTTCCCAAGATGAGTAAGGAGAGGGCAGTGATGGGAAAGCCAGGGCAAGGTGACTTTGTACCTGTGGCGTGCTGCCTTATGCAGACCAGCCCCAAAAAGAGTCCAACTTCTTCTTCAAAGCCTCCGGAGATGCAGACCCTGCGCACCCCCCCATCCCAACAATAGCGTATAAAATGATATGCACAAGTTATGCCAGGCAGAGAGGAGAAAAAAAGCAGGAAAATCAGCTACTGGCTGAAGAGATGGTGGGAGCTCTGAGTCTTGCCCACAACCAAAGCTCAGCAACCACCGAATCCTACAGCCATGCCATGGCCATTGCCAGAGAAGTTGATGTCTTTGTTTAGACCCCAAGAAATGCTGGACTCGGTGAGTAGAGAGAAAAGTGGATGCATCCCTGCTTGGCCAAACACACCTCTAGGGTCCTGGCAGACTTTCCTGTAGAAGATCCCTCCTTGTACATCCCAGAGCAGAGTTCCTGACTACAAACCACTTTAGACCAAATAACAGGAGCCACTGGCAACATCCAAAGAGGTTTTTTGCATGCCAAGTCTCACAATATGCCATTGCTACATTGCTAGGGTAGAGTTCCTGCTGCAGATATCTCGCTGGGTATTGGTGTACCACAGTAAATAAAAGCCTAGACAACAGATTCCTCTTAAGGACTGAGGCTGTTTGTGTCTTCTTCATGCTGCCTTTGGAAGCTGCCCTAATCTTGCATGCAATAAAGCACCAAATTTGAACTCAGTGTTGGTATTTTTGAGCCCCTTTTAGCTTCCTGTAAAATGTAAGACAAACATTTACCTTCTTCTCTCTTGGTACTCTTCATGGCGTATTGTGCAGTTTTTTTGTGGTATGGAAAGGGGTTTGAAGCTGGGCATAGAAGGGGAGATGATTCTCAGATGGATCCTTGTTTCCTTCAGAGCTGGGGAGGGAGATGAGAGGACCAGTGTGATCTCTCTCTGCTGCAGGGAAGATGAGCCTCTTTTTACCAGTCACTGAAACTATCCCTACACAGTTTCAGCATCCCATAAAGACTTTCAGATCCACCACCCTGTCCCATCTCCCAGGGGAATTTCATCCCAGTTTATACCACAGTTTAGCAGATTGGTACAGCTGGGTGCCTCTCTCCTTACCCTGAACTGGCAAGTTCCCAGCAGAAGGCTTGGAGAACTTGGCATGTACCAATTTCTCCTTCTAAGCAGGGACATTTTTCCCAGGGCCACAGGTGCCTTTTCTCTTAATTAGCCACTCTTAAGAAAATTGACAAAAGCCCTAAATCAGCTTAGGGAGGTGAACCTGCTGTTTCTGAGCTCCCAATTTACCTGTCTCTGAACCCTTTCACTGTAAATTTGTCATACTAAACGGTGTTGCAGCTCCAGATTTTGTGAGCCCCTAAGGGAAAAGCAGCACAGTTGGGTGAAGGTGGAGACGTGGTTTCCACTGCCCCAGTGTCACACAACCAAGCTGAATCCGGGACTTGTTGGGATCCTGGGATGGGTGGTCCATGGCATACTCTCCAGCAGGGAACACCTCTGGAGATCAGACTCCTCTCATTTCCTCTTGAGTTGGTGTAGAAATACGACCAGTCCCTGCCCCTGGACCCTGCTCTGAATGAAAGCTGAGTGCTTTTGCTGCCTTCAGTGGTGGAGGGTGCTCCCAGAGCTGTCCCCAAGTGAAAGAACGGAGGAGGATGGTGGGGACCTGTGCGTCCTGCCACCAGTGACAGTAAGAGCAAGTCTCAGACCCAGCCAGCTGGAAGCTGTCACTACCAGCTCTGGCTGACAAGCTGCCTCTAATCAATGCTGGGATCATTTCTAAGCCCACATTAATAGCAAGTTGATTATCACGATGGTCCTCTATGACAATTCATTAGGATGAGCTCCAGTCAGGAGGGAATCAATGGGCACTGACAGAGGGCTGTCTGACCTTTCCTGGCAGTCTCCAGGGAGGGCTCTGGGACATAGTATTAGCACTCCTATAAAACACCAAACCCTCCCAATGTGGCTCTTTTTCATGGTTTTGTCTGCTCTGCTTCTATTGATCCAGACAACTCAAGAGTGTCTGTGAGCTTGCAGTGCTGATGGCATCATTAATATTTCAGTGTAGGAGCAATAAGAGCCCTGGGCTGGATCGTTGCTGGTAGCTAAGGAGTCAGGGGACTCTTCAGAGGGAATTTTCTCTGCACAATTTCTGTTTGTGACAGCAGACAGAAAAAAAAAAAAGCAAAGGGCTCTGTCAGCTGGACAAGGGCCCAAAGCACACTAAAGGTGTTTTCACCATGTCCTGTGACTTCTTGAAGAGCCCCTTTCCATGCAGGGTATCTGTGTCCTCTCCTATCCCATCTCAACACTCCCAGCTCTCCACAGGACAGGGATTATTTGTTGTATTAGAACATAATACATGCTTGCATGGACACCTTGGGTTTTTTCCTCACTGAGCTCATGATCTTTTGGGAGCAGGTAAGTGAAGAAGCAGGGGTGTGGACAGTCAGTCACATTACTGCTGCTGAATAAGTCAGTACTTGTCAGCCATCAACTACAGTAACTACACCCGGCTTCACAGCCCTCCCTGGCCATGCAATAAAACCACATTGCCTCCACCCTCAACAAAAGCTAAGCTGCGGAGGGGTAGTTCCTTGCTGTGTGCCTCTCTGTCCTGGTTCTAAACAACATGCAGATCCCCCTATGGGTAGCATCTGTGCCTGGCTGTGCTCATTTCTGTCCCAGCTGCTGGGTGAATTTTCCATCCAAAGCAGAGCTGATGGTGCCTGCAGCCAAGAAAGGCTATGGACTTTGGCAGTTGCCCTTTGCTTGTGCCTGTCCTGCTGTCAGTGACACCAAACCTGTGCCTCCTCAGATCCCTCAGCTGCTCTAGGGTTTCTTTCAACTCAGGCCTTCTTTTCCTTCTTTCATCAAGTCGCCTCCCTGTGCTTGCTTGGATGAACGTGGTAGCTCTTGACAGGGAAAAATTGAGACCTTGAGGGAATGGGGATCCTGTTTTTCCCACTTTTATTTAACAGAGTAGGTTCATGCAGAGTATCTGCTGCCTGTTCATTGGTACCATGTAGATGAATACCACACTTGCTCTTGGGCCAGTCAAGTCACACCAGAATCAAGTAGGAGAATCAAAGAAGGTGCCCTTTGTTAGTGGTACCCTACTGACACTAAAAAAAACCAAAAAAATGTGGTCATAACAATAACCACCCCTGGTTAGGCAAAAAACTCTTCTGCTCCAATAGCCTGTCTACAGAAGTAGATGGCAGCAGATGTCCAGGATAGGGTTATAAGAAAGAGGACAAAGGTCTTTAACTCCACCTTCCAGTGGACAGTGAAGTCTGAGCTGTTCCAGTACATGTTAATCTAGTCTGCATTGGCAGAACCAGGTCCAAAATCTGGCCCCAGCAGACTGTAAGCAAGTCCATGCCCCTCATAGTCTTCTTCATCTTTGGGATTGTCTGCATTAGTTCCAAGAAGAGAGTCAATCCCAGGAAGAAGGGAATAATTAGGTATATGTGCCTCTTGTTTTGCAGGTCATCCCAGACTGGAAGGAGCAGGAGTGGAACCCTGAGAAACCTGAGAGCTACGCGGGGATCTTCCACTTCCAGTTCTGGCGTTTCGGTCAGTGGCTGGATGTGGTGATCGATGACCGCCTGCCCACACTCCACAATCAGCTCATCTACTGCCACTCCAACTCCAAGAATGAGTTCTGGTGTGCCTTGGTGGAGAAAGCTTATGCCAAGTAGGTACCCAGGCAGTCGTGGGATAAAGTGGGACCTGGGCACTCTGTTTTTCCTCTCTGTTGATTCATCAGCTGGTTTGTAGCAGTGGAACCAATGTCTTTCCTGTGGAGAAGTAGTACATAACTCAAATAGACAAAAAATAAGAAAAAAAAAACCCCTTCTCTAGTCTTAATTTACCCTTAAAGCAAAATACCCTTCAATGTTTCTTTAAGTAACGCCTGTTCTAGAGATTTCAGGTTCCTTTTACTTTGGTCCTATGACAGCAAGAGCGCTGCAAGGAATGTGGTCCCATTTTTTCGCCCTAGTTTGCTGTCCTCTCCCACTTGAAGTTCAACTGCAAATCTCCGTTCTCGAGGCTGCCCCAAGAATCATCTCTGACCCCTTAGAATGTCAAGCCAGTGTTGTTGTGCCATCCCTGTCACCCTCTTTCAGGCTGTCAGGCTGTTACGAGGCCCTGGATGGAGGCAACACAGCTGATGCCCTGGTGGATTTCACTGGTGGGGTCTCTGAACCTATCGACCTGACCGAAGGGGACTACATCGCTGATGAAGCCAAGCGAAACCTCCTCTTTGAGCGCGTGTTGAAGGTGCACAACAGGGGAGGCCTCATCAGCTGCTCCATCAAAGTAAGCAACGTTACCAGTATGGTCACGGTCCCCTGGGAATAGGCGTTTTAGGATGCAGTTGTCTTACACAGTCATAAACTTCTAAATTAGATCAGATAAATTGTGGCCAAGGGTTTTAACTTCTTGATGATGGCAAAAGGACTGAATCCTGAATGCCAACCCTCTTTATTCCTTGTTGCCATGTCCAAGAGGCCAGATTCATCCCAGCACCCTTTAAATGCTAGGAGGGGATCCACTCCAGAGAAAGGCGTTTTGGTGTCTGCATCTGGGCATCACTACAAATGCTGGTTGCCAGACCTCCCAGTTTAACCATTAGGATGAGCTTTATTGGTTGCCAGTATGGGAGCTCTGAGACCTCATGAAGCAAATGAAGAAAAGGAGGGATCCAGCACATGAAATGGCATCTGAGACATGTGCCAGCTGTCTCTCTCCCTGACTGTTGATGCTCTTCCTTTTGGCTTAAAGAAACCTGCAGAGAAATCTGAGTTCCTTTCTTTCCCAGCCCCTGCAGAGGTGGTCATATCCCCCTGGTCTGAGCACTGTCTGTGTCCCCCTGCCAGGCCACATCAGCGGCTGACATGGAGGCTCGCCTGGCCTGTGGACTGGTGAAGGGCCACGCGTACGCGGTGACGGACGTGCGGAAGGTCCGTCTGGGCCACGGCCTTCTGTCCTTCTTCAAGTCGGAGAAGCTGGACATGATCCGCATGCGCAACCCGTGGGGCGAGCGGGAGTGGAACGGCCCTTGGAGTGACACGTGAGTTGGGATGGACAGCTTGTTTCAGTGGGAAATTCTTCCCTGTGGGGGTGGTGAGGAACTGGCACAGGTTCCTCAGAGAAACTTTGGATGCCCTGTCCCTGGAAGTGTTCAAGGTGAAGTTGGATAGGGCTTTGAGCAACCTTGTCTAGTGGGAGATGGCCCTGCTCATAGCAGGGGAGTTGGAATCAGATGGTATTTAAGGTCCTTTCTAACCCAAATTATTCTGTGATTCTATGATTCCGTGTTCGTTCATATTAGTGAAGGATGTTTATAGCTCACCTTTCTGCTCCCAGTCTTGTTCCAGCAAAACGAGCACCCAACAGAATGAACCTCTGCCACCACCGACTGCTGTAATGTCTGTGGATGAGATGAGGAACCAAGGGCTGGTGCAACCAGAGCCTTGGCCAGAGTCAATTTTTTTATCTTCATGGATAGGTCTGTGATTGTACTGGCCAGATAAAACCTTGCCAGGCTGGATTCAACTCCACTGGTCAGGAAGGAAGTTGAAGTTCCAAGCCGTGCTGCACTTCCCCCATGTTTGGCAGATGACCTAACCAGAGCAGCATGGGGACTGGCTTTATATAGTCCTTGAGCCTCAAATTCTTGTGTGTCCCTTACGTCTGAGTAATGATCCTGTTCTCTTCCTACAGGTCTGAGGAATGGCAGAAAGTGAGTAAAAGTGAGAGAGAGAAGATGGGAATGACAGTGGAAGACGATGGAGAGTTCTGGTGAGTCCCTCCTGGCTTTGTCAGCACAGGCCATGCCCGCAGCATCCTCCCACCCCATGGAGTATCTGCGTCATTTCCACGCATACAGCTATCCAGAGAAAACAGGCTTCCAAGCCATAGGATCTCTAGTGAAGGCCCCTCCTTGAGCCCATAGGTATTACATTTGGATGGCCATGACCCTGGAATTGCAAGCTGCTCTGTATCACACGGGAGCCAAACCATTTCACCAGGCTACTGAGAACCTGTCATAAATGTGCTGAACTTCACAGCCTCACCAGATACATTTCAGTACAACATTTACCCATGTGTGGGGAAAGGGACACTGTGCTGCTTCTCCCGCTCCAAAACATAGAGATCTGTAGTTTAAATTCAAGAAGTATTTACTGCAGGCATAGAGAAAGTTATCTCCCTCTCTTTTGGAGATATTCGATGAATAACTTCTGTTACTCATCAGCCGTCAGAAACAACCCACACTCTCTAACAGGTGATCAAGAAAATCTCTGCAGTGTACTTTTCCAGGGAATGAAGCAGCGTAACCCAGTTCTGCTCTTTCCTGACTCAGGATGACCTTTGAAGATTTCTGCAAATACTTCACGGACATCATCAAGTGCCGTCTGATCAACACCTCCTACCTGAGCATCCACAAGACCTGGGAGGAGGCAGTGCTACATGGGGTATGGACCAGAAGCAGTGATCCCTTGAAAAACCGCTCCGGAGGCTGCATCAACCACAAGGACACTTTTCTGCAGAACCCTCAAGTGAGTAATGGGGGCAGAGGGCCTTCTGGAAGCTTCACATGGGCTTCCAAGTGTTTAAGTCTCCTACAGGGACCTAGAAGGCTGAAATGGCTACCAGACCTCTAATAGATTATTTATGCTTACGGCAATTCTCTGGCACAGCATGACCAGCATCGAGGCCAACTCTATTAACATTATCCCTCTTATCAGGGAGACTGCATCCAAGTGCTTACTGTAGAGCATCTTGGCACAAGTTAAAAACAAACTGTGCCACAGGGTAGCAATGTTGGCTGGTTCCAATCAAACAGGGCCAGGAGACATTTCCAACAATTTGGATGTCTGAATGACCAAATTCCGGGTTTTTTGCCCAAACATTGGCACTGTTAAATTTATCAGGACAGGCATATCCCATAGAGCCATTTCCTTCTAGCTTGAAGTTCATCTCCTGGAACAAACTTTTCTTGGGAAAAGGAGGCTCAAGGGGACCTTGTGGCTCTCTACAACTACCTGAAAGGAGATTGTATCCAGGTGGGAGTCGGTCTCTTCTCCTAGGTAACAAGTGGTAGGACAAGAGAAAACGGCCTCATGTTGTGCCAGGGGAGGTTTAGATTGAATATTAGGGAAAACTTCTTCACTGGAAGGGTGAAGACATTAGGAGAGGCTGCCCAGAGCAGTGGTACAGTCACCATTTCTGGAAGCGTTCAAAAGGCATGTGGATGTGGCACTTGGGGACATGGTTTAGCGGTGGACTTGGCAGTGCTGGGTTGAGGGTTGGACTGGATGATCTTAGAGGTCTTTTCCAACATAAATGATTCTACAATTGTCTTGTCCTGCTCTGAACTGGGATTCTCAGTATCACAAGCCAGGTCCTTGTCAGTCCTTCATCTAACAAGCAGTTGAAGGATGGTCTGGTCCATTGCAGGAGCTGTCGTCAAGGATGTGGGAGAGTTGTTTCCAGCTTCCAGCTCTGTATTAGCCTTTTTCTTAGGTCTCTGAACATCAGTTCTTCCTTCCATGCCTTATGGGAGGACTTCTGGCAGACTGCAAAGGGTGAAAGTCTCTAGTATAAGACTACATCTAGACTGCTTTAATTCTCCTGAGCAATTCAAGGACTGGATTTCACAGTATTTCTCTAAGAGGAGCCGAAAAGGTCCCTGGCTTGGCAAGTTGATGCCAGTTCCCAAGAGGAGGGGGAATGGGCTCTCAAAGTGGGTACTGAAGCCAGGCTATCCCTGCATGGAGATGGATGGGGAGAAACTGATGTTAAAGCTGTTAAATCCACCCCCACCAATGCCCATGGATCCTATATTTTATAAAAATCCTTTACCTTCCTCTCTTTGCTTCTAGTACGTGTTTGATGTGAAGAAGGCAGAAGATGAAGTGCTGATCTCCATCCAGCAGAAGCCCAAAAGGACCAGTCGCAAAGAGGGCAAAGGAGAGAACTTGGCCATAGGCTTTGATATCCATAAGGTAGGCTGGGGCTCCTGCATGTTGGCCTGAATGCCACTGTAAATTTGTTGGTTGTGGAGTGGTACATCAGTCCTGCATGACCATATCGTTCATTTAAGCATTATCTGGGTGCTTCTGGGGTGCCATCAGCACAGCCTACCCTCCTCTAGATATGAAGAGGGATATCAAAGGGGACAGCGTGGACAACAGGTTGCCCAGAGAAGCTACGGATGCTCCATCCCTGGAAATGTTCAAGGCCAGGATGGATGCGGCTTTGAGTAACCTGTTCTAGAGGGAGGTGTCCCTGCTCATGACAGGGGATTGAAACTAGATGATCTTGAAGGTCCCTTCCAGCCCAAACCATTCTATGATTCTGTGCAGTTCTTGCTAAAAGCAATGATTAGTCTTTTCTCTCCAGATGTTGAAATCTCTTAGACTAAGCCTTACGTGTTGTTTGCTGGGTCCCCAGTGTTAAGCTGGGATGCAAGAGATGAGCCCCTGAGCCAAAAGAGTTGGGAAAGCCACGTCCACACTTGTTTTCCACCCAGCAGAGTTGGGACCGTTTTGCTGGTTAACTCCAGGTCTCCTGGCACTGTGGACTCAGTCCTTGCAGTCTTTGCCCCACCATGGTAGATACCAGTACATTTTCAGCCAGTGACAATCCACTGACCATCCCACTGTGGTCTCTGCCCAGGTGGAGTTGAACAGGAACTACCGGATGCACACTCTGCAGCAGAAGGTGGCCAGCTCCATCTACATCAACTCCCGCAGCGTCTTCCTGAGGACCGACCTGAAGGAAGGCCGCTACGTCATCATCCCCACCACTTTTGACCCTGGTCATGAAGGCGAGTTCCTTCTCAGGGTTTTCACAGACGTGCCTTCAGATTGCCGGTAAGGAGCACGAGCAGGGATGGGGAGGAATTGGCTCTTTGGAGACAGCCCTGTGCTTTTGATTTGTGATTTTCCTGAATGATCATAGCCTTGCCTGCAGCTGCCGTTTGGCCTTCTGTTAGGCATGGTCGAGAGACAGGACATCTTTACAGGTCTCTCCACAGACATACAGAGAAGCTCCCACTCTGCTTCTAAGCATATGGGAGAGCATCCCAAACCCAGGTTGAGCTGGCTGGAGTGGGAAGCAGTGTCTGACAGTGGACAATACATAGTCACAAAATCACAGAATATTCTGAGTTGGAAGGGACCCACGAGGATCATCCAAAGACCACTGATTCCAACTCTTTAGTGAATGGCCTATACAGTCCTTCATCATGCCACAGCAAACCCTTTGGAGTAAGACTGGGCACCTCTCAAAGGCCACATGTTTTTCCTTGCAGAGAGCTGACACTGGATGAGCCACCACACACCTGCTGGAGTGGGATGTGTGGCTACCCACAAGTAGTATCCCAGATCCATGTCCTTGCTGCAGCTGGGCTCAAGAATCAGGACTCCCAAGGAGGTACTGGACTTTCTCTGCCTGTTGTCTGGCCCCGGAGGAGTTGGGAGGTGTTTTATGAAGTGGGACATTGCTGGAATTTATATCCTCAGATACTTTTTCAGTGAACATGCCTGATTCAGACACCAGAGGAGGAGAATGTCAGTGGAGAATCAAACTCACTTCTTGCAGAGGACGTGATCTGGGAGCTGTTACATTTAGGCTGTTATCTGAGACCCTCTCAAAACTTCCCCAAAGTCCTTAGCAGTGGTCCTGTAACAACTCAAGCTTTCCTCCCAGGTATGAACAGCTGTAAAAGTCAGGAATTGTATTTAAAGGCTTTTTAGTAGGAAGGACAGAGAAAGAGCTTGATGTGTGGTATTCATCACTGGAGGCTGGATAAATGTCTTATCAGTAGAGGGTATGTCAAATTTAGCTCACTTTGGGATGGTATGGATCTAGATCAATTCTGACATCCATCACTTTTCTTGCATGGAAGACGGCAGCAGGACCATACCTCCCCATTTCCTGCAGCCACACAGAGGCTCATGGCAAGCGCCCCATGTTCTGTCTGCCTGGAGCATCTGGACCAAGAAACGCAGTGGTAGTGATGGCGTGTACTGGGAGATTGCTACACTTGGGATGAAAGGTCTAGAGATTGTGCTTAGAGAAGCAAATATCTTTCCACCATGGAAATAGACCAAATCCTAGCCCTTCTCCTCTATCTCTTGAATCAAGGATGTGTGGTGGCTGTATCAAGATTTAGCCAAACACTTTCAAGCCAAATTTAAAATATAAAAATTGAAAACTTAAAAGATCTAAATAAAACCCAATTAAAATTATACTTTTTTTTCACCCAATAATTATTATCAGGGCTGCCTATCACTATATCCCTGAAAGTAACAAGCAGGATCTTTTCTAAGCAAGGACTAGTCAAATGTGCTTATTTATCACATGCCACAAAGGGAGTCCTTAAACCCTATCTGGTGTTTGGGGAGGGAATTTAGTCCTAGGCAGGTGGTTTTTTCTTGGGTTTCTTGACCTGCACAACAGGTCAGTGCACCTGTAGTAATGCAGGGAAATCTGTAGCCAAAGGTCTCCGAACTGTTCACAGAAACAAGGAGGTTTATCTTTCCTTCAGACAAGAAGATGTGTGGATTCTGCAGTCATAAAAGATTTTTTTCACAATAACACCTTGGGAATTGCTTCCTTCCAGCTGTTTTCCAGCTGTTCAGCTCCCACCACCAACAGTGTGTTTGGGGTTTTCCAGTGCAGTGGCATCTCACACATCCCAGCCCAGGCCTTTCACACTACTTTGGAAATAGTGATTTACAGATAAGAATTTGGCTCTGGCTGATGGAATCTGAGGATTTAATGGGACATCCCAAAAGACAGTAATTTGGAAAAACAGTTGTGAAATCCAGCAGCTGTGTCTCACCGGGGAGCCAGGTCCTTGCAAGCAGAAAGCTAGCAAAGAAGTGGTCTGGCAATCAAAATCCCTGACCCTCAGAAGGGGCTGGTTTGTTCCTCCTCATTTCCACATTTCCCTTGGACAAGAAAACTCATCCAACTGGTCTGTGTTTCCATCAGAGCCCCTAAAGTTCATGGTAAGAAAATGCATTCTGGCAGTTAAATTTCCATAGCAGTAGCTCTTTCCCTACTGAAATTCCCAAAACAAGTACTCGTTTGGCAAGATGAAAGTATTCACTAATGAGGGACTCCTTCCTTCTCCTGGAAGCTCAGGTACCATCCGGCTGTGGGCTGGTAGTATGTGAACTTGGTAACTTTATCCTCCATCTGGTATTTCCTTGTGCGAGCCTCTTTCTCTTCTCCGTGGTTTTATTTCTGCTTGCCTCTAGGAGAGCAAATGCTGAAAAGAGGGTTGAGGAGGATGGTGTCCTCCATGGAACATTTACTGCAATGGTCAGGAGGATTTCGGGTGATGAAGGAGTGTTTCTGTAGAATATGGGGACAAGAGAGGTTGCCCTTTCATGGAATCATAGAATTGCTTCAGTTGGAAAAGACCTCTAAGATCAACAAGTCCAGCCCTTAACCCAGCACTGCCAAGTCCACCACTAAATCATGTTCCCAACTGCCACATCTACCCATCTTTTAAATCCCTCCAGGGATGGTGACTATACCACTGCTCTGGGCAGCCTGTTCCAGTGCTTGATA
Organism: Cnemophilus loriae; assembly: GCA_013397755.1. NCBI lineage: Eukaryota > Metazoa > Chordata > Aves > Passeriformes > Corvidae > Cnemophilus > Cnemophilus loriae. Next base: position 418,822 of record VZTF01005563.1, on the reverse strand, counting down.
ACCCTTTTGATTAATTAGTTTTTCCTAATATCCAGTCTAAACCTCCTCTGGTGCATTTTGAGGCCCTTTCTTCTCGTCCTATCATTTGTTTCCTGGGGGAAGAGACCAACCCCCACCTCATTACATCCTCCATTCAGGTAGTTGTGGGAGTGATAAGGTCCCCCAAGCCTCCTTTTCTCCAGGCTGAGCCCCCCCAGCTCTTTCAGCCGCTCCTTATCAGATTTTTGCTCCATCCAGACCCTTCCCCAGCTTCACAGCAGTCCATCAGCACCTGCTGCCCAGGGACAATGTCACCTAATAGAATTAAACCTGAGCCAAACAGCTGAGTTCCATGGACATCATCTGGGGTGTGACAAACGTTTTGGCAGATACTCATCTCCTCTGGTGGGATATGGAGGCAGTGTACTGCATGACACCCCTGGAAAAGGGCTCTAAGGAATTACAGAAACTACAACAAAACAAAAATTCCCTTTTCTCTCCTCAGGAGCTGACCCTTATGTGATCATCAAGTGCGAAGGGCAAAAGGTTCGCTCTCCAGTAAAGAAGAACACGGTATCACCAGAATTCGATGTGAAAGGGCTCTTCTACCGCAAGAAGCCAGGACAACCCATCATTGTTCAGGTACCTGGCAGGCAAGCAGTGGGCTGAGGGATGGAGACCCTCTCTCACTTGAACCCTCTGCCCTCTCCTCTCCTCACACTGTCCACAGCAGATCTGTTCCCCAGGCTGAGCATCATTAGTTAATGCAGCTCAACCTCTCACCACCACGGTGACATCTGGTAAAGGCATGTCCTTCACCCCTCTCATTTCCAGAGTGACACCCCCACACCTCACCACCTCCCTGGCTTCAGCTCAGGACACGTCCCCAGTAACCCCTTCTCTCCAGTTCATGAAGGTTGGCTCCATCCCCGAGCTGCCCTCACCCCTTTTGTTTCCACAGATCTGGAACCACAACTTGATAAGTGACGAGTTCTTGGGCCAAGTGGTGCTGACAGGGGATCCCAGCGACCGGCAGTCGGTGCACACGCTGCACCTCCAGGACAAGGGGAACAGGAGGTCAAACGATCTCCCTGGAACCATTGATGTGATGCTGCTCAGCAGTAACATCCTCACTAATGTCTGAGTACTCAAGGACGACTCTTCTGGTGCCACATATGTGAATATAAACATGCACACATACATACATATATAGAAACACCCAGAGCCTACCTATCATCTGCAAAGTATATATGAACCATGCATGCATTCCACTCCAAGGAGCCAATCTTGTGTTTTCAATGTTAAAAAATGGTGCCTTTTTTTGGGGGAACCGCAATGATCCTTCTGCTGGCGTCCTCTGCAGCCCCCCTGGCTGCCATGTGCGCTGTGGGACCGCTGTGAGCACGCTGTGTGTCCTGACAGCCTGAGCACAATGCCCTGGGGCTGTTTGTTTACACAGGCTGGCACACACACGTGCCACCACGCACACGTGTGGCCACCGCGGTCCCACCAGCTGCTTCAGTGCATCTTCAATGTGTCTGCTTGGGTTAAGAGTAGTGTGCATGGAGTTGTCTCCCTTGAAACTGCCATGTAATCGCTTATCTGTGGAGGCACCACAGCAAAGAAGTGGAAAAACAAATTGGGGCCTGTTGGATGTTTTTTGGGCGTGGGCTTGTGTACTGCAACTGCGAGGAAAATGCATCAAGGCAGCCCAAATCCCAAATCCACAGGGGCAACAAGACCAAAGGCTCCATCATTCTGGGGACAAGCTGTCTCCACTCAAGTCTTGTTCAACCCCATGCAACTCTGAAGTATACAAAGATATCAACAGCTGTGGGAGGGATAACTGTTCTCTGGGGTCAAGTTTCTGAATCAGTCTGGACCCGGCTCCTGGGTGTGCCTCCTGAACTCCCGTGGTGCCTGCTGTCTCCGTGTCTCCATGCCATCCCCGTCCCAAGAGCTCACCCCAGGAGCTGGGGTGGGGGTTGTCTGCTGGGGCAGTTCAGTGTTTAGGTAAGAGAAGATTGGTTCCTCTGAAGGCCAAAGTGTCAAGTTCAAGGGATGGGGAGCTTTGCTCCATGGGCTCCGTCTGTACTGCTGCCTCCAGTGCATCATTTCTCAGTGCCTCACCTTCTCAAATTCTTTTAAAAAATAGTAGGATTTTAGCTTGTACTAGAGGAGCACTGTTCCCAGTGCAGCCTGAAAATGCTGGGAATATTTAATTCATACCAGTGTCCATCTCTCACCTTTAATTTCCAGTCTCCTGTTGTGGAGGATGAGTTGCACAGTCCTAGAGCCCGTCTCACAAGCACAACCCAAATGCATCCTTGGGGACGTGTCTAGGGCTACGGTCTGCTCCTGATTTGCATGAAAGCTGGGTTAATCTTCCTTATTCCACTGGGTGGCACAATCTGGCTTCTTATGAACCATCCCAGATAAACCAAAAAACGACCCGTTGTCTGGCCTTTCAGCAGCTGACTAGGACAAGTTTCAAACCATTTTTTTTCTCCCGTTGTTTGGGGTTTTTTATTCATGTGCCTTTAAAGTGGTACAAGTTAAGGGATTTTTCTGTCATATTTTCTAACAAGCAAATATTTTGCAGTCACCTGCATGCAAGTGGAAATTAATACATATGATAAAATCTTTGAATCTAGGTAAATTTTCACCTGAGCAGAGTCGTTTTCCTGCAAGAAAAGTGAACAAGAAAGCTTTCTTTTGCCATAGAAAAGGGTTTCTGCTTGTCCTACCAAACACCCATGTTTGTCCTGCAAGTCTGTTTGGGTTTTTTTTAATCCCTAAAGGTCTGCTAAGTCTGAAACATGGTAATGTGTTCTCCAAAGTCACAGTCCCTGCTAGCTCAGTTCTTGGTGCAACCAGAAGCAGACGGTGCAACTGTGTTGATTTTTGCGGGCTGCTTTTCCCCTTTCCTCATCTTCACAGTCCTGTGGATATGAGTTGGCTTTTTTACCAGATTTGCTTATGTTCTTAGGTCTTGCTTTTCACGACTTAAAGGCAAGCAGCCATCTCCATGAGGCTCTTTCCAGATCTCAATTATTCCTAGCTTGCACTGAGCACCCTCCAACTCCACGTGCCATCACTGGGACCAAGTTTGGTTCAGCATCTTGCAGAATTGACTTAAATGCTCCTAGTTAGGTAAAGCAACTTTTTGATCCCAAGGTCAAAGCAAATCCTTGAATTTGGGAAGACCAATTCAGAGATATTTTGATTTTATCCTGGTTTTGTTTATGAGACTCATCACTGAAAATAAATGGAAGCAGGACTGTGGGGTTAGAAGGTATGATTTTGGTCTTAGGAGAAGACAGGCTTATGTTCAGAGTGACATGTGAGAGGGATGCCCAAAGATACCTCACCTGGCAGGGTGAGGAGCTATTTGGCATCGCAGGAACATGGCAGCAGCTTTGCACCATCATCAGCAGATGGAGGTGTCCAGCCTGTCTGCATTAGCCTTGTTTTTTTGGGAAATCAGGCTATGGGTAGCTTCAGCAAAGGAGAGCCATTTGTCCAGGAGTGCCCTGCCATGTGCCAAATGGCACCATGATCCCAAGGGGCGGTGCCAAAGCTCACCAAGGAGTTGTGGTGCTCTGGTACCCATGGGCAGCCTCCTTCCTCCCTACAGAGAATCAAGCCATAAAGAGAGGAAAGGCAGCTTTTTAATAGCTTCTTAAAAAAAAATCATCACTCTATATCAGGACCAAATTGTCTTAATATCAGTAATATTTGTCTTTTTTTTAAAGAAAAAAAGAAAGCTTTGCAAAAGTTACAGCAGAAGCCTTCTTCCCCTACATTTCCAATGGAATAACAAAAATTACCTTTCTTACTCTTCTTTTTCTCTTATTTGTAGAGCAGATGAGGGAGGGGAATTATTGAAATGCCATTCCTGTTGTTGATGCCTTTTCTCTTTGAATGAAGTAAACAGAAATATTCAGGTTTGTTGTTTTTTTTTTTTTTTCTGAGAGGAGGGCAGGTCTGAAAAGCACTTTCCAGTCTCTCATGAGTGGGGTAGTACATGCGTCTGATTTATTTCACATTTCTTCTGTTAATCATTTCAATGGTTGCAAGCAGCCTGGCATTACACTCTGTGGAATCCATTTCTTCTTGACATCTGCCTGTTAAAACAGGCTGTGACTTGTCTTCATCTCCAAAGGCACTGACGTGTCATGCTGCACAAGATCAGAGTGGTCCAAACAGAAAGCCAACATTGTACAGCTGTAAACCTCCTATAAATAAATAAATTGTGTATATTTTATTCAGACGCCTTGCCTTTGAACTGCTGTGTTCTTCCAGAATGCTTTTGATGGGCACAAGGTGGCTCTGCAGAGCCTTTTGAATTTGCTTGATTCACCAAACTCCATTCAAATTATTTTGTCTGTGGAGTTTGAGACTGAGGCAAGGTGATCTGCATGAGTCTTTCACACAAGGTTACACTCACATTCACTGAGAAAATCCACAGTGGGGATGGGTAACCTCCTCTGACTGTAAACCTTTGCGTCCTATGCCCTAGACTCACCACAGTGCAGGGAACTTGTTTTTTTGAGCCTCATCTGACTTGGAAAAGAGCTCTGCAGACTGCTGAAAAAATAAAAGAGGGAGGGAGAGTTTATGGGCAAAGTAGAAGGAGGAAGTGGGTTTTGGATGGCTTTCCCTCAGAGAACAAACCTGCACAATGCACATGGGGAGCATTTGAAAAGCCTGCCCCTGCCCATGGGAATCTCCAGTCTTGCTGCTGCAACACGCAGACCCAAAGCTCTGGCACTAGGATCTTGCTTCCATCACAGCTTCCCTCCACCAGCTGCCTGTGCTCAAAGTCTTTGCAGCATGAAGGAGGTGTGTGCTTCTGCAGCCCACCCTTAAGAGCCTGGAGCAGATATCTGGGAAAAGCCTTTTTATTGTGGGGTGGAAGTATCTTCCCAGACCCTCCAGCTCCTGGGATCATCCTCTGGGACAAAATGTGTTGCCAAGTAATACATAGAGAATGATCATCCTGTTCCTTTGCCTCCACCACTGAAACAGCTTGCAAGGACCTTTGTTAGGGGGAAAGCTTCACGAACACCTCAATCCCCCAAACATCCTGATACTCTCCTCGAGGATGTCCTGAGCAGTAGATCTGGCTGGGCACCTATGGGGCTGTGATACTTGTTGCTGGACATAGCACAGGTGCTCTGATGCAGACCAGGTGTCTTTACTGAGTCTTGCTTTGTGCACATTCCAAAACAAAAGGTCTATGCAAGCCTGGATAAGCCACAAACCATCATGTAGGCATGGAGGTTGTGCTTTCCCACCAACATCCACACCTCAATTTTGCTGGTACTGGGGCAGTGGGCTTAAAAGTGTAGGTTGCTTTGCAGCTCTGCCTGTGTCTGTACCGGTGGTGCACACCAGCATGGAGACGGGGGTGCTGAAATTGGTGTGGGACTCCAGCATGTCAGTGTGGAGATGTGCGGAGACTGTGCATGTTTGGAGACCAGCAGCAAGTAGTAGAATAGTGCCCAGCTCCATGCAGGATCCAGTCCAGGCTCGCCAAGGGTCCTGCAGCATCTCCTCATCCCTCCAGCACAGTCATTTGCTAGGGATTTCTGCTCACAACATTAGTTTCACATAGTTTCATATTAGTTTTCATAGGGGACTTTTTTTAAGGACTTTTTGTAAAGGCATGTTTTGATAGAACAAGTGGAGAATGGGTTTAAAGTGTAAGAGGATGGAGTTAGATGAGATACTTGGAAGAAATTCTTTACTGTGAGTGTGGTGAGGCACTGGCACAGGTTGTCCAGAGAAGCTGTGAATGTGATGTCCCACCCCTGGAAGTGTTCAAGGCCAGGCTGGATGGGGCTCTGGGCAACCTGATCTAGTGGAAGGTGTCCCTGCCCATGGCAGGGGGCTGGAAATAGATGACCTTTAAGGTCCCTTCCAACCCAAATCGTTCTGTGATGCTATGATTCTATGATTCTATGATAAATTGGCAGTTCAGGGTCTGCCTTTGACCTGAAAGAGCATTTTCATGGAGGAACAGACATCCATCCTATGGCTGAAAGTTGATGCTGAAGTATTTCTTCTTGCAGCTGGATCCCCCATAGCCACCATCTTTCCACCTTAATGCCTGTATACATTCCCCACCACATGAGCCTCCTGCTGCTCAGAAGGATGAGGGATTTCCAGCAGGAAGGGCTGCAGAAGTAGAAGGGCCTTCAGCAATGGGTTCATTGCCTGCCCCTCAGAATTGTTCAGGTGCTGCCGCATCCTTGGCCAATAGCCCAGGTTAATACCCAGGGATTGGCCACTGGAGTCTGTTCTGAGCAGTTGTCTGAAGGCTCCTTGCACACTTCAAATCCCACCTCCAAACCCAGTGGTGCAGTCAGGAAGCATGTCAGAGCCTCCCTCGCTGCCTTTCCACACGTGCATGGGTCACGTTGGGCACAAGGAAAGGCTGCCCAAGCCCTCCCGAGCACATGAGATGCAGTCCAGAGCAAAGCCCAGATGTAGCCAGTGTCTGCCCTCACATCCACACCAACTGTATTGACACAGTGAGGGCGGCTTGAGTGCAACTGGGCATGGCCCCAGGTGGTCACAAATCACCTGTCTTGAGCTTCAGGTCAGCTGAGCCTGTTCACGGCTGAGGGCTGGGCAGCAGCAGGGCATTTCTAAGGGCTGGGGAAAGGACCAGGGGATTCTGCTGTGACTTCTACATTTTGAGCAGAGTTCCTGGTTAGTGTTGAAATAAGGAGGCTCCCTCTTATTGCTCCTTACTTCTGCAGTATCACCAAAAAACCGCATTCAGTTGTGTCCCCAGGAGGATTTCCAGCCCCCTCATTCCAAAGTGGGGCTTAGAAACAACTTTTATGATAACACTGCAAATAAAAAGGTGTATTTTGCATGTTTCACTAGCTAAAATGACAAGCTTCATACCTAAGTAAGAAACTTCAGTGGTGTTCTGTAGCACAATTAAAAGCCAACCCCACCTTTCTCAGCAGGAAGGAAAAAAAGAAAACTAGCTCAGATTTGGGCAGGGAGTCACCAGGTCAGAGTTAAGCTTCTAGGCAAACCTCATCTCTGAGTTTCCTGGTCCTCAAGTGTTTTCCTGTCCCAGTTTTCACATTTACAAGTGCACAAGGCTGGTGCATTCAAACCAGGACGCCTGGACTCACCCCACAGGACCTCAGTACAGTCCCTTGCACAGCCCAGAGACCTCTTTCCACAGGGCAGGAGGACCTTTCCAGCCACCCTTTTGCCTAGGGATCCATCAGGGCACTGCACAACGAGTACTTGAAACTGCAGCTAAACTCATAGCAGGGATCTTCATGGGTGCCATGAAAACATTTTACATGAGCAGATAGTGATATGAAAAGGGGGTATGGTTTTAAACTCAAAGAAGGGAGATTTAGACTAGATATTGGGAATAAATTTTTTAGTGTGAGCATGGTGAGGCACTGGAACAAGTTGTTTGCCCAGAGAAGCTGTGGTTGCCCATCCGTGGAAGTGTTCAAGGCTGGATGGAGCTTGGAGCAAGCTGGTCTAGTGGAAGGTGTCCCTGTCCATGGCAGGGGGGGTGGAACTAGGTGATCTTTAAGGTCCCTTCCAACCCAGGCCATTCTATGATTTTAAGATACCATGACCTGGGCCAGACTCCAGGGCTGCAGGAGGACGCATCTTTGGAGAGTGGGGATGCTGCAGGAGCGCGGCTCTTACGGTTCCCGGGGTGGAGGTACCACACGCACACTCACACACACTCACACCCCCACACCACACCCACACCCACACCAGGGGCTGGCTGCAGCCCGGCTCCTCCCCCGCTAAGAGGCTCAGCCAGGGCAGGCGCTGCCCTCGCTCGGTGCTGGAGGCGGCAGGGCTCCGCGCTGGGCACCAGTGCCCCGTCCCCGCCGCCGTCCCTGGCCATGCCCCGCTAAGGTAAGGCGGAGCGGGGAGCAGGTGGCACCCGCGGGAGCCAGGCGGGGGACTGAGGATGCTCCGGGTGGGGTGCAGCGGGGCTGCGATGGGGGTGCTGCGGGATGCGGTGGGGCGCGGTGAGGTGCGATGGGTGGCATGGATGGGGGTGCCCCCGCCGGGGCTGCGAGCAGCGAGTCAGATCAAACCTGGGAAAGAGGCTGGGCTCGATGGGAGGGGGGAGACGACACGACCGCAGACCTGCCAGCAGTGCCCAGCAGCCCCGAGCCAGCCCGGCTCCTGCAGCATGGATTAGCGGCTCGGTAATTTCTAGCTGCTGCTTAATTTGGCTGGGGTCACCTAGCAGTGAGCTGGAGTGAAGGGTGGAGGGCATCGCCCTCCTGCGCTGTGGTGTGCAGCCCTCCACCCCTTTGCTCCACAGCCCTTTCGTATTCAGGGATACCTCTGGAACTGCTTAAACATGGGGAGAGGCTTTGGGGGATGTCCCTGCTACGTGGATCCGCTGGCAGTGCCACAAGACCCCAGGTGTCCTCCCAGTCCACCTCACCCTCTCCCTGCTTTCACGCAGCTCTAAACACACCATTTAGGTGGATAAAGCACAACCTGCTCTCAGGTGGGGTGCTGCTCTTCAGGGAGCAGCAGGAGTTTTCCCTGGCTGCAGCATAGCTCAGATTGTGCCCAGGCTGGTTTTGGGGGGTGTCCCCTGGGTCACACTGGTGCTCATAAGCAGCACCCAGGACCTTCCAGGCTATTTAAATTATTAGGATCATCCCTGGGAAAGGACTGAGACTTGATATGGGATAGGCAGTTCCCACAAAGCAGTTTGCATTTTGCTGCCTGGTTTGGGAGTATGATATTTTGTACATGGGCTGTGCTGGACCAGCTGAGCACAGTACCAAAGCAAAATCCCAGGCTTTCCCAGGATATTTACAATTGCATTATCCTAAGGAAAGGGAAACAGTGGAACTGACATATCTTGGTGTTTCTGGGAAGACTGGGGTGTGTAGTGGAGGACCTGTCATGTAGGCAGCATGGAGGGGGAGTTTGAAAGGCAGCACACCAGCAGATCTAAGACTGCCTGATTGCTCCTTGCTGTTAAGTCTCCCCTGCAGAAGGCGGTAGTAGAAGCTAGAGATGATTTTCTCACAGCCCTAGGCTGTGGTGCTGGTGTGAGTGCTTCTCTCCATAGTCTGGGCAAAAGGATGTCCAAGAACCAACCCTGTGGAGTTAACCTATGCATTACATAAAGATGGCAAGAACATGATTGTTGCAAGCTGACTCCTCACCCAGCCTCCACCATAGGATGCTATGGGTCTTACTCTTCCCATGAGGCGAGGGACTGCAAGCTCCCAGCACTGGTAGTGTGAAGGTATGGAATGGTTTTGCAGCTTTGACTGAGCTTTGCCAAAGCTTCAGTCAAAACCTGCATCCCTGTGGGACCCTGTGAAGTCTCCTCCCTACCCAGTGCCTAAACTGTCCCAGGGACAACCAAAGAGGGACAAACAAGGGCAAAAAAAAAAAATCTAGGACAGCACTTCTCTCCTGTTCATTGGTGGTCAAAATTGTTTTCACCTGTGGCTTTGCGATCTCAGAGCCCTGACAATTCCCAGATATGTATATCTAAACTATGTTTACTTTGTGGTGATGGCCTGGTGACAAACTGTCCTTCTGCTCTCCCTGACCTGTTTGAAAGCTTTGATCTTCTGTAAAACTAAGATGTAGGGCCAAAGTCTCTTCTTGGGCTTTTGGGGGTGAGACTGCAGTAACTTCATGAAGCTACAGGATCTCCCCACAGTCAGTGGCATTTATGAGATCTGAATCCTGGCCAGGGATGACCCTATTTTCAAGGCAATATTATTTCTAACTCATTTCCCCTCCTCAGAGCAGCCGATTCATCTCGCTAACTATGAAGTTTCCCCGGGCCCAGAGCTGCTGTACAGTGTTTCTGTCTTACGCTTGCTAACTTGTGACTTCGCAATCCTTGGGTTGCCATGGAAAGGATTATGCTGTGATTAATGAAGGCATTGTCAGCTAATAGTTTTTTTCAAAGCCTTTCCTGGAGCTGCAGAGAACAGCTTCCAAGCCTGGCAGAAAGGGGCTGACAGGATAGGTGGCTGCAGGCACTCAGTCCTGGGCACATTTTTGGTTGTCCGCATCAAGACCGTGCTGGCTCCAATCACTGTCACATCGGCTCTGCCAGTCCCTTTTGAGGGTGAGAGGACGAACAGGGGGTTTTATTGTTCTCTTGGAGCAGAGCCAGTGTTTTTTTGCTCCCGAAGCAGAGTGGGACAAGTGTCACTGTACCAAGGGTTTGGCAGGATGTGGAGACAGCGTGTTAAGACAGCTTTGCACTGTGAAACCCTCCTCTCTGCTAGGCAGTGTCCAAGGAGAACTGATAGGGGATGAACCTATGTGTTTGTGACTTTCTTGTCCCCCAGTCAAGTGCTAGGTAGAGCCAGAAAGCTTATCAAGACAGCACTGCCCCAGCAGTGTCCATGTTTATGCTGTCTGTCCACCCCCAGGTAGACTCTCCCAAACCGTGCTGTACCTGGAGCTGTGCACAGAGTTCCTGCTCTGAACTGTAGAAACACAATGGTTGGAAAAGCCCTCTAAGGTCATAAAGTCCAACCCTCAACCCAGCACCACCAAGTCCACCACTAAACCGTGTCCCCACGTGCCACATCTACACATCTTTTAAATACCTCTGGGGATGATGACTCCGCTACTTCCCTGGGCAGCCTGTTCCAGTGCTTGACCACCCTTTCTGTAAAGAAAGTTGTCCTAGTATCCAATATAAATCTCTTAGAGTCAGACACTACTAGAGAGCAGAGTGCAGTTGTGCCCAACTGGACAAAGGGAGTGCAAAACATGACAATCCAATGGAAAACAGGCATTTGAAATAGATGGAATACCAAATGAAAATAGAAAAGTTAGAAATCCATAGCCAGAAATCTCTGTGGACCCCTTTGTTTCTTGGCAATGTAGGATGAGTCCCCTCTAGACCCGTCCAGCCTGAGCAGCTAGGCAGCAGCTTCCATCTCAGCCCAGCTGGAATCTAAAAACGGAGTGCTTGGTCCCACTGTCAGCCTCAGAGCAGTGACGGAAAATCACTGAGCTCTTCTTGGACTGCAGTCCCAGCAAATGCTTTTCCCAGGATGTTGGTTCAGCTGCTGCCCCTTTCCTGCATTTAACCTGGTGTGATGACACAGCATTTGCCCAGGGTGCCGATGACCTGGACACAGTTTGACACGCATGAAAAGAGTTAAAACTTACACTGTAGGTTGGCTGTAGACTGACAGGTGCCTGGGGGGGAGGTTTGCACCGCTCTTGTTGCTGCACAGCCAGCCTGGTCTCCACCTTTATGAGTGTGGAGGAAGGAAGACTTGCAAGAGGATATGCCTGATGTTACATGGAGTGTTGAGAGAATGGAGCCTCTGTGAGTCCTGGTTTTGTCCTCTCTTCCCATCTGATACTGGTTTGTACAGTGGGAGCTGTGCTTGGAAGGGGCTTACCCCCATCAGACAAAGCCACTCTCTTCAGCTGTTCCTGACTTTGGAAATAGGAAGATAAATCTAGGATCATGGTAGCTGTCAATGTCTCCATGTAAATGTAAAGACTTCTAGGAATATTATAGAATCATTGAATGGTTTGGGTTGGAAGGGACTTTAACTCATTCCTACTCACCCTGCTGTGGGCAGGGATACCCTTCTACTAGACCAGGTTGCTCAAAGTCCCGTCCAGTTTGGCCTTGATCACTTAGATTTAGTCTTGTAAGGCTTGCAGGTTGCAGGTGGGAAGGACTCACCTGCCCAAAACACCAGGGCACAGGGAAAAGGTGCTCTGGGCTGTGCTAAACTGGGACCAGGACCAAGTACTGGGACCAAGCCCTTCTGTGTTCCTCCTCATATCTGCCATTGTCCGGAGAGCACATTCCACTCTTCTGCTGATTTGTCTCATTTCAAGTCATCTAAAACAAAAATGGTTCCACTGGGGAGAATTTTGAGGAAGGAAAGATGGTCAGAGGTCTGGAATACCTTCCACAGGAGGAATGATTGTTTAGACAAAGGCTCCAAGCTGAGGAGAGATGGGAAGAAGGTATATTATAGATCCTGGAAGATCATGTTTGCATGGTGAATGCAAAAGGAAGATTTTCCTTAATTTTCCTTTGAAATACAAAAATTAGGGAGCATCAAATAACACTTACAGAGACCAGGCTCAAAGATAAAAAGAGTTTGCACAGTCTGGCATCTGTGGTGCTCCTTATGGCAGAACCCCGTGGATTCTCGAAGTATTGGGTTAAAAAAAGCACTTGGACAAGTTTCATTTACAAAAAGCCTCTAAAAAACTATAAAGCGTATATATTAAATAAAAAAAATCCCACCCTCTTTTGGCTCTAGAAGTTCTTACGGTGCAAATTATTAGTTTCTGGGGGAATATTGCAGAGTAATGCCACTACATCTGCTTTTATACAGCTCCTTGGGCATCCTCTGTCAGAGAAATATGGTAGATGGGGAGCCCACAGGCTGGATCCAGTGTCAGCTATTTTATGTGGAGCTCAACTCACTAAAAAATTGTTCATGCCCTGAGATCCTCCTTGAAACAATTCTTCTGAGATATTGGCCTCACTGCACTTCTTAGTTGTCTTGGAGAAGATAAAGTGTCAGCTCATCATTTTAGTACAAGTGCCATGTGTCTTGTGGGTCGAGGGAAATACAAGAAAACCTGTTCTTTTCTTTTTTAATTGAAAATATTTTTATTCCAGCAGATACAGAGGGGAGCTTCATGGGATTTCTTGTGGGTTCTGTATCAGATTTCCTGAAAGCCATTAGGGGATTGCCACAAAGATATTGATCAGCTGGATCTCTGCTAGAAAAGCTGGGTTTGTGTGTGGATTCCTGTGATTTCCAGAGCTGACCCATGCTTTTGTTGGGGTGAGGCTTGCTTTGTAAGTCAGTTTTCCATGTGCCTGGTGTGTGTTGGTGTCCAGGAGTTTGAATTCATGCCAACAGCAGAGGCTGGGAGAAGAAAATGCTTTGCCTCTTGGTGGCATCAAGTTCCCAGCCCAGGCAAAGCTCCCACTGAGCTCAGCTTCACAGTAACAGTGGGGCTGGAAGGGAAGGGGGAGCACCCACAAACCGCGACAGCTCTCATCACCACAGGTAGGGTCCTCTTCCCCGGCTCAGGCTAGGGGGACAGGCAGACCTCCTGGACTGGGACAGAGGAGTCCAGCATGTGTGCTGTGGTGAGGTGGAAGGAGCCCTGCAAGCCCAGCTAGGGTGCGTCAGAGTGCTGCCTCCCACGTCTGAGCCTTTGGGTGTTTTCCAGCAGCAGTGGAGGTTGCTGTTACGTTGTGATACCCCAGCTATTTCTGTCCTGCTTCTTCTCATCCCTCAGCTTTGCTGGATCAGTGCCATCAAGGACAGCAGATTTACCCTGGGCTGAGATGAACTCCAGAACCCACACACACACACACACACACTGGGTTTGTCTCTCCTACACCCCACAGAAGGTTTTGGTCTGGAGAAACAAAGGAGTAGTCATTTCATCTGTAATTTCTGTGTAAGAGCCTTCCTCAAGGCAAGTCTACTGAAAGCGCCCATGAGTTCTCCATGGTGTTAGTGATACCCCTCCCAAACAGCCCCAGGCCAGGCTGGTGGTACTACTGCATCCCTGATCCAAAAAAAAAAGATCGACAAAACTCTCCACCAGTCCTTTAGGATTTCCTTTCATTTCTGCAGGCTTTGAGAGCTACCAGCTCTCTCAGAGTACTTGGGGTGCCCAGACACAGTCCACCTAGGGATCAGGATCCACATCAGGAACTACTGGATCTTTTATGTAATTCTGTAAAGCAGTGCACAGAGACTTGTAAACAATTAATGAGCAGCTCACTCCAATCTGCTGCCATGCCAGGGAAGTCTCTCAGAGCAGGTATTCTGCAAGGACACCATCCCTCCCATGGAAGGTATTGTGCTTCTCCAGCACAAAACAGGGGAAGCTTTGCCTGCTGATGCCCTGGTGCTTGTGGCTGATGGAGTAGGTCCTTATCATAGAATCATAGATTCATAGAATCATTAAGGGTGGAAAAAGACCTCTAAGATCTTGGCCAAATGATGAAGTAAATCAGGACTGCAGTTGATTCAGGTTAATTGTACCAATACAAATTAGGGTGATGGGTAACAGAGGGTGAAAGCCATTAGGGCAGCCTTATTGCTCTTAGAAAAAACCCTCTAGATCTCCCCCAGTGCCCTGTTACATCTGTTTTTCTCTCAGGGCAGACTACTCTTTAGAGTAGCAATCCAGGTCCTGTCCTCCCAGCCCTGAGCTCAGCATTCAGGGAAGATAGTAAGTAAACAGGGCTGGAACAAAAGCTAGGCTTTTCAGGTGCAGCTGTGATGTTGACCTCATCCAGGGAAATGAGGCTCTTTGTCTCCAGAAACTACTGATTTCTTAAGTGTAGCTGAGAGCAAATGACAAATACCAACAGCCACCCCTTTCTTTGTGTGGGTATCTCAAAGTACTGCAAAGAAGGGTGGGAACAGAGCAGCTTGTTAACGCTGGAATAAGTTAAGGACCCAATTAAAGCTGGCTTTCTCATCTAGGCTGATTTCCATAGGAAGCAAGGCTTGTGTGGCCATTCTGCCTGTGCCTTTAGATGTGTCACCTAATCACAGTAGTTTGATGATCAAGTTCACTTCAAATTTGAGCCGTAACAAGGAAACAAAGTTCCTAGACACTTCCTGAAAAGACACAGGTGAGCATGGGAGAAATCTGGTGCCCTGCAGCATGATGCCAGCACCTGTTGGACATCTCAGGTGGAGTGAGAGAGCTGTTATGGATGCCCGACTTGCAGTCGTCTTAAGAGGGGCTATGCCCTACTGACCATCTAGAAGTCTTATTATGTGGAATTCTGTCATTGTAAATGAGGCTTTTATTAGCACTGCTCCTCACAGAGGAAATTCTGTCTATTTCTGGCTCTGCTGTTTGCCAGGTGGGAACTTGGCATGGAGCAAAGCCACTTTACTTCCTGGAGACTCCAGTCCTTTTGTCCATCCAGGCTGTTTCTGGATGCAATGACTTTAACTTTATGCCTATGCAACACCTAGCATATAAAATCATAGAATGGTTTGGGTTTGGATTCTCTCATTCCAACCCACTTGCCATGGTGACAGGACATGGACAATTTTCACTGGACCAGGTTGTTCAAAGCCTCATCCAGCCTGGCCTTGAACACTTCCAGGGATGGGGCATCCACAGCTTTTCTGGGCAACCTGTGACGGTGTCTCACCACCCTCACAGTAAAATGTTTCCTCCTAATGTCTAATCTAAATCTAGCTTTTTATGTGCCCTTCAGTCTAACTCTGCTTTGACCTATACGAGAGACCTCAGCTCAGCCAGATGATGTGCTTTAAAGCACAGAGTATCCCATGCACTGAATAACACCCAGTGAGGAGAGCAGTAGATCAGCAGCAAACAGCTCCTGTGACTCAGAATCTCCAGCTGAAAAATTAATATAACTTTTTGCATGTGCAGCCAATGAGTCAGGGAGTGTCTGTCCCCCTCTCATCCAGACTATTACAGGGCTGATGTCTCCCAGCACTGCCTGATACTGCCCTGAGGGATGTGATGGTGATTGCACCAAAGGCTCCCTGAAAGGGCAGAGCAGAGTCTCCACTTAATTTTACAGTCCCTGTTCAAGCAAAACAACCTCAGGAGTCCCAGCAGATAAAACAGGGCTGGTATCTTATGATTTGAACCCACTTAATCCTAACAGCCATTGCATTTGGAGGCTGAATGTTGTAGGGGCTGGAGGCCTGGAGGCCTCTTGAAGGGCCACTCTGAATTTCTCCAGGACCATGAAAAATAAGAGGATAGTGTTAGGGCAGGCAGAAGGAGGATTTCACTAAAAATCCTAGCAAAGGGGTTCCTGCTGAGACAAAAACCCTCACAGGATTACAACAGCTTGCAGAAGTCCTGCTCCAGCCAGCATAAGTAGCACCAAAAGGAGAGCCAGGGCCAGACCATTAAGGACCAGTAGGAGTAGAGGTGAGACAGCTGCTTATTAGGCCAATTTAAGGATAGAGAAGAGCAGAAGAGCTGCTTTTATTAAAGGCATTCTGATCTGGAGTCACAGACACAGACTTGGGTGCCCTGGTTCTACTGTATGACCCTGGGGAAAGTGACATCCTCCCTCCACACCTCAGTTTCCCTCTGTGTGAAATGAGGATAGCATTAGCCCCTCCTCCATAAATATGCTGGGATTCAAGAAGGAATAACACAGGATAATATCTTGCTAGAGTTGTTGCTAAAGCAGTGGCTGCAATAAAGACTCCCTCTAGAAAACACTTCTATAGGAAAAAAAAAGCAGAAGTGGGTTAGTCATTAATTTACTGAGCTGAGATTAGTTCAGTAAATTACCTCTGCCATATATTGTCTGGGTGGTGGAAGGTCATCTAGAGACTGTTGTAAAATGGAGCACCTTTGGTTAGATTTCTGGTTCCCAAACCTTAGCAACAGGCTGCCCAGACAAGCTGTGGATGCCCCATCCCTGTTGGATGGCTTTTTGAGCAACATGGCCTACTGGAAATGCTCCCTGCCCATAGCAGAGGGGTTGGAACAAGATAATCTTTAAGGTCCCTCACAACCCAAATCTTTCTAGGATTCTGTGCCTTTTACAGAGTTGCTTTCAGATAACAGAGTCTTTGTAGGTGCCTGAGCAATACAGCCAAAGGGTTACACCTGCATCTAAGCTAAGGGCTAATATCTGTGGTTCCACTGCAGGGCTGGCAGAGCCTGGGTGGCTCAGAAGGTTGCAGCCTCCTGAACCCGGCCCAAAACAGGGTGTACCATGCATGAATCTCCTCCCAAATCCATGCATTCAGTGTAAAACACATCAGGCTGAAGTCAACCACCAAGTCTGTGTCTATCCCTTGCTCTATAAACAGGGATTTACCAGCCCATGAAGGAGCAAGTCCATGGTGACCCCACTGGCACTTGCTGGTCTGCTTAGTCCAGGCTAGTTGGGCTTCTCTCAGTCGTGGGTGGGCAGGTTCTGAGCTCTGGTCTTGGCACAGCGCTGTCCAGACATCCCAATTTGCTCAGGACCAGCAAGAGGGCTTCCAGTACAGCCCAGCACTGTGCTACTCCAAGGAGGAGAATCTTGAGAGCATGTTCATGTCTCAAATCACCTTCAGTTTCAAACAAAGGCTTTACTCCTAATTTGTTCTTGTCCTGTGCCAGGCCCTGTGTGTAGGGGCGAGACTTGGGAGTTCATCTACAGGTAAAGAGGAGGTGAAAACAGTTGCAAACACCGTTCGGCCAACCTGCGACTGCAGCATTTTCCCTAGATCAGCTCAGCCTGCTGCGTCTGGATTATGCTGAAATTACACCTGACCTCCTTGCAAAAGGATACTTTATTTCATTAATTATTGTGGCGGTTGAAAAATACTCAATCGCCAGTAGAGGTTGGTGCACAAAAGGAAATTGCCCTCCTCGGGAGGCTGTGCTGAGTGCTCTGCGGAGAGTCGGGATCGGATGCCGCGGTGGTCCTTTGTTCTGCTCGGGCTACGTGAAAGCACAGTGAGGGAGAAAAGGTCGGGTCTTTTGTTCAGCTCCTCTACCTGCTGGACTTTTCGAGGAGATTGAATGCAAGGCAAATCTATTGAACTTCCTGCTGAAGGCTTAAAAAATTGATGCCTGTTTCCTGACCATTCTCAGATGAACATAGGCTACTGCATATCGATTCTCTGATTTTCCAGAGGGGGGAGTTTCCTGTGATTTCTTGCTTTAATGTAACATTTTGGCTGGGACTCATTCTGTGGAGTTGTCTCTTTCTGTGGCACTGCTACTAAAACCCTCGAAATAGAGGTTTGGGGATCAAACCCTCAGAGTCAGCTAAGTGGTCTTTTGACATATTCTCAGCTGCTCAGGGATGGGAGAAAGGAGGGGACATAGAAATGAAACCAGTCACCTCAGGCTTCTTCTGTGGGGATAAATAATCCTGACAGATGGAATGAATTGGGCCTTGGAAGCACTAGTGTGTCCCCAGAGTCACGGAGGTGATCTTAGAGAATCATAGAATTGTTCAGGTTGGAAAAAGACCTCTAAGATCATCAGTTCCAACCATTGACCCAGCACTGCCACACTCACCACTAAGCCATGTCCCTAGATGCCCTATCTACATGCCTTTTGAACACTTCTAGGGATGGTAATTCCACCACTGCCCTGGGCAGCCTGTTCCAATGCTTGAAAACCCTTTCAATGAAAAAAAATTCCTAATATTCAATCTAAACCTTCCCTGGCACAACTTGAGCCACAACTTTCCTCTTGTCCTGTTGCTTGTTACTAGGAGGAAGAGACCGACCCCCACCTGGCTACAACCTCCTTTCAGGGAGCTGTAGGGAGAGATAAGGTCCCCCCTGAGCCTCCTTTTCTCCAGGCTAAACCCCCCCAGCTCCCTTGGCTGCTCCTTATCAGACTTGTGCTCCGGACCCTTCACCCTTCCAATCTTTGTTGACTTGATCAAACCCAGTATCTGCATATAAACAGCTCAATCCCACTTTGGGTGTCAGATGGGACTTGGAGCATGAAAAGAAAAGATTGAGAACCACAGACACCTAAATGACAGCACTGTCACAGGAGAGGGAACAATGGGTGCTGATTTGAGGCATAAAGCCACAACAGAGAGAGACACTAATGGACTCCCATTCTAGGATTTGCATGCTTCTGTCTTACTCCGTGGTCCCCAGGCTTGTGTGGATAAACACAGTGACAGGTATTTGCTCCCAGCTCTCCTCCAATCTGTGGCATGGCCAGGAGGAGGCAAGGAAATGTTCAGGCATCGCTTTGCACCATCCCTAGGTAGTGAATGCATCACAAAGCAGGCCTCTTGCCTTTGTGGAAACTTCTGCTTCTGTCTTGAGTTCTGTTTAAAATCACATCCCGAGGTCCGCAGTGTTTTGGGGTTAATTTTTTGGGTTAGCTAGTTTATCACCTTTTGAGACATGGTGTCAACTCAGAGTGTTGCACTCTTGCACAGAATAACAGAATCAATTCGGTTGGAAAAACCTCTGAGACCAGGTCCAACTTGTAACTGAAGACCACCATGTCAATGGACCATGGCCCTGAGTGCCACATCCAGTCTTTGCTTAAACTCCTCCAGGGACGGTGACTCCACCACCTCCTTAGGCAGCCCATTCCAATGTCTAATCATCCCTTCTGTGAAGAAATTCTTCCTGATATTCAGCCTAAACTTTCCCAGGCACAGCTTCAGACTATGTCCCCTTGTCCTGTCGCTGGTTGCCTGGGAGAAGAAACCGATGCCCACCTGGCTACATCTCAGGTAGTTGTAGAGTACAGCTCAGAATGCACCCCCAACATAGCAAAATACACAGGGGGTGTCAGCCTCTTTGGGGAACTGTCTATATTGTCCTCACCTGAAATATGAAAGAGTTTGGGTGACTTCGTTAGGAGATTGGTACTGACAAAGCGGAGGATCAGATGGACCACAGAGGTCCATGAAGGTGCTCAGAGGACTGGAGAACCTCTCTTTTGAAAACAGGCTGAGAGAGTTGGGTTTGTTCAGTCTGGAGAAGAGAAGGTTCTGGGGAGATGTTAGAGCCCTTTCCAATAACTAAAGGGGCTAAAAGATATCCGGAGAGGGGCTTTGGACAGGGGGGTGTAGTGATAGGACAAGGGGAATGGCTTTAAGCTGAAGGAGAGTTGATTTAGACTAGATATAAGAGGGAAATTTTTCACAATGAGGATGATAAGGCACTGGAACCAGCTGTCCAGAGAAGTGATCAATGCCCCATTGCTGGCAGTTTTCAATGTCAGGTTGGATGGGACTTTTAGCAACCTGATCTAGTGGAAGGTATCTCTGCCCATGGCAAGGGGTTTGGACCGGATGACCTTTAAAAGGTCCCTTCCAACTCAAACTATTTTATGGTTCTAAAAAAGCTCTGAGACCCTGCAGCCGGAGTTGAGTCTCCGTGGTCCTTTCACTGACTACTGCAGTGCTTTGCAAAAGCAAACAGTGTGGCACAGCCTAGAGCTGTCATCACAGGCTCTGATTAGTGCTGCAGTTCTTGGTGGAGGAAGGCACAGAGGATAACATTCCTTTCCCTTGCTGTCTTTTCAAACCCT
Source organism: Cnemophilus loriae (assembly GCA_013397755.1). Lineage (NCBI taxonomy): Eukaryota > Metazoa > Chordata > Aves > Passeriformes > Corvidae > Cnemophilus > Cnemophilus loriae. The sequence goes on along the minus strand of VZTF01005563.1, from coordinate 398,785 downwards.
TCACAGTCTCAGGAGAGATCACCACCTCAGCATTTAATGGCGCCACATTTCACGGCTTGTGGAAATCAGCACAGTTTCAACCAAAGCCATTTTATCTCAGTCATTTGATACTGCTGGGGATCTGATCCCATTGAGATTTTTAGTTGGGTCAAAGGAAACAACATTGTTTGCATTTTTGCCTGGTCCATAGTCAGCCTGACCAATGAGGAGAGCTCAGCACATGGTTTGTAAGTGCTCAGTTTACAGGGAGAAGCCATATTTTTCATATTGTTCATCTCTACCCTAGGTCCTTTGAAAATCATACCCTGTTTTTGGGTACTGAAATCTTTGGCTGGAAACACTACCTACTGCACAGTCCCTGACACTCGTCTGTCACTCATGTTGTGTAGATGACACCCTGTTTATTGGTGGTTTCAGTTACGAGCATCATTTCCCTGGGTTTCAGTTGCACTTGCAGAATGACAGACTGCAGTGTGCATTAGCATTGCACTTTCTTCCTGGAGCTACTTGCATGGGAAAGAAAGCGCCCTAATGTACAGAAATGCAAGGCATCTGTGTGTGTACTGCAGCAAGGCTGCTCCTGTGCTGGGCTGTTTTACTACAGAAAGCCTGTGGTCTTTTCATCCTGTCGTTATTTGGCTAATTGATTAGCAGGTTGTCCCTGTTCTTTTGTGTAGGAAAGGTTGTTTTTACTCCAGGTAGTTGGGATTTTATGGGTTTGGAGATTCCAGATCTGCAGGATGGGTGGAACATCCCTCTTTGTAAAAAAAAACCCAAAAAAACCAAAAACAAACCAGCCAAACAAAACCCCACCACAATAACAAACTACCAGGTCTTCCCTTCGAACAGCATCCGCCCACGAGAAGGAGAAGCCTGACGGGAGTACCCTCAAATCTAATTAGCACCTAATCCTGTGCCTTTCATCACTGTAAGGCTGAGTGTTGCAGGAATAGCTAGAGAAAAAGCTGCGCATCTCCTGAAACAGCCCTTGCAGGCTGTTGTTTAGTTGCATGGTATTGCACACCAAGGAGCCCTTCGGAGGATCCAGGGCTTCCCAATGGCTCTTTCCCCACCCTGCTATCAGATATACCTTTACATGTCAGCTTGGATTTGTCTTTTTACCTCAGTTGTCTGGGAGGCTGGTTCTGCAGCTGGCAGGGAGGTCATTCTTTACACCAAAATACACCTCTTGTTCAAGCAGCTATTCCTCTCCTGAGACCCGCATTCACTGGAAATCTGGTAATCACTCAAGTTCTGATCCAAAAGCTGTAGGAAAGGCTTTTCTTGACCTTCAGCGAATTCAGGTCAGAGCTTCTCCAGGAAAACAGGCTCTGTGCTGATCACAGTGCGTGCAGAGCCCGCAGGCAGGCTGTGTCATGGATGCACCGCTCACATGAGCAGTGGTAATTCCAGTGTTTTCTGCAGCTTATTGCTATTGTGACCTGCCTTGCTGAGGTGAGAGCTTCCTCGCATTCCTCACGTCATTTGTCAGCATGACCTCAAGCTGATCCGTCTGTGCGGAGGCGGCAATTAAGGCATAAATAAGGGAACTTTCTCAGCCTGGTGGCAGGCAACATGTGGCCAGGTGGTGTTTTCCGTGTCCCCACATCCCCGCGACGAGAGTCTTGTACTGTTTGCTCACTTGCAAAAGCTCAGGATGTGCTGTCCTGTGTGTGAAAAAACTAGTAAATACTCTAGGTGAATTCCTGTTGCTATTTATTGCACTCCAGGCAATGCCATTGCTTTTCTGGAGGAGTTAGAAATGACCATTTCTTCTTGCAAGGATGAAGATACTTGTGCCACGGGAAGGGAAGGTGTAAGTGAATGGCCGCTACCATAACACTTCAGTCCAAAGCTCACGTGGGAGAAATGGGAGAGATCATTGAGTCATGGAATGGATTGGGTTAAAAAGGACCTTAAAGATTATCTAGTTTCAACCGCTTTGCCATGAGCAGGGACACCTTCCACTAGACCAGGCAACACACTCCATGTGGGCCCATCTGTGTGGTCAGTTGTAGTTGGTAAGCTGTGGCTGCCTCAGGTGAGAAGCTGAAGGCAAATACAGAGGATGAGAAGGTACTTAAACAATTTTTAACACTAAGAATTGTTTGAGCTGGAGCTAATTACCTAGAGAAGTAGTGGGTTGTCTCTGTTGAGAGCTTGCTTGTTGATCAAGCTAGTAGGGAAGATTCCTGTTAGTCAAGAAGAAGATAAATGGCTGCCATTTTCAGACTGATATATTCTGACCTGAATGCCGTGGTTCCCATTCAGGGCTCTAGGAAGACTGCAAAAATACAAACTGTCATAGCTTCCTGACTGTGCCAGCTTCCAGATGGACAAAGACTAGGAGGAGTGGTATGTAGTGACACTGCCTTCTTCCTTTCTGCTCGCTGTCACCCACACTCAGTGGTTAGAGATCCCAAAGACTGGCGGGGTTTGTCAGCTTAACCGCACTCAAGAGCCATTGTTTTCCTTCCTGGTTGTGATCCTGGTTTTGGTAAGGACAAAGGTGCTTGTCTCTGAGGGTGCAGGTCTGACCTTTTTATTCACCATTTCTCAGATGAACAGTAAAATACGCTGGAAAATCCTTAATCCTTCTCAGATCCCTTGCAGGAGGGCAGGAGGTGAAAGCAGCAGTGTGCAGAGAGCACTGACGTGTTAAATCTCTTTGCTCAGCTAAGGTGACACATGTTTCTGCCAGTCAAGTGAAGTGGACACAAGGTGAATGAAATTCTGGGTTTTTTACAATTTAAAGTGCACAAGGTGTTCTCCAAAAGACAGGTTCTGCACCAAGATGGGTACAGTTGGGGACAGGCATTGAATTTGAATGCACACACCCCATAAATTAATTATTCATTTTTTTTTCACTGCATTTGAATTCAGGAAAATCATGTAGGATGCAGAACTTCAGGAGAAAGGAATAGATTTTACATTTAGAATGAAATACCTGAATTTCTTCTAACCAGTGGTTAATGAGCATGTGCTCTGGAGGATTAGCACTGTGGAGTGATCCCCCAGGAAGTATGGCCAGTCATGTGGTTGGACTCTGGTCCTGAAGTGCCAACAAGGAGCACAGAAATGCCAGTTAAAGAGATTAGAGTAGCAACCCCCTTCTTTGCAATTGCAGGATAATGGCCTCGTCCAGGTTCCTCAGACTTTCTCCCTTCAGAGTCAAACTCTGTCAGGTTCTTGTTGTATTTAGGATCTCTTCAGAACCAGGAAGGTCATGGTGGAGATCACTGTGGTGCAGACCTCATACTGAAGCACTCCTCAGCTTCTGTTCACCGCAGCTTGCGAGTGGCATGTACAATTCCATGTCACACATGACTCTGCATCCAGATGTAGTTTAAAGCCCCTTCACCTCACCCTACTGCCTCCCTCAGATGCTCAGTTCAGATGATGCTCACCCAGTAGTGGCCAGAAAGCTGCAAAATTACACAAATTTACAAAAAATGCACTTATCTCTGTGCGCTTGTGTTACATGTGAGTGATTTGGGAGAGATGCTGGGTATGTTTTGTTTAGCCCAGCTCATTTCCTAGACCATCTGTAGAGCTTCTCACAGGATTGGGATTGAAGTGCCCTACGCTCACCTGCCAGTGAGGGTCAGAGGGTCCAGATGGCTTTTGTTCCACCAGGGCCCCCATGAATTAGTAGGCAGCTGATCTCTCGGGTGCTCAGACAAGCCCAATCCTTCTTACTGATCCCTGTGGGAAGAACAGGTAGGGCAGTCTGCTGCTTACCCTGCCCTTCCCTTTTGGGGTGTTCCCTGCTGAGCAAGCCATGGGGAAAGCTGGCTCTCTGTTATGTACAACTTCCCTTGCAAACACATCATGAAGGGACTGACAATGCACAGAGCAAGCCTGGTGGCTTGGGCTGAGGCTAGACCTTCAGAAAATAAAATAAAAATAAAAGTAAAAATAAAAATAACCCACAAAAGACTCTGGGCACCAAAGTCCTGTTTAAAACCAGAGTGGATTTAGTATGTAAATATTCTTCCAAACCTGACACAAGTTTTGGAAGAGTATTCAGCATCACCACAGGCCAGGCTAAGCAGGATGCCCACACACCAGGTAGTTTTAATGCTGGGAACCAGGATAACCATAGAAAAGTGTTTTGCTTCAGCAACAGCAGGACGAAAACTGAAAGAGCAGTTCTGAGACCTGAATTGCATTTTTAGCCCAGCTGCTGAGAACAGATGCCCCATGCACGGTTTTTGCAATGTGGACACCCAATGGGGCCAGCTCACCTAGGTCACTTGGCTAATTAGTATAAAATTTATTCCTGGGATACTTTGGAGCTCCCTTGTTGGGCAAGATCTCTATTTTTCAGAGAGGAAAAGGGGTGAAAGGAACTACTACATGACTTTTCCATAGCAGATGTCCTTCAGCCAGGGAACTCCCAACTGCTATCCAACTGCCCACCCCAGTGTTGAACACTGATGCTACGATCATCATGTACAGACCTCTGAAGAACCTCCCCCAGTGCCTGCTCTGAGCCAGGCTAAGATTTCACTGACTGTTCTCAGTGGAGTAGACTCTTCAACATCCCTAGGCAGTCTGCCTCAGGGCTCACTACTTGGCAGGGTTAGAAAGTTATTTTTAATCCATGTGAATTAAAGAGAAGAGTAATAATTTAATGTGCTACAGGGAAGGTTCAATCTTAGAACTAGGAAAAGTGCCTCACAGCCTTTCAGTTATTAAAGCGTGCACGTGATTTTCTGCCACTCATCTACCTTCTAGGAAAAGCAAAATTAATTCATTAAATATGGCCTGTGGCCAGAGTTTGTCTAGTGAGTATTTCCTAATGAACAGTGATGTCCTGGCTGCTCTTAGGACACCAGTTCCTTTCCCAGGCAATGCAGATGGTCCGTGGATCATGCAGATGGTTTTAGCAGATGGATGCTTTCATTAAGGTGGTTGAAGGTACTTGGATGGCAAAAGCCTACACATTTCAGTGGGGTAGTTATCTCCTTCAAATATGTGGTCTGTGAAAATGTGGAGGTGGTGCAGGCAGCCTGGTGAGGAAAAGGGGAATAACTGGAAATTCTATTGAGCCTTTACAGTCTCTGCAGGAGCTAACAGAGATAAATCCTGCCTTTCTAGCTAGGATGGGAACATCTGCATTTCCCGCTGCACCTGAGAGACTACAGAAAATTCAGCTAGCAGGATCAGCACCAAAGGCCAGGTCTCTACCTTGCTGAATGGGATGCAAGCAGTTGCTGGTGGTGGGGAAGAGAGATCGCTTTCCTTGCCATGAGGAAAGTGACTAGGGACACTGGCATGGGACATTATTGTGCCTTTTTTTTGAGAGACTGAGTCTGTCTCTTTGAGACATCCCACCTGGAGATAATTGTGGGAAGACTTCTCCCTCCCATCCCCCCCCAAGAAATGTTTGCTTTTTAGAGGGGGAAGCATAAAAATGAAAATTATGGCTAAAACTTGAAACAAAGTGTTTTGATTTTTATGATGAGTCCGGATTACTTTGCCACTGTGAATGGAAATGTCTTGTGTCCTACAAGATTATCCTTCATGAGCCTTCATATGTCCAGTGTCCTGTGGGAATTGTGTCTCTGAGATCGAGTGCCTTTTTCCCTGATTTTTAAGGCATGAGTATTTTTACTATGCTGGAAAACGTTCCACACGATAAGTACAGCAATTATCGATTGCCATGTAGCAAGGATGACTCAGAGGTTAAAAGCTGCAGAAATTCTATTATTTGAAAGCATTTTTCACTCATACAAACCCAAAACTTTTAATTTTGGGAGCCATGAAATGGCACCAGAGCAGCAAGCACAAACTCAGGAGCAGCATGGGACTTCCCCACGTAAATCCCGCAAAGATACAATTTGCACAACAGCTGGAGCAGAGAGTGGAAATACTCCATCCAATCCAGGTCTTAGTTTCAGGCTATGCTGGGGGACTGATATTTTCTTTCCTCTCTTGAAAGCAGTTTGGATAGAAAGATGAAAATCCAGCCAGCCTTGTGGTATGCTAAGGACAGTACTCCCTGTCTCCATGTGCTTTAATTCATACCACGGGATCCAAAGACACATGTAATAAATCAGTATCAGTGTGTTTGCTGGGTTAATCCTTGGATAACTTTCTAGGACTCAGTTTACAAAATATTACTTGCATAAGCGACCTCCAGTCCCAGTCTCATTCACCACAGTGCCAGCATTAATCTGGATGTATTGAGAGGATTGTCTCTCACTGTCTGGAATTAATATTACGAAAGCGTTGGGAGTTTCAGTGCTACTAGCCCTCTTCCACGCCTAGGGCTGTGGAAATGCTGTAGGGTTGGGACAGTCCCCGAGCTGGGTCTCTTGAGTCTGGGGGAGAGTCATTAATTGCTGACTTCTTTTCATTTAGGTCCATTCCTGGTGATTGCTGATGTGTTTATACAGGAACCATGGTCATTCTACGACAGGTAAGTGAAATATTCCTGTCTTCAGCTTCTCTAGTTTTATTCCATCACCACAGGCACTAATAAAGATATTTTTTTGGAGGGGAAGGGTCGAGTCAGGTTATTTTTGTCCTGTCTTATTTCCCTAAAAGGACTGTTACAAGATGCAGAGATACTCATTAGCCTTAATCCTTGATTGGCTTAGAGGAAATCATTGCTCTGTGTGTGTAGTCCAGATTAACCTCACACAATGTTCCACTTCTATTTTCTCATCTGGGATGGCCCAATAGCTGCACATGAATCCTGGACATGCAGAAGAATAAAACAACTTACTGTCTGACTTAAAATAGGATCTCATCAAAAAATTGATTTTCAATTTCCAGGAACAGTTCTGGTTTGGTTGAGTAAAAATGGAGTCTTTTTGCATATTTAAAAGAGATTGAGGGAGGGAGCACCTCTGATGTGAAGACAGTCTGAGTTGGGATTGAGAAGAAAGAGAAGGCTCCACAGAGACCATATATCACCTCGCAGTACCTAAAGGGGGCTTGTAAAAAAGGAGGAGAGCAACTTTTACATTGACCTGCAGTGACGGGACCAGGGAAGTGCTTTTTAAACTAAGACAGGACAGGTTTAGATGAGATATTAGGAAGAAATTTTTTCCTGTGAGAATGGAGAGGCACTGGAACAGGTTGCCCAGAGAAGCTGCCCCATCCCTGTAAGTGTTCAAAGGAAGGTTGGATGGGGCTTTGAGCAATCTGGTCTAGTGGAAGGTGTCCCTGCCCATGGCAGGGTGTTTGGAGCGAGATGATCCTTAAAATCCCTTCTGACCCAAACCATTCTATGATTCTATCAATTGAAGAATTAATTGCATAGCAGGTCTCATGTAGATTCTGCAATAATTGAAGGCTTCAGATTGTAGCGTTTTTGCTTTATCTAGGCATAACATGTCTCACTCTCAGCTTCTCATTATCGTGTCTCACCTGGGGAGGACTGACAGTCCCACCGTGTGTCCTGGGTTGGGGCTGCAGATGGAGACTCAAGTGTATTTGTCAGTGTTGACAATGGAGCGAATCTACCCAAAAATTTTGATCGAATGCTGTGTCTTGCTTGGTAAATCTGCTTTTGTCCAGCAGAAAGCACTGGACCTTTGAAGGAACTCACATGGTTTCAGTTTACAGCAGTGACACAAAGAGCGGAGGATAGCTTTGAGTGGAAGGAATGCCAGAGATCTTGTGGAGCAACTGAAATGCTTTTTTTAGTGTTTCCGCAACCTGCTGGAACCTGAGCCCAAAAAAAAAAGGCTGCACTTTGTTAGGGGTGTGTAGAAGCTCAGTCCTCCTTCCAAAGGCTCCAAGGCGTTGGCCCCGTGCACAAACTGGCAGATGCAGTTTGCAATGCCAAGAAAAATGGGTGTGGAAATTAATACGAACTAGGTTAAAAGAATAGCAATTGAGAAATACCCTGTAACAGCTCTGTCTAGGATGGTATCACTCCAGGCTGCCTGTCATGTCTCTCTCTGGGGGTTACCCCTCTGTGGTTCAGCTACTGTTCATAGTCTTCTGTACCAGTCTGAATTCACACTTTGCAGAGCCTTAATCAAACTGAGCACTTTCCTAGTTATCTTAAAACAAAGTGTCCTGTCTAGGCAAGGCTGCAGCATGCTTCTGAATAATTCTGGGCACTCTCCCTGTGGGTTCACATACCAAGCAGTTGCTGGCAAATATCAGGGAAATAGGTTTGTGTTGAATTTGTTGCTTACTGCAAACATCTCTGCAGCATGGATAAGGTGAGCAAGGATCCTTCTATAATGGAGTAAAAGTCACCCAGTTGTTAGCAGGTACAGGCCCTTTCTGAAGTCACTTCATACGGTTTGTCCCATCTAAAGGTCCCTTCAGAGTCACACAGGAAACACTTTGCTCTCTGTCACCCAAAAGACTGCTGTTTATGTGATGCTTAATTGCAAACAGCAGCAATATTTGTGTTTTTCCTCCTTCAGTTTCGCTGTAAGATTTTGGAAATGCATCTATGATGCTCGTGATCTGTATTACTTTCTAAGGAGCTTTCTCTCTGTCTTTTTTTTTGCTCATTCTTGAATGTGCACAACATGCTTACAGTCCTGCCATCCTACCCCTTTTTCTCTGAAAACTTTCTTCAACAAGGTCAAACAAAACTCCATCACCTGGGATAGATGAGCACAGAGTTTTTGGCCGTTATAGCTTGGTTTCCCTCTCCTTACCCAACTGTAAATCCAGGAATTCTGAAGATGAGCCTATAACATTGCTTCCCTTCCATTCTCCCACCAAAACAGTTCATACCAGGATCTCCCTTAGGGAGAACTGAGCATGGAGGGCAGTGCGCAGCTCCAGCGAGGAGGAGAAAGCACACAGAGCTTTCTGCCTGCCCTGTGTCTTCCAGCCAGTAATCCAAAAGAAAAGCCAATATTGTTCCCCAGCAGGGGCCTGCAGGGAGCCAAACTTATCAGCTTTAGTCACTAGCAAATTACTAGTGGCAAGTCCATTTCCACGCACAAAGAAAAGGAAGATGGAAAAGGAGGGCTTCCTGAATTCCTGCCTTGGCAGCCTGACAAGTTTGTTTGGCTCCACAGCACAGCAGCAGCTCATTCATGTGTGTTCTGTCTGTTACTTTAAGTAGAGACATTTTTGGAGCTGGAGTGGAGACAGGGGGAGTGTGGTGGTCCTGCCCACAGCTGAGCACACAGCCTGGCCAGGAAGAGGGCTTTCCTGGTGGCAAACGGGGCAACAGACTGCTGCTTGCTGCACGGCACTTTTTGCCAGATCCATCTTCTCACTCTTGTAGGCAACCCTCAAATAACCTAGTCTTAAATCCAAGGTGCTGCAAATTTGCTGTTGCTGGGCCAGCCCAACAGAAATCAAACCCACTTATTGGCTGGGGAATAAAACGTGCTGCAAAATTTAAGTGTTTCATGGGGGACCGTGTTCCACATCAGGAGTTGAACTGGATGATCCTTATGCATCCCTTCCAACCCAGGATATTCTGTGATCCTGCAAATCTCATCCATTAAGCTAGACTTTTCAGATTATTGTATCTGTGTTACTGTAGTCGCCTGACCATGTCCAGACCACATGAGGAGCATCGCTGCTGTTGCAGGTTTCTCCCATTCTTAGTGTCCCCCTAACCTGCCCCTGCAGTTATAGGGAGAAAAGTGGAAATAGGAGTTAAAAGAAACAGTGGAGACCTAATCCAAGCAGATAAAGGAAACCAAAGTTCAGCCAGATATTAAGGTCCTGAGGGATCAAGCACAGTGGATGTTTCAGGCTATAAAGCTCTTTTTAGTTTTACAGCAAAACAAGGAAGTTGTTCCAACTATTTTGAAACTTTGCAGGAGCCAAGGCTTGATCAGAGACTTCAGCTCTGCTCTCCTGGCTTGTCAGAGCTACTGGGGAGGTGACTCTTGGGGGCAATGCCAAAATCTTGCAGTTTCCTTGCCACTATCCACTCTGCAAATCCTGTGACACCTCTGAAATTTCTTTGAATGTGAAGTCCCCAGCATAGCTTCAGCGTTAAACCTCACAAGGCCAGTATGAACAAGACGGTCCTTGATATCTTCATGTCTCTGTTTTTTGAGGATATTTGTGGCTTCCTGCTCTTGTATCAGGAATGGCCTTTAGATGAAATTGTCCTTTCTCCTTCTTGCCATTTCTCAATGTTTGTATATAGAGTTATAGTTTTCCTCCCTAGCCTTGGAGTTGACCAAAATCCTACAAAGCCTTTTTTCCCCCCCCCGCTTGTAAAACAAGCTCTGCCTCCTGTGATGGCGGCAGCCCTTTCTTCACTACTCCAGCTTAATTTCTTCTTGTTAAGACCAGAATTTTACATTGCAATGCAGGTGAAGGGGATTTGTGCAGTTTGTAAATGAGCAGAAATAGATTTTGTGACTGCCAGCATTTACAGAGTCTCAGTTTGGTGCTCCAGGAGATGTTTTCCTGTGCTGGGGGTAAGAATAGCAGAGACCAGGTTTTGAAATCTTTCATTCTATTCACAGACATCTCCTACTTGGGCTGTGTGAGCACTGGCTTTACCTGGAGCTGACATACACTGTTTTGAGCACACATTCAGCTTTGGCAAGTGATTCATTGTGCTATATATTTTGCTAGCAAGGAGAAAGGAGCAGGGGAGAAAAACAATGGTATTGTAGGTGTTCTTGGGGCTCATCTGTAATCATGTTATTATAAAAAGCAAAGTGTAACTCTGCTGTTTGGATTCTCTTTCTCATAAACACTGAATAATTTAGGTCTTCTCCCATTTATGCCTTGTATCTGTCTGATCTATGAGTCTGAGGCTTCCCTGGATAGCTGTAATGCAGCAGTGAAAAGTCCAGCACAAGCCAACCAAAGGGCACATTTGCATATAGATTGAAACATGAATCGTTGGGAGCCATTCATTAGTAGCAGTGCTCAAGACATTTGGCATTTTAACAGCTCTTTGCATCAAATCCTTTCCATCACGTTTATGGCACAATTAAAGTGCTGGGGTTGCTGTGTGCAGAAAATGAAGCTGCAGGCTAGGGAGATGTTCTTGCAGTGCTATGGCTGTGGAATATAAATTGTGTTATGTCAAATAAAGGTAGAGCAAGTAGTCTCAGCCCTGGCGTGGAGATACCTTCTGAGAGAGCCTGTCTGAAATGCACTCATTCCTGCTTCTTGATACCTCAGACAAACCCCCAGGATCCATCTTCCCTGAAGTGTATGCGCTGAAACCTTCATCTATTTGAATTCAAGACAGAGAAGGCTTGGAGTGAGAGTTGTTGTATATGTGGCTGAGTTTAGTATTGCTTATCTAAGAGGCAGTAACAAAATACCCAGCCAACAGGACATTCATTTGAGAGTACAGGAAACTTCAAAGGACTCAATAACAAATTTTACTTTGACTTTATCTTGGAGCCACGTTTCCCCAGGGACAGCTCTTGCAGAGCAGCTCATATATCATCTTGGCTTGCTTGATGGTAACTTCTCCATGACTGTCAGAGCCCTTAAAGATGCATTTAACTTGCTGAGACCTGTCATCTGGAGCAAGAAGAGAGGAATTCAGCTCCTCAAACTGTCTCTTTGTGTTAAACCCTCCAACTCATCATAGCCTCAAGTTGTGCCAGGGAAGATTAGATTGGATAGTAGGAAAAAATTTCTTCACCAAAAGGATGGTCAGGCATTGGAATGGGCTGCCCAGGGCAGTGGCGGGGTCATCATCCCTGGAGGTCTTAAAAAGATGTGGCATTTGGGAACGTGGTTTAGAGTGTTAGGTTAACAGTTGGAGTTGATGATCTTAAGGGTCCTGTCCAACCTAAATGATCATTCTATGATTCTATAACCTGACCCTGAAGAAGTCTCACTGTATTTACACGCTTCCTGTAAAAAAAAAAAAAAAAAAAAAAAAAAAAAATTCTTCCATAAATTTTAA
>VZTF01005563.1:63405-386892 GCA_013397755.1 Cnemophilus loriae | reverse complement strand
CTGGGGGCTGCCGACCCATCTATCAACCCCTGTTTCAGGAGCAATGTTCAGGGAGGAAGATCAGAAATCCTTCACTCTCATCCACCCCACATCTTATCCTGCTGTAGGGATCAACACTAGTGTTGATTTCCCTCAGTCATCCAGCCGTGGAGCCTCTGATTACTGTTCTTAATGGGAGGAAGCATCTTCATCCCAGCTATGCAAACAGCAGAACAAAGGAGCTCCTGTCCCATCCCATCCCATCCCATCCCATCCCATCCCCATGCCCTCACACCTACTTGCCTCTGTCCGTCCTCCACTCTGTCCCAGATGTGTGACAGCTGTTAGCCGGACCACCTTGTCCATAATTTTGCCAAAATCATATGATTCGCATGTACTTTTAAAAATTCTATACATAAATTATGATTTTTTTCTGTTGTTTTTACTCCGGTCAGTTCTCAGATGGGATATATAGGGACGGACAAGTGGAGGGATTTGAGTAAAAGGCAGACATTTAAGCCAATATGTCTGCTGTAAGGAGTGTTTGTGATGTGACATCCTCAGTGGAGTGTGGGACCATGCTTGCCATCTGCTCCTTGTACAAGTGTCAGTGCAGCAGGCTGGTGTCTCTCCCTGTTCGAGGCGACCTTCCTGTTCATCAAATTCCTCTTGCAAGATTGGAAAGCATTTGACAGCAAGGCATTAAAAAGGGAACCCTCAACATTTCATGGATTTGGGGTTACAGACACTTCTGTGGAATGACTTTGATGTACACTAGTGAAAGATGTGGCTCTTATGGTGTAAAATTCATTCCCTTTTCAAGGCACAGCATCGTTTGCTAGCACAGAGTAGGCTTGACAGCAATTTTCCTAAAGAAACTCACTTAGCTCTGGCTTTTGCAATCAGATTCAAGAGGCTGAGCACATCTCTTGGGGCCCAGGGGGAGAAAAGCAATAACAGACCTTTTCAAGTAGCACAAATTGAAAAATGGCATTTCTTTCTTGGGAGAAAGTTGGGATGGGGGTATAGAGAATATCTTTTGAGATGTCATTTTCTGGTCAATAAATAAAATAGTTCCGTTGAAATTAAAAGCTGACTTTGGAGACAGAATTCCAATAAAAACATCAAAATTATACTCTCCATGTCAGTCTTTAGTGAAACGCAAGTGTTTTCCCTAAAAGCTTTGTTTATATGTTTTTCCTGTTGCATTACAGGTTTTGGTGAAATGTCAATCTCTAAGGAAAATTTATAGTGAGAATTTTTGAAGAGTAAACCTATTTTGCGTTGGTTCATAAATGTTGCCAAAATAGTAGGATAGTTTGGATGTTTGCTTGAATACACATAAGGAGACTTCTGAAAAAGAATTCAAAATCTGTTTAAGAACAAAGAAAATTCAATACTGGGAGTGAAATAACCTGAGATAGGCCAGTGAGCCAGCTGCCACTTTAGATACTTCTTCTGGAGCTTTTGACAATGGGGAAATGAGATAAGTAAGTGTGGACTGGGACTTCGGAATTTGTATTCCGATACTTCAACATTTCCGTTTTGCTGCTGCTGGATGTATTTACAGATACTGCTCTAGTGGTCAGCAGTACTGCCCAGCTCGTGCAGGGGTTGTGCATCAGTGTTGCAATGTAAGGGAACTGCCTTTTCCCTATTGGCCACACCAACGTGGGTAAGTTGTGCAAACATGGGAAGGTGATATGGTGGTGGATCAGTCCTCTTCTCTCCTTTGCAAATCAGCCCTGTCTGGGAGGTGGCACAAGGGAGGAAGCATTGGCGAAGGAAACCAGCTGCTTTCTTGCACTGGGCAAAGGTCAATTTTAAAAGTTTACGAAGATTTCATCCTCCTCGAGGCAATTTTGTGAAAGGAGAAAACTTCACCAGCTGTAAATTACACGGACTTCTGTTCCTGAACAGAAGCTATTATAAAATTCTGAAGACAGTTACAGTGGGCTGAAGTTGGGAATGTATATCTGATGTTCAGATTTGTAGAGATCCAAGTCTGTCCCACCTGACATTCTGTATCCAAAATGACTGCTGGTGAACACCAAGGGACTACGAAGCATACAGTGTTATTTCCTCAAAATATTTTCCTATCCTTCAGCTAATTTCCTGGCCTTCACCTGTGACTTCTCAGCTTAGTTATTTCTCAAGCCTGATGTGATTTATTTAGTTAGCAGTCCCTAATTCATCTCCCTTCCAAGCACTTGTACAATTTCCTTGCTTTTCATCCATTTCCATGGCTATTTTCTGAACCTACTCCCCACTGAGTTTGGTATCTCCTTAATTTTGGACCAGAAGAGTATTTTAAACAAGCCTCACATCCAACCTGTCCCACTCTGCCCTAGGCAACTTCATGGGCCACTGGAGAAAGCAAGATGCTACCTGCCATAGATGGTCCTTTGGTGTGCCTTAACCTTGCACACCCATTTGCATGTCCCGCCTGAGGCAATCCCACTTGCATCCTGATAGTATTGCTCCCTCCCAACTCTTCTACCAAGAAGCAGATGTCCTCCATCCTTTCCCCAGAGCCACTTTAGCAGGACCCAGGAGAAGAGGAGGTTGGGTTACCTTGCATTCTGAAGAAACAACCAAGTGCTGCTTGGTTTTATGATTAGGAAAAACACCTGTCTGGGACAGTGATTTGCCCACCATGAGTCAGAAGCCTTTTGTGCAGCCTGTGCAAATGCAATGTGAGCAATTTGTGTGCATCCCCTACCACCCAGCCAGGCGTTTTATTGCCAGCACCGTTGCTGGCAAATGACTCTTAAGGTCACATACTGCATTTTCATGATCTACAAATGACTTTGTGAGGGCATTTTACTGCCCCTTTACCCCATAAAATTGCTAGATTCGGTGTGAGACAAACAGGCAGTCTTTCCAATTGCATAGATGCTTGAAATTAAACAACATTTGCATCCAGTGAAATGCAGTGGGGGCATTAACCGTATTTCCATGCTGATACTGTCAGTTAATTCCTTACAGAAACATAGGCTTAATTAATATATCTATATGATAATACTCTTGCAGTCTCAAAATTAAGGCTGTGTGGCAATTACTGAGTTACTCAAAGCAAATATAAAATTGATGAGTATTATTCACATGAATTAATTTCTCTTCACATGATTTGGGTTTGCACGTGAGTATCCATAATCTGACAGTTTCTGAACAAGCTTCTATGCCCTGCTAGGCTCCCTGAAAACCCCCCAGCCAAACCAAAATTTTGGTTCCAGCAGTAACATTTAACAAAACTTACTTATAATGCAACCCTTCTCAAAATGGGTTTTGGAGGCCATATTCCCCTCGTGCAGCATATGCAGGGTGGACTGACCATGTAATAAAATATCTATGAGGAATGTAAGAAGTACCAAAACTACAGGAATTATTTGCTGTGCCAAAATGCCAAGCTTATTTCTTTCATGGTTTCATTCTTCTAGCTACTAGTGTTCAGGATGTCCATATGAAAGTCTTATACCATTGGCAATTTTACCAGCCACCATTCCTTAAAAATTTCATGTAAGAAATAGGTCCAACTTCCTTTTCCGAGCTGTGACTATTGCTTTGTTTGCAATGGCTGGGGATTATTTGGTGGGACTTGGATTTTGAAACAGGTTTCTGGGTTCATGTGTGTAAGCAGGACTGATGTCTGGTTCATGGTCACTTTCTGAAGGCCAGGTCTCTTCAGTGTGTGCCCAACAAGCTCTAAACCATTAGCTGTAAAGCTGTCCCACGTTCACAGTTTGAAGGCATCCACAGTGCACATCTGTGTGTGTCCTGATCCAGCAAGTCAACTGTCTTGGCTGGGTCTGGCAGCTGCAGGTGTGATTTGAACAGTGATGGTTGTCCCAATCTCTGTCATCTTGTGCCAGCCTAAAAAACTCCACTCCACTTCTGTTTGCAGCCTCTAGAGTTTGTCTAGCTGAACTTGCCAACTGCTCCCTTCAGACCCTTTATAAACCAGGTTGTCCTCTGTGGTCCCTATGTTACTCCAGAGCCTTCTGGAATTTCATATACTATTAGCATCAAAGTTTAATTAAAAGCCATGGAGAAATCATCAGAAACAAGTCTCCTGATGCATTTGGTAGTTCCAGAGAGTTACAGCAGATGGGGCTGGTATTGTGCTGTGCAGCTCTGTGGCTGGTCCACCTCCTCCCTCAGAGGGACCCACCACCAGCACTTCGGTAAGTTCTTCCAATACTGTAGGCAGAGGGACTGAAGAATCCAGGCAATTGGTTGCAATTAGCAACCTGCTCTGAGTTTCCTTTTCAAGGTGATCTTGTGTGGAGGCAGTTCTGGAGTCTTCAAAACCATAAAGCAAGCAATGAAATACGGATTATTTTTCTAGGTTTGGATAAGTACTCACAGGATTCTTTTGTCTTCTATTTCATTATGAAAAAAGAACCATGTGCTTCACATTCTCAGGACTTTTTTCATAGAATCATAGTCTCGTAGAATGGTTTGGCTTGGAAGGGACCCCGAAGATCATCTCATTACAATCCCCTGCAAAGGACAGGGACATCTTTCACTAGATCAGGTTGCTCAAAGCCCCATCCAGCCTGGCTTTGAACACTTCTGGGTTTGGGACTGCCACACCTTCATTGGGCAACCTCTTCCAGTGCCTCACCACCCTCACTGTCAAGAATTTCTTCCTGATATCTAATCTAAACCTGCCCTCTGTCAGTTAGAAGCCATTTCCTTTTGTTCTCTCCCTACATGCCCTTTTCCAAAGTCCCTCTCCCTCTGTTTTATAGTCCCTTTAGGTACTGAAAGGTCACAGTGAGGTCACCCGGGAGCTTTCCCTTCTCCACACAGAACAATACCAAAACCCAGGGTTTTTTTATGTCTTGGAGCGTCTTTTCTCCTTTTGGAAGGATGCTACTTGCATTGCAGCATCTCTGCACCCTTGTTGCTGGCACCTGAGGAAGAAAGACCAGTACTGAGATGTTTTGAACTGCGTCACAAGCATTGCCAGCACGGTTTGTTTGTTTTCAGTTATGCTTTCTCCCGCCATCCATACCCCTCAGGGGCTGGCTTTTCAAACACACTGCTGGAGTAGTCAGCTTCTCCCTTCAGCAGTCATATCACAAACTCCCTCAGGATGCTACTCTCTGAGCTGCAAACTAACCTCCCTCCAGAACCCCTCACTCTCCTCAATAATCATCGCAACACTCAGTGGGTAAGCATAGATAGTGTGCAAAAAGGACAGGTCTGCTCAGATCTGGTGTGGCAATGAAGGAAAAGCAGCATTACTCCCCTTTCATTCAATATTTCCAAAGATGAGATATTCTATTTAAGTAGTAGGGCTTGTCTGGACAGATCAGTGTGACTTTGGCTAATGCAGACCCTTAGCACAGACATGTTTCTGCTGGGAAAATTGCATTTACACAAGTATAGACTACTCCTATATAGGAAAATAATATATTTGTAGTACGATTAAGCACTTCTTTGTACTAAGTCTACATTTTTGTTTATGCAGGAGTTGCTGTGCAGATTACAGCAGTCCCACATCTATTTGGTACACAGGAACTGATTGCAGACTAGGTCTCAGTGAGGTGGTGAAAAGGCAGGGAGGAGCAAAGGGGAGCCTGAAATAAATTAAGCAGAAAGCATCTTCCCACAGCATCGGAGATAAACCTAAAACTCTGAAAGAGAATTTGACAGGTTGCATGTGAAAAGTAAAAGAATTTTTATTGCAGATGGTGGAAAAATATTCTTTGTTTCCAAAGGAATAAAATCAGCCAAAACAATTAAATTAATGTGGTTGCTTTTAGACTTGTTTGAACAGCCTGCATGAGCCAGGATTAGAAACATCCCTTCCAATTTACATTTCTGTGTATCATCTTCTTTTTTTATTATTTTTTCCCCTTAATCAGTACTGTACAATGTAATTCAAACTCTCCCTTCTGTGAATCACTGTGATCTTGAAAAGGCTGTGTGCCTCAGAGGCAGAAGAATGTTTTGTAGACATACCTATTTACCTCCATCTGTTACATAGTTCTGTAGCTCTCATGCTCGTCAGCTGGGATTCTGCTTTCATGAATCAAATCAAAGAGTTCTGTGCCTTCATCCAGGGAGTAAAGCTCATCCCTGAGTGTGGTGGAGCCTCCATCAGCTCCACTCAGAGATGCCGCAGCAGGTACCTCACAGGCAGCAGCTCCACTCCCCCAGCCATGCTGCCCGCTCTGTGTTCTTGCTGCTCTCCCTGCTCCTGCACTGGGGCTTTGCTTTTTGCCTGGGGAGTCAGTTCAGGGCCTAAACCAGCAAAACACTTTGCAGAAACACGTGAAAATGTTGCTGCTAGGTTAATGCCCTGAGCTGGTCCACTGGGCATTAAACCAAAGAAAAAAAATTACAGATTCTTTTAGGCTGATCTAGTCCAGAGCCCCTGTAATGAGCACAGACATCTTCAACTGGATCAGGTTGCACAAAGCCCTGTCTGGCCTGATCTTGAAAGTTTCCAGGGATGAAGCATCCACCATCTCTCTGGGCAACCTGTACTAGTGTTTCACCACCCTCATCATGAAAGAACTTCTTCCTAACATCTAATCTTAATCTCTCTTCTTTTAGTTTAAAACCATTACCCCATTTTCCTGCTAAAAAGTTTGTCCCCAGCTTTCTTGTAGCCTAAACCAACCCTACTTCAACTTGAAGCCATTCCCCCTTGGTCATATCACTACATGCCCTTGTCAAAAGTCCCTTTCCAGCTTTCTTTTGGACCTTCTTTAGGTACTGTAAGAGGCTCTGAGGTCTTCCTGGAACCTTCTCTTCTCCACACTGAACACCCCAACTCTCTCAGTTTGTCTCCACAGCAGAGGTGCTCCAGCCTTCTGAGCATTGTCGTGGCCTCCTCTGGACTCACTCCAACAGGTCCATGTCCTTCTTATGCTGGGGGCCCCAGAGCAGGTGGAGTCTTACCAGAATGGAGGTGGGGGGAAAGAATCCCCTCCCTTGGCCTGCTGGCCACACTGCTGGGGATGCCGCCCAGGATGCAGTTGGAATACTGGGCTGCTGGTGCACATTGTTGGGTCATGTCCACTTTTTCATCCACCATCCTCAAGGTTGCTCTCAATCCCTTTATTCCCCGGCCTATATGGGCACTGGAGGTTACTCTGCCCCAGGTGCAGGACCTTGCACTTGGCCTTATTGAACCTCATGAGGTTCCCATGGGCACACTCCTTGAGCTTGTCCCTCTTGTGGCATCTCATCCTTTAGGTGTATCTACTGCACTACAGAGCTTGGTACCATCAAAGGGATGGGAACAGACAGCTGAGTTGTCCAAATACAGGGACCTGTTGGAACCAGCATCCCTCCCAGGCTATGCTTAGAGAGGGAGATGGCATTCCCTTAGTACTATTTTCCTAAGACTTGACATGCAGAACAACATTCACTTATAGAAAAATATCCAAAGTATTTCATTCTGGATGGGTAAGGGCAAGGAGTTTCTGTCATGCCTGCTATTGCAAGCTAGGAACATTTAGCTGCACCCTTGGTTCTCTGTGGGAATGGGGGTTACTGTTCCTGGCAGATTTAGAGTGGATCTGAAGGTTCCCAGAGTGGTACCCGGCAATGTCTCACTCCTAGGGCCGGAAGGAAAATGTCTTGGTCAAACAGTACTGAATTACGTGCTCCCATCCTGACGTGCTCCCTTTCTGATTCCTCCTGTTTTTATTTTCCCTCAATCCGGTTTTCCAGATTTGTACTTCTTGTGATTGCTCTGTTGTCTTCATTTGGATTTCTTCCGTTTGCATTTAGGACAGGACCCGGCCATGGGGCTAAAAGGCTCAGTCTTCATTTCCTGTTCCACTTCTGCATCTTAGCAGATTTTTCAATCACATCCCAAGCAGCATCCATCAGCTTTTTGTGTGAGACCTGATACGCAGGGCTCTGGCACGGCTTTTGGGTGGGTGACACCCGAGGACAGCCTAATCTGCTTGTAGCATCAACGGATTGCCGGATTCTCCACTTCACCCGTGACAGTAATGCCATAGGAGTCACGGATTAAATCTTCTATCTCCGTGTTTGTCTGCGTGCTTAAACTCCACTCCTAAGCCAAGAGGTCCCAAACAGTCAACAACAAGCTCCTTGCCAAAAGCCAGGGAAGAGGTCAAGCATCACTGGGAGCTGAGCCTCGTTACACCACACTTGGTTACGCCCTTGTAAATCCGACTAAATCCATCATTTTTGCTCCCAGAGCCTTTGACTATCCCTCAGCACCAAATGGGAAAATGTTGGGATGAGTGCCACATTTGTGGGAGGTTTTTTTCACTCCTGTCAGTATCGGAGTTACAGAGTGAGTAAGCAGTGCATCAATTATTGAATTATTTAACAACTCCTCTTGCATCTCTCCCTTTGCTTCAGGAAGCCTTTGTGTGTAGCTCGTTACCTTGGCTGACAGCTGGCGCCTGATGTGCTACAAGAAATTGTGAAAAGAATCTTCTATGAAACAGGAAAATTGTTAGTGTTACTGACTGTCAGCACGTGCGCTTCTCCTCTACGTTATCATTTGTTATCAAGCAGAAATGCAAGCTTTTTCTTCCTTTTCTACCTCTTCCTGATGATAGTGGCAAATGCACAGCTAAAGATGAGTGCAAAGAATAGCAATGAGCGGTCCTGATTCTCCCTTGGGTTGCACAGCTGTGAATCCAGGAGGAGTTCCATTAAACTGAGCAGGGTGCACCTGCGTAATTGAGAGCTGAACTGCATCAGACAGGTGATATCTAGAGGTGATGATATGTCTTTTTAGTAGAGCACAGACATTCTACTGCCTGAAGGATTCAGGTAGCTGTTGCAAGTCCTAACTGGCATAAGCAGCTGCAGTGCACCAGTACATTTGGATTTCAGTCTGCTCTCTAAATCACACTGAAATTCAGAGCTGGGGCAATACCCTATGTTTGCCCTGGTGTCATGTGCACTAAGGATTTTCATTCTTCAAAGATGAGCAGGAAGGGAGTAAAGGACTCAGCTCTGGAAACTGGGATATGTGATTGTGCCTGTTTCCATAAAAAAAAAAAAAAGACAACAGCAAACAACTGCACAAACAGGTTGGTTTACATCAGCAGGCCAGTTATCAGAGGTATGACCCACAGATACCATTTGGCCCACACAGTGCATCCACAGCCATTCTGCAGGGTATCATCTTTCTTATTTTAGAAGAGCAAGTTTTAGTGCTGCAGGGAGTAACTGCTGGCCTGAGTCCACAAACAGCCTCTCTTAACCACTGATTTTTCCATATCCTTCAGCAATTTACCTGAGTATCATCCCTTAGGGATTTTCAGGATCCATGCAATGGGTAGGAGCCACCTTAGCTAGCCTTGGACCCATGTACTGTAGTTCTGTAGCTCCAAACTGTCCTCTTCACACACTCCGTTAGGTCAGCATCATCTGACCTGGTTTAATTATCTCCTTTGGTGACCACAGAAGTGCCTCTTTTTTCCCCCTTGAATGTTGAATAGGCTAGGCTAGGCTAGAATATTTCATTTGAAAGGGATGATCATCTAGCAAAGGTCTGGATGTCTTGCTCAGAGGTGAACACTGGGTTAGTTGAGTTGTACCTGACCTTTTGTCACTGAATAACTTAGCTTTTCAGTGCTAGCTGCAAAATAATTGATTCAAGAACACTTCTTCAGCCCTGGTAGTGTCTGATGCATTTTCTTTGGGACTGAAAAACTGTCTGGGGCAAAGAAACTCAAGCTTTCATTAAATTAGGTGTTCCACCTGCTGTAAGGGTGCTTCCTGCAGGTGGAATTTCCCTTCTTTCTCCAGCAATAAGGTTCATGCCACTGCAATAGCACTTAATGGGAGCTCGGGCCTCAGCAGCAGCATAAACTTATTGCCTGTGTCACACCAATTCTTTAGGATAAACATTTATCCCTTACTATGAATGTGCACAAAGCGTGTCACAGCAGGACCTTGATCTCAGCTGCGCCTGCTGCTGCAGAGGTGTAGTAAATCACCAGAGCAGGGTCCAGCATGGCTCTTCTGGCTCATACTTCTGTCTCTGCAGGGAACGGTCTAATGTTACCCCGGGGAGCTGTAATCTAAACCGGATGGCATTGCTGACAGGCTGCCGGCCAGCTAAAGGTTTATTTTCCTCCACCGTGGCTCTCCCCGTATTGTACTAAGTGTGTTTATTTGTTTCCCACATAAGGCATAGCACATTCCCCCAGAAAAAGCAGGCTTAGTGCTGTTGCTCTGCCCCTTGATGCGTAGAGAAGGGAGGCTGGTTTCCAAGCCGGGTCATCCCTTCCGAGGAATGGGGTTTCTCGTTTCCAGGAGGCAGCATGCTCGGGTCATTCAGGCACACCTCACTGCAAATGCCAGGTGTCTCTGGCTGACACATGTGACTCTGCCTAAGAGTCCCTAGAAAATCTCCTGCTAGCAGAGCAGCAGTGCAAAAAATATGTAGTGCTAATGTGTGAAATTATAGATCTTCAGCAGCCCCAGTGCCAGGAGAAAAATAAGCACACTCGTGTAATAGGACTGCAGAGGCTGGATTCAGCCCTCTAGGGTCCCATCTGTCCTTTGGATCTTATTCCAGGGATAACCTAGGGCAAATCATTGCAGTCCTCTGCTCCTTAGCTTACTCTTTGGCAGCACACTGGGATACACAGCCTCAGAAATATGCTGCAGCGTATGGCTGAGCAATGATTATATTGTCTGCTCCAGTGCAAGGTGAGAGAAATACTCCAGCTGCTCTCTTGGATCTGCTGCTCCCACACTGCTCCAGTTTCTGTGGCACAGGAGTGAGGAAAGGTGTTCTGGTGAATAAAGAGCCTTTGTAGGACCCCACTCAAATCCAAAGAGCCTATCCTATGTATGGGTCTCTTTATTTATATTTAATCAGTCCTTCCTTCCACGTGGTCCTCTCATTGTTTTTTATCTTTGATTTGACATCTACTTTCTAGGGGAGCAAAACCAGTCATTTACAGCACTGTGTTCAGGTCATGCTGGAGGTACACATCTCCCTTGGGACTGCTGCATTCACTCTGTCCCCTTCTCCCTGCATTGCTATCATGCCTCATGTACATTTTTACTTGCTTCTTTGGTGGACATTCATCTAATTAATCTTCACCTGGCTTCTCATCCATGAGACATGATCTCTTCCTTACTTTCCCTGCACAGCTACAAGAACTATACCCCTTATTGTTCCAGGGCTTTTTAAAACAGCTTAAACCTACAACGTCACCTGCCCTTTGGGCAAGGGTTGCCTCACAGTTGTCACTGCTGCTTATGGATGAGCAGAACTACCTCATTCTGAGTTTAATGTACCCATCATCTGCTGTTGTCCTTGGAGACTGTGTCCTGTGAAGGGTACCTATGAAGCTTTCCTTTGTCTGGAAAGCTTTCCTCCAAGCATGTAAAATCACAGAATCTTTAAGTCTGGAAAAGACCTCTAAGATCATCGAATCCAACCATTAACCTGACGCTGCCAGGCCTACCAATAAACCGTGTCCCTATGCCCTGTTCATCGTGGACAAATGGATTCAAAATCCCATGGAATCAAGGCATCAGTAGAGTTTTGCATTAAAACAGTGATAAATGAGAATGCCTTAGCAGCTGTACTGTTTTATCTAGCCATGCATTGCTCTGGTCTGTATAAATGGCACTGCTTTAGATTCAGAATTTTAATGGAAGAAATTGGGGCCCGGCTATAGTGGTCTGAAATTCTCTGAATGACCAGAAAATCCTTTCTTAGATGAAAATGAGAAATTTCAAGTGTATCTAAGATAGGACAAGAAGAAAGGAAATATGAGGTGACTGTAAAATGCCTTGTGCTCTTCTGGTTGGGCCACTGGTCCTGATTAGTCCTTACTAGAACAGTCCTCCCTATAGAGAAGGAGTGATTGCAGGGATGGGTCTGTGGAGCTGGCAGGTGTAGAGTCAGTGCAACCTCATTATCTCCATGGTCCTTGTATTGAGCCCATTTTCATCCACAGCACAGGCTCTCCTCTCACCTATAGGCACGGAGGCCGTGCTGCGCTGAACACCTTCCACTCAATTATTTAAAATTCAGTTGCTATGGATCTACTCAAGGCGATCAGTTTAAAGAAAATGCAGATGGCCTCTGGTTTTGAGTTCCCACTGTGCTTTGGTTAATTTGGTATGTAAAGGTATTAGGTTAATTAAATGCCATGTGTTGCATGGGGACTGACTGCATTTGTGGATTAATAAGTATCCCAAGTGTTCTGTGCTGAAAGTCCTCAAGCTGGCAGACGGTTATTTCATTAAGAAAGGAAGGTAACGGAGAGAAGTCCTGGGGAAATGAAGAGGCTTCCTGTTAATCCTGCAGTCGTTTTTCCAGAACGGGTAGTTGCAGTGTCCTTCAGGTCCCTGACCGAGTATCAGCCCTTGCTGGAGAGACTGGAAGAATTTAAGTGAAGAGAAGCAAAGCTGTACAGTTTGCTTTGAGATTCCCGCAGGGCTGGTCATACACAGTGAGCGTGTCAGCTGGCCAGGGGAGGACCATGGCTGGTGCGTGGAAATTTTCCTGCTAGGAGAAGATCTTTACCAAGAGCCATATTGTGAATCAGGTCAGAGGGTGTCCTGTGAGCAGCAGACATGGTCACGCTGCAGGTCTAGAGCAAACCGGCCACCGCATTTTGGCATTCATGGTGGACTACATGTAAAAAGCAGAGAGAGGGACAAACACCACTGCAAAGTTTTGGAGATGTTAAAGAAGAAGAAAGTCGTTTTCATGCAGCCATGCCCTGAGGTGGTGGAAGATCAGGAGAAAGACCAGGGCAGATGGACACTACTTCGCAATGTCAACCAGGTCCTGAAGCCCACGACCATTTTAGCGGTAAGATAGGGGGTCCCAAGCCCTGATCCTGGCTGGAAGCTTGCAGGCTGCTTTGAAATCTGTCTTGCTGTCAATGGGATCCTTGTACTGCTTACGCCAGCTCTCTCACCTTTCTGCTTTGTCCCCCACCAAGCACTGTGGCTCCCCTGCAGTGCAACCTTCTTACTCTTCACATTCGGAAGCTCCTCCTAAAGATCCTCTTTGTGAATTGTGTGCATCTGTGTGTGGTGTTTCCTCCTCTTGCACTGCTGTTTGGTTGTCACTGCCCCCAGTTTCTGAGGTCCTGAGGGTCTGCCCCAGAGCAATTTGGAAGGTTTTTCTAAGTTTGGAAGGGTACTAAAACCCACTGGCTGCATTGAGGAGGAAAAGGCGTAC
This sequence comes from Cnemophilus loriae, assembly GCA_013397755.1. Classification (NCBI taxonomy): domain Eukaryota; kingdom Metazoa; phylum Chordata; class Aves; order Passeriformes; family Corvidae; genus Cnemophilus; species Cnemophilus loriae. Next base: position 373,736 of record VZTF01005563.1, on the reverse strand, counting down.
CGTGTCGATACTGTAAAGGGTCTGGTGGTATTCTCACTTCTCCAGTACTCTGTCATGTATTTTGGAAAATAAACTGCACCAGTTTAGGCATGAGGCAGGTTATGCGACTCACAAGCCACAGCTGGTAAATTTATGAATCACCCCAATTTGCCCTGAAATCCCCAATATATCTGCTGGGTTTGGGGCTGATCCGAAGGCGATTGCTTCAGCAGGAGGAATGTAACTGACTTCCGTGGGGTTTATATGAAATTGATTAAAGTCAGAAAAGGAGATGGGTCGGCACTCTTAATAAGTGATGTTACTTTATAACCCCCCGACCTTCCTGAGTTTACCAGCTTAGCCCATCCCATAAGACTTTTTTGCCAGTATTAAGAACTGCACTTTAATGGGTTTAGAAAGAGCAGTTTGAGGGGACAAGCACACTCTGCATTAGGCAGACAAAGCACAGAAGTTGTCTTAGTGGTAGCAGAGTATCAATTTACCTTGGGGAGGGCAGACTGCCTTTTATCTCAACTGTGCAGTAATATAACATGTGAAGCAGGCTGCTTTTACAGCTATTCAATATTAGAGATTTTTTTTTTTAAACAGCATTACAGTTCTTGGGTTTTTGATCAAGAGCAATTTTTACAGAGCTGCTAAGGTGTTGGAAAGGTTTTCTGCTGAGCAGGAACTGAGCAACTCGGCTCGTCTCTTGCTGATACCTTGATCAGGTTACCCACCGTGTGCATGAATTTGCTTGGTGATGCAGAGAGGATAAAAGTGCTGAACATTCTGAAAGGCTTTGAGAGTCTTGGATCAAAGGAGCTAAAATATAAATATTAATATAAATGGATTTATAACATATCTGCTCCTGACACTGTATTCATTAGCTGTAATTTTTTTTTTTCCTTTTTAACTAAGTTATGAGATGTGATAAGACAATGGGAAAAAGATATGAATATTATATTTTTATGAGCTGGGTAAAGATTCTTAGAGCTGTAGCACAACCCTCTGAGGAAATGAAAACCCAAACTAAGGACTGGATCCTGCGCTCCATGAAAGCAGGATGACTTTGTTGATGTCCTAGTGGAAACCTAGCAAGCAGCTGCCAAGGGTAGAGTCTGCCACAAAATGGTTGAGAATTCCTGGTGTGTAGTTTCTCCATGTGTGGATCCCTGAGTGTAACCTTATATCCTGGTGGTACCCACAGGTTTGTTTCTCTTGGAAGTGTTAGGGAATGATAACTTGGATGGTGATGTCTCCAGTTCCCACTACCCAGCACAGAAATGAACATTGTTTAGCAGCCTACTGGGCCAAACCAAATCTATAAATATGCTCTGTCCACAGAAATGGTTGATAGTGGATACTTAGGGAAGGGGTTATATCAGAGCACATGCAAAGTGATACATCCTGGTTTTTCCTTCTCCCTCTCCCAGCAGTTTTTCAGGATTTCAAAAGGTAGATACTGCATTTGCATCATGCTTGATAAGTACAAGTGGAGCTGGTCCCCAGGAATGTGGTGTTAGGTGGGGCTACAAGTCCACAGCATTAATCTCAGCTGCCTGAATGAAAACACACCTGACAAGTAGATTGCTCCCAATTTTAATACCTTTTCACCTTGAGAATAGGGGTGGGAAACAATTCTGCTTTGTTCCAGTGTGGGTCCTGCTTGGGGCTTTAGTTTGGAGTTCTTTTGGAGTTTGCTCTTGTATTGAGGAAAACAACTTCTTTAAACCTTTTTTGCATTTGAGTAATTTGATATCCACAGAGCTGATGAGCAGATAGTCCCTGCCCAGCAGGACTGACAGAGGTGTATAGGATCAGTGGTGACATGGAGTGAGTGGATAGGGGTCAACTGCTTGCTGTGTCTTTCAAAATGAAAACACAGAGGTCTCAAATGAAAGAGGTAAAACATTTGAAACATGTAAAACTCAAAATCCCATTTTGGGATTATGGATGCTAAAACTTTGCATAACTTCAGGACTCCAGTGAAAGTGCTAGAAGCAGATAAAATCCACTGAGAAGTATTGAATACTAACAGCCCACCTATATATTGCTGTAGCCAGAAGAACTCCTGAAGAAGAACATATATCTGCCTCTCTGGTTATGTTCTTGACCCATCTTTAGTCATTCTCTTTTCAGCAGTCTCCAAGGAATATTCGATAGTGGTTGTCTGCAAGGAAGAAAGGTGCCACAAGCCTCCAGATAAGGCTTAGCAGAGCTCAAAACCATCTCCTAAATGTGACTTCCTAGGTTTTTCCATTACACAGAGGAAAACATCTACCTGGTTGGGTTTTTCTGTATGTATCACTGTTCTGTAACCACTCTGTGGCCAACAACCACTCACAAGCTTGAGAAGCAGAGTTAGGGCAGTGGGTGTACACTATGTGGACCATGCCCTGCTGCTGGCATCTTGCAGGGGATTTCGCATTTCATCGAGGTCGGAAAAGACTTCTAAGATCATCGAGTCCAACCATTAAGCCAGCACCAGCGTGTTCACCACTAAACCACATCCTCAAGTGCCACATACAAAGCATCTGCTTTCCTGAGCCTCTGTGAAAAGGGGTGGTTTGTGGTTTGCGAGGGAAGTCATTTGACTTGTGCTAATGATTTGGGTACCAAACATCAACAGCTTGTACCCCAAGGGATGCTGAACTTCCTGCAGCGCTGTGTGTAACTTAGCTGTCTTTGGTTCCAGGGGGATTATGTGTGGATGGACCTGAAAACCAGACGGGAATTCGACGTCCCCATTGGAGCGGTGGTTAAACTGTGTGACTCTGGACAGATCCAGGTTGTGGATGATGAAGGCAATGTACGTACAAAGGCTTGTGATGTCCCTTCTTCAGCTCTATGGCCTTGCTAGGCCAGGGTCCCAGGGCCGTGATAATTGATTTTCTTATGGACTTCTCGTATGTCCTGGGGAATCAACTGTGCCATAGTTTTCTGTTTGTAAAGACAAGACAGTGTTGTGTCCCTGCTTTTGTGCCTGTACTGGGAGTGCTAAATTGAGAAGCTTCTTGAGTACAATGGTAACAGAAGCCCCTAAAATACATTTAGATAGTTATTTGAGCAAACCCACCTCAACCTGAGGTTCCTCTGTTGTTATCCAGTCCTTCCTGACCTCCTGTCAGTACCTGATGTGCCCAAACACTGGTTTTCCTTCAATTTCCCACCTCTATTTTTGTGCAGTGGTGGCTATTTTAGAGTAAGGTCTGTATCAAGGTGGTTCTCTGTGCTTCATTTTTTTTTTCTTGCTGAGGTAATTGTAAATGCTCTCACTCCCTTCAAGGGTGATAGAAAGAGATCTGGTTTGTCAGGATCCTCGTGTGTAATTTGTAGTGGCTTTTGAAGCCCTTAGAAGTGGTGAGTCTAAGTAACACTGCCAATTAAAGTATGACTTTGTCACATCTGTCCAGCCCTCTCTCCTTTTTTTAAATCATCTCTCTGCTCAACAGTATTTTGTGGCAGAGGATTAACCAGTGATGTGAAAACGTAGTTGTGAAGGGGAAGACAAATCTGTTGTTTGTTATAAACTCCTCTGATGTACTTGATGGCCATATTGCCCTGGAGGAGGCTCCTGCCAGGATGGCTTGTGTCTCCTGTCTCTTGCTGCTCCAATAAAACTCCAATAAAAAGATGTTTTTCTTCTGTTACAAATCTTTCAAATTCATCACTGCCTTGCCCCAGAAACAGAAGCTGTGGCACATGTGCTGATAGTCTCTTGTGTATGTTCTTCTGTCTGATCCTTCTCTTTGGGGTGGGCTGTTTTTGTCTTTCATCCAAGTGGCCTCTCATTTGACTTACCTTTCTCTGGCCTTGCTCTTTTCCCAGGAGCACTGGATTTCCCCACAGAATGCCAGCCACATCAAACCCATGCACCCCACCTCCATCCATGGAGTGGAGGACATGATCCGCCTGGGGGACCTGAATGAGGCAGGAATTCTCAGGAACCTGCTGATTCGCTATCGGGAGCACCTCATCTATGTGAGTGTCCACCTCAACTCCACCTCTCCTTCTGCACTCCACCCCCTGCTCTCCTTAGCTCTGGGGAGCACATGTTGGGGGGAACCCTGATTGAACTGAGCATCTGGGTTTCTACCTTCACCTTGTCCCAGGTGGTGAAGGGCTTCTGACTTTAGAGGACACATTGCAGAGCTTGTGGATGCCCCAGTGAAAGACCTCATGGGTTAGGTGATGGGCAGGGTCCACACCACCTTGCTGTCCCGCCCCTGTAGAAATTTTGGGCATGTGCATTAGCTTTCTGCACACAGAATAACCAGTTCAACCCAGGCCGTGAGCATGTTGTAGTCATTCTAAAGCAAAAGCTTTTGTAGAGGTGTAAACTATGTGCTGGATGTGACCCTTCTGCCCTCTCCCCCTGACCCAGTAACTTATTTATCCCAGGTGGGTGAAGACAACCATTGCTGGAGGTGGAAGAGGTGGAGGAAGGATGAAGAGGGGGCATGCATGAAATAACTGGGAACAAAGAAGTGAGCAACTCCCAGGACACCTCTAAAAAACCTTCCCAGTCTATGTTAATGGCTTACTAGCACTGGGTGGCCTGGGATCCCGACAGCTGATCTCTGGGAACAGCAGTGTCCTTCCTTAGGTCAGCTCAGTTGTGTCATGCCCAGTGGACCCAGTGCAGCTTTGCCAACCCAAACAGACATTCATAGATTGAGGGATTTACAGGGAGCCAGTCAGAACTGCATCTCTTTTCTGTGATAGCATCGCAAGAGTCACCTCCCCAGCAGGACACGAGTCAGAGTTCAAGTCTCTGTGCAGGTTTTATCAGTGTTCTCTGTGCTGTGTAGTCTTGTGCATGTTCTTCAGATAGAAATTCAGAGTGCACGTGTATGTTTGCTGCTAGATAATGTACTCAAACAGCCTCTGCAAATACGGAAGGTTTGGTATTACTCTTAAATCCTACAGTTTTCAGATATTCAGGTAAGCACCTGCTGTGCCTTTGAAGGCCTTTTCAAAGCCTCCTGGTCATCTAATTTTTAAAAGGCTCTAGAGACTACTAGATTGTCAGGCCAGAGGGAATTGCAAGACAGTCAGATTTCACAGATGAAATAAGCTAACAGAGTATGGGTGGGATTTTATCTATCAAGTCTGTTTTTCATCACTGCTTGATGTCCAGTGCCTTTTGATAGGATGGTTTTGGATTAGGGCTGGGCAGTGATGGAGAAGACACCACTCTGCTGCATAGGCTGTCAATATGATTGACAGCTCCTTGCCCCCTCTCTGGGAGATATCCATCTCTTCTTTCAGAGATGGAGTCCGGTCCTGGAGAAGGGGACATGGGTGCTGAAAAGGCACCCCTAAGTCCCCAAAGCTTGGAGGAGAATAGAGACCTCCAAGTGCATCTCTCACTCAGACACTTTATTTGTTGTGCATGATACCCAAGTCCCCTGTATTGTCATTTTAGACAAAAAGAATATAACCAGAAAATTATTCCCATGTTAGATGAACTGAGTTTCTCCCTTTATAATTGAAATTTCTTGCCATTCATAACGATAAACTAGCAAGTTAACAGCCCAAATTCATACTTGAGGTGGTGTCTCCATGTGCACTGGGCATCCATGGCAGTCACCAGAGGTGTCAATAGAGCCAGCAGAGACAAGATTGCCTTTCAGCTATGCAAACAGAAGTGCCTTTTGGATGCTTTAGAGCTGACTGGAGCTTGGATATCATAGAGGAGTTTATGTTGGAAAAATTGCTTAGGCTGGAGGTCTACAGTCCAACCTTCCCCGGCTCAGAGCACATCCATCTTCAGGGTTAGGTGCAGTACTTATGTGGATAACTGAATTCAAGCAACCCGAATGCCACTTGAGAAGTACAGATGGCCAATAATTTGTAGCTGATTGGCTCATTCAAGGAACTTGTATTTACCCATTGAGCATTGCCCGTTTTTCCCCTGCTTGCGGGCACCCTGCAGTGGCACAAAGGAGATTCCTGCTGCTCTCTCTGAGAAAGTTGGGATCATGTTGGATATTTTTTCAGTGGTGTCCATGTCTCTTTTGGGGTGCCTGTGTTATCCAGCAAGTGCCTGCTGCCTCTCTAAGTGACCAGAGGTCCTCAGATACAATTCTGTGTGTGCAGTATCATCAGACTGCTTGTGAATACACCAAGGTCCTTCGTAAAAGCTCTGTCTCTGAGCTAGCTTGCTAAATTATTCATGGGCACCCGGGAAGATTAGGAACACAAACAAGCACTGGGCAAAGTGTTGTTTGGCAACATCATCCTAATAAGGGCTGATGCAAAGGGCAGCTTTGAGCCTGGAGGTGAGTGTGGGTGGTGATTTGAGCTGAAGTAACACAATGACCACATAGGCTTCTCTACGAGTTCTTCTGGTCCAATGGTGACAGTGCAGTGTGTCCTACAGAGTTCCTGCCTAAGGGATGGCCACATCCCACAAAGACATTTGCATCACAGAGGTTCCAGGTTACTGTGTATTGATTGCTCCGCACCACTAATGGCTTTAGAGTGCCAGCCCAAGAACTGGGCACAACGCAGCAATTAGTGCAATCTCAAAATCAGAATGACACTCTCAAAATGACAGAGAGTGCATAGCTTGATAGAGAGGCATGCAAACCACTTCTGTCTACAGATGTGTAGTTGGAAGCTCAGGAGCCCAACTTTAGATCTCAGCTATTAAGAGTGATGGCACTACGAGGAGTAGATTTGTGTCGGATGTGATAAATATTGATGACAGTTTTTCAAAGCCAAGGTACCATATGGATGCCATGTGTGCAGGGGACACCCAGTCCCCTGAGGTGTTTTCTTCTGTGGTATAATTAGCCCTGTCTTAGAGATAGTGAAGTTTCACTGCTTGAAAGGATTTCTGAGCCTGCTGAGTAAATGATTACTTTTCCAATGGTACTTCAGTTCCTCTTGTTTGCTCATGTCCTTAGCTTTGTGTAGGATGTAGTTCTGCTGTAATAAAATATAATTTCCCTTTTTCTTCTCCCTTACATTTTACTCATAAGACAAACTGCGGCGGGAGGGTAAGTATGACTCTTGGCAATGTCATTTGCAGTCGCTGTCACGCCTTCCACTGGATCACCTTTTTCTGTTCGCCGTTGTGGCCTTCTCATTTACTTTGCACCACCGTTTCTGCTGCTTCATAAATGCACTGAGAGCATCCATCCGCTTTGGTGTAGAGCTTGACCCACATGGTGAAGTTGTGACACCTCCCAGCGCTGGAAAGTCCCCAACATGTGGATGTGGTTAAAGCTTTAAGTGCTTCTCAGTAATGACCTTAACTCAAAGGGAGGAAATGTCTGCAGCAAAATATGAAAAACTTCAACAAGGTCTTCTTGCCCTTAGTTTGGCTTGCATGCAGCAAGAGAAACTATGCTGAATAGCAAGAGTCTGGTGGGGAGTTTGGACTCTTGAGTGAGGTTAAATCTCTTTATCTGGAGATGAAACCAGTGCCTGCTGCTGCTCTCTACGGGCTGCCAAAATGCAATAGGGGTTGGTAGAGCTTTAACCCCGTAACAATCCAGATGAAGTCAGCCATGGTGTTCTGGGTAGCGAGGGAAGCAGGCTCAGAAAGGATTTGTTTGGGGCTAATTAAAATGTAGGTCATGCAGGCAGTAATGAATTTGCTGTGAGATGCGGTTCCTGTGGTCAGCTACGGCAGAGTCCCTGCTCTCAGTAAAGCTTTATTTTCCCAATAGAAAAGGGCTTTGACATCACCCAGCAATAGAAACCAGTGAGCTACTATTTCCTTGGAAGTGCCCTTTGGGCCCTCATCGGCAGAGTGAACAAAGTTTTGCCTTCTGTCAGCTGTGAGAATTGGGCAAATTGTGATTATTTATCAACTAGGAATGACCTACGAAAACAAGCAATAGTACAAGAGTTCATGCTGACAAAGTGTTTTGTGGATCACAAGGGAAGGGTCAGTGAGAGCATCCAGAAAGCATTCCTAATAGTTAACACCTTTAAAGGCCTCTCTGTTTGCATTTGTGGCAGGGCAGACCAGTGTGACTGAAGTGCAGGAATTTCAGAGACGTCTGCAAGGAGTTGGATTTTTTTTAAAAAAAGAGGCTGAAGGAAGATGAAAAATGTCCCTAAAATTAACCTGGCAATAAATTGTAAAGAGAAAAAGAGTTTTCCAAATATCTCAGCTAGGACTCAAAGGAGTCTTCATTAGGGCTCTTTGGTGTCATAATCCCATTCAGAAATTGAGCTCAGTCCTCTGAGCACTGAGGTTACCTGTTCTGTCCCCTTTGAAGGCTTTTCTAGGATGTCTCTTCTCCCTTATTTCAATGCCTTCTTCTTCTAAAATCCAGTCTACATAATTTCAGAGCCAATTTCTACCCTTTGGAGTTGTGACAACATTGTTCTGGAGCTCGAAGAGCTTTTTTCCCTTACTGGCACATAACCCCCTATTACAGAGAAGAAAATCGTGTCCTTTCTCGGTTACCACTGTAAAGTCAAACCTCACAGGGGACTGAGCTGAAAGTTGCTCTCTTGTGTTGGCCATGAGATTGGAAGGTGAGGAACCCCAATGGCTTTCATCATCCCTACTGTGGGACACAATTGCCACCTACTGGCTGCCTTCAGGAAGCCCGAACTGGTGGCAAGTTTTGCGTAGATGGTGGCAAATTATTTCTTCTCTCTCACAAGCATCCTTGGCTGTGCCACTTTGCTGCTTTGTGCCAAAGCCTTACTGGTTTTAGGCCATGCGGATGAAAACCCATAAGGATTACATTAATGTTGAAATTACTTATTTTGTTTTCTGAAAAAATATATGCAGTAGTTGGGGCACTTTCACAGCTGGTTCCACCAGGAAAGAAAGGTGAGATTAATCTTGCAACTTCAGTTGCTAAAAATTAACCTAGAGAAAGTGACTTGAATTCTTTGGAGTCGCAGAGTGAAAGTAGCCTTCATCTCATGCCCCTTGGCTAACCCAAGGTGGAGGCCCATTGACTCACCTGCTCTAGACACTGACTTTTAGACAGATGAAACAGGGGAAGGAGATCCTTATTCCCTGCCTTGAGGTTGAGATGTGGCCAAACCTCCTAACCTCAGCACTGCATCTGAGCAAGATAACAAAGTTTGTGAGTCCTTTGATGAGAGGGTTGAGAGAAACAGCTTCTGGAAGGGCAGAAATGAAAGAGCAAGATACTACAGAGGAGTTTGTTGCCCAAGGCCCAGGACAGCTTTGCTCGTTTGAGTGCCACAGAGAGCATGGGATGGACCAAAAGCCATTTACAAAATTTCAGAAATAGATGAGAAGGGATATGTCAGGACTTTGTGGGCAATATCCATCTGCACGGGACGAGGTTTAAACTGAAGTATGGAGAGATTTGGTTAGGCAGAGATGGTAGAGAAGAACGTATTGCAGAGGGAAGGTTAGCAGCTGCTGTGGGTTGATAAAACCGGGTTAGATAGTCATCTGTCAGAATGGTTTGGATCCAGCTGGTCCTGCCTTGAGATATGGGAATGGTTCTCAGGTTTCTTTCATCTATGGTTTCTCACCGTATGTGCAATGCAGTAGATGTGTATGGATATATGCTGGCTCTGGTGATATTTTTGCAAATATGGGCTTTTCTTGAGACTCTGAATCTTAACTGAGAGCATCTGAAATATGAATTAAGGCTTGAATCCATGCTGTGCATGAGCAAGGCTGAGTATGAACTGATTTATGTATTTTGGGACTTCTGTTCCCGTTTTGCTCCAGGCTCCCCCTGCAAGCATCTCTGAGTCGAGCATCATCTTTCATCCAGCTTTTGAAAAGCTTTGATTTTTCTGGCCTCCATCCACATCCCATCCAAGCTGCCAAAGTCTCTCAGCTACACTTCACTGTCCCCATAAACCTTCATGTGCTTCTCCTCCAGACATACACTGGTTCAATACTGGTGGCAGTAAACCCCTACCAGCTCCTACCCATCTACTCACCTGAGCAGATACGCCTCTACACCAACAAAAAGATTGGTGAGATGCCACCACACATCTTTGCAATTGCTGACAACTGCTACTTCAACATGCAACGCAACAACAAGGACCAGTGTTGTATCATAAGGTGAGTTGCTGAGTTTCCAGTTGGGCCATATCCTGAAAGCAGATGCTGAGCAGATGCAACGTGGTTGATTTGGAACAGCTTACCAGATAGAGTCAGACACTGGATGGCTACTGATTAGGTCTTCCATGCACATATTCCCAGTGCAGAGGTGTTTTCTGTTCTCAGTCACTCTGTTCCTAGTAAAGGTGCTTTATCCATACTTCAGTATTTACCCTTACAACACAATAGATCTCATATTCATCTTTAACCTCCCGTTTTAAATTTAAACTCATTACTCCTACAGACATCAAAAATGCAAACATCTATACTTTCTGCAAAAGGAAGGGTCAGGGACAAGCTTGGTCTCTGGACCTGTGGTCACTCACACTCCTGAATGGTGTCTCCATGCTTGGCTCTGCTCTGGACCAATCAACCTTGGGCACCAAGAAGTGCCTGGTCTCAGTTATGGGTATAGTTCCCTCCAGTGTCTGTCCTGAATGGTGATGTGAAACAGATTTGATGTCCTCAGCCCTCCAACACTATCCTATAAATTCTGAACCCACAGACAGTCTTTTTCATTTGAGGCACCCCTTTCCCCAAGGCATGCCTACCCTAAGTTTCGTTGAATAAAAAAACCATAACTCTGGAACATCCCGTGTGCAGTATTTCAGATACGTGATTCTGAAAAGGCCATTCAGTAAGGCTTATTTTGCTGGTCTAAAAAAGCATCATGTGGGGCCCATAGGAGAGTCGATGCAGCGTGCCAGTGGCCTGAAAAGTGAAACAATTTGCCCATGAGGCCAGGGCTGGGTACTCAGCATCAGGAAGGTCTATTTCGGTCGCTTATTTTGGCTACCCCATATATCAGATAGATATATGCCATAGACTCAACAAAATATTTCTGCCCAGCCCCTTCCTCTCGTAGCATCACAAGATAACTGAGGTTATCTTTCAGTGAAGAGAAAAGTTTGAGGAATAACTCTGGCTTCCTGCCCCATAAGCTTCTCCTCTCCCACCTGCTCCTTGTTAGAACAAACCTAGTAAACTTGTGGACATCCCTGCTGTGAAAAGGCTGTATTTCACAGTTTGCCTTATCACAGCTCAAGACTGGTGACGAAGATGTCCTATGGGAACAGCTAGACCCTGGACCACAGGGTCGTGGTGATCATACCTGGAAAAGCACTGACTGAAAGTACTTCATGACCTTCTTAGTGCTGATTGAGTGATGGCATTTGCTGGGAATACCCAAACTCAAGCAACAGCTTGGGCCAAATGGAACACAGAGCAAATCTGGATCTTGGCTGGAAGCTGTCTGGTACCATGTCCTAACATTTGTCCCACAGCCAGTCCTTGGGATGCTGGAAACCCATCCTTAGTGGTCTCGTCCTGCCTAAACTAACAGAAGAGACACAGAGACAGAAGTCCCTTTGGAGACAGAGGGAGGGACATTGGCAGGGATGCAGCATAGCTTTCACTGACCTCCACTCCTGTTGTCTCTGCAGTGGTGAATCCGGAGCAGGGAAGACAGAAAGCACAAAACTGATTCTGCAGTTCCTGGCAGCAATCAGTGGTCAGCACTCCTGGATTGAGCAGCAGGTCCTAGAGGCAAATCCCATCTTGGAAGGTGAGGCCTCAGATAATGACGAATTCTTTTGCTGGAAAAAATAAAAAACATATTCAGGAAACACAAAATATAACCAAATGTAAGTCACTTATGTCACACTTTGAATTTCCAAAAAAGTGATAAAAATTTTTTTAAAAGTACACTTTTGCTAAACAATGCGTTCAGATTCTTTCCATCTGAATTTATTTTTCACAAGACTAATATTCTCTGATTTCAGCTCTCGAACTTTCTTTTAATATTTTTGACGACTGTTGTTGAAAGCAAAGCATTTCAGCTGACCGAATTAATTTTTTCAACTGTTTCGTTACTTAAAAGTGAAAAAAATTTGTGGTTTTCCACTTAAAGCAGTACTTTTGAAAAAGAAAAAATCCATACAAAATCCTGAATTTTACGTAATTCTGTGTGTAGTATGTAAAAGTGCTGATCAATACTGTTTGGAGTATTTGATGTTCAGTCAAAACTGTTTTGAAAAATCTCACCACCTCTTCCAGTTCTGGACTGCGTGCAGAGCACCAAAATCCCAATAGTGCTGCATTCAGCTAACTAATTATTTGCACTTTTTGGCCATAGTTGCAAAAATCCTATTCCTATTCTTTGATGGTTCCCTAAAACATTAGTTGAATAGGACCTGAGCTTCACAGCACCTTGTGCTGGCCGTATACAGTAGCAAACTCCACCTTTTCCTTCCAAGATCAGTGAATGGCAGCAGAACGCAGAAAAAGAAATAGAGGAGACCAAGAAAGAACCAGATAATGAGAATCAGCTTATGGCCTTAATAGGTTCATTGGCAAGCTGTTGCTGTGATGAACCCCACCATTTTAATTGAATGTCTGTAAATTAAATAGGTGATCTGACCCTCTTGACCCAACGTGATGCCAGATGGACCTTCTATGCTTACACAGAAAAATCACATTTTCCTTAAAGAATAAGATTGTGGTTGTTCTGTGAGGATGGAGGTTTGATCAGCCTGGTCTAGTGGGAAGTGTCTCTGCCCTCGGCAGAGGGGTTGGAACTCTAGATGATCTTGAAGGTCCCTTCCAAGCCGAACCATTCTATGATTTTTACCTGCACTGCTTGGTAAATAACCCTCTAGGAATCAACAGAAATGTGACAAGCACACAGGGTGCTATTGAATATGCACTTAGTCACTGCTGAGATTCAGGAAAGAGAGGCTCTGTAATTCAAACGCATGTCCATCACCTGCCAGAAATCCTGGAGCCGAAGTTGAGGGATGTGTTGGCTTAGGGCACTCATCCACACCCAACAGAGGATGGACACAGGTACCTTTCTCTGCATGGTCTGTTTGCAGGGAGAAGTCTCCCGCTGGAGGTTGGCTTAGTTGTCTGTATTTCCCTTTTGAATGTATTTTTTCTTTCTCTCTCAGTCATCAAATCACTCCCCAGCAGCTCTGTCATTTCCTTCACAGTGTCACCTTGCACACTGCAGCCACTCTTGCTCAACTCTCTTGTATTTCATCAGCTGCTGCAAAGTCCTGCTGTCCTAGCCCTTCTTCCTGGATAAGGTCACCCCATTCCCGAGCTTCCTCCTCTGTGCTTCTCTCTGTATTTCCAAGGACAGTCATCTGATATACATCTTGTTTCCTCATACTGAGATGAAATTGATCCAGTCAAACTTAAGGGGAGGCTTTGGGGCTGCTTTTTACCCTCTCAGCTTCACTCTTGGCTTTTTTTTTCCACCATGAGACCAGATCCATCATTCTCCCTGCATCAAGTCTTCTCTAACCCACCATAATTCTTGCAGCTTTTGGGAACGCAAAGACCATCCGTAATGACAATTCCAGCCGATTTGGGAAGTACATCGATATCCACTTCAACAAAAGGGGAGCCATTGAGGGGGCAAAGATTGAGCAGTACCTGCTGGAGAAGTCCCGGGTGTGCAGGCAGGTAAGGTGATGCACCTGCAAGGCGTGGGAGCTGGCACTTGGGCAGTCAACATTTGTGGCGCTGTTCTCCTCACAGAGCTGACACTTGCTCTTCTCCTTCAGGCCCAGGATGAGAGGAATTACCACGTGTTTTACTGCATGCTGAGAGGAATGACCATGGAGCAGAAGAAGAAGCTGGGTCTTGGGAAAGCCACAGACTACAACTACCTTGCGATGGTGAGAGAGCAGCGGAACAGAGGTTTTGGTGGGGTGATATGGTGAAAGGTTCTTAGCAAGAGAGAAGGAAGGCATAGGTGCTCCTGCAGCCAAGAGCTGCTTTGCTGGTTATGACCTTCCTGAGCCTTAGCCACAGGGTTTGATAGATCTCTTTGTCTCACCACCACAAGGCTCATAGTCTTAGTGGAAACCCTTAATCCCTGTGTCTAGACCAGGCTATTTCCACACTTCCTGTGAAGTAGGACACAAGCTTGGATGGGGTGGTATATGGTGCCCCTGCCACGTGTTTGGAAGTAACCAGGGTGTTAGAGAAGACCTGTTGCTCTTGAGGCAGTGATGGGTATAGAGTAGTGCTTGTCTGGATGGACATTCTCAGCAGAATATGCGGCTGAGCTGTGTGTGCTCCAAGTGTCCGACCGAGCCAGCAATCTCCAGCCCTATTCCCTATATACCAGTGTTGATATCCAGAGGAGCAGATAGAAGCAGGTGTAATTAAGGCTGGTGCATCATCAGCAAGGCTGGGACCCAGCTTTCTGACTGCATCAGTGGGAGCCTCCAGGTCTCTATCCCCATCTTTGAGAGCTTTTTCTCCTCTGCTGATGGCAGTCAGACACAGGGTACCTGGGGACAACAGGGTAAGTGTAGATCACAGGGCTGAGCACTGAATCATAGAATATGACAGAGGGCAGAGCCAGATCCACAAGTTCAGCATCATCCCTTAAACAAAGCATAGCTGGTTCAGGGAGAAGCCCTGATATCTTAGGGTTACACTCCAGTGCTCCGTGGCTTTGCCCCATGCAGTGTGTGCCCTGTTTGCCTCCTCAGGGTAACTGCACGACCTGTGATGGCAGAGATGATAGCAAGGAGTACGCCAACATCCGCTCCGCTATGAAGGTCCTCATGTTCACCGACACGGAGAACTGGGAGATCTCCAAGCTGCTGGCTGCCATCCTGCACATGGGCAACCTGCAGTATGAAGGTAGAAGGACAAAATAAAGAGACATGGTCCAGTGCACTGCTGCTCTTTATTGTGCGTGCTGACGGGGAGCCAAGCTTAGGGATGGAGGGCTGTATCCGGAACACCTGCCATGGTGCCATGCCAGGGGCTCAGGTTTTTATTGTGGCAATGTAAGGACAAGGAATGAGGAATAATTCCGCCTGCCCACAGCAGGGCTGCCAGGCTGCAGTGTGCTCAATGACATACACTTTTTCTGGATGTTGTGGGGTTGAATATGGCCACGGGCCACTCAGTAGGCTCAGGTTTTACAAGGAGAGACTAATGGAGTATTTGACAGATGCCTGTGTGATTGGATATGCCTTTGTAAAGGTACCAAACAGCTCTGCTGTCAGAAATGACAGTGATTTTAAAAGCCTCTTTGGAAGACAGAACCCTAAAGCACTTAGGTGCTAGAAACATTTCTGCATTCTTTACTATCTGGTCTGGCAGAGCAGAGTACAGGTCCTTTGCAGCCAGCAGCAGGACTCCAGCAGATTTGTGAACTTTTCTCTCCCTTCTGATGGCCAGATTTTGCCAGGACGTCACACAGAAGCAGTGGAGAAAGACTCTTTCCCTCACCCCATCCACCTTGTGCAGAGACACATCCCTTGCTGATGGCTTTCCCTCTGCCTTTCTTTCCCCAGCTCGGACCTATGACAACCTGGATGCCTGCGAGGTTGTTCAGTCAGCATCGCTCATCACTGCTGCAACGTTGCTGGAGGTCAGTGGCCCTGCAGTGCTGCTGTTCCCTTCTCGATTCGATCTCAGGTTTTTAGTATTGTGGCAGAGCTTTGTCTGAGCCAGCCTGTCCTTGCACCACCAGCTCTAGGAGGCTGAAGAGGCCCAGATAAGCTATATTGTGTCCTGCATTGACAGCATGAAGGTGGATGTCTCCATCTGGGCTGAGTAGCCAGAGGATACCACAAAGATGCTCAGAGGACTGGCGCATCTCTTCTATGGAGACAGGCTGAGAGATTTGGAGTTGTTCAGCCTGGAGAAGAGAAGGCTCTGAGGACAGCTTAGAGCTCCTTTCACTACCAAGAGAGGCTACAAGACAGATGGAGGAGGGACTTTTGAAAAGCACATGGAATGATAGGATAAAGGAGAATGGGTTCAAACTGAAAGAGGACAGGTTTAAATTAAATATTAAGAAATTCTTCGCTGGGACAGTGGTGAGGCACTGGAACAGGTTGCCCAGGGCTTTTTGTGGCTGCTCCACTTGTGGAAATGTCCAAGGCCGGGTTTGATGGGGCTTTGAGCAACCTGGTCTAGCAGAAGGTGTCCCTGCCCATGGCAGAGGTGTTGGAACTAGATGATCTGTAAAGGTCCCTTCCAAACCAGACTATCCTATGATTCCAAGATTCTGTGATCTGACCTCCCCTTCATACCAGCAGACAGAAATAGACCCTCTGGTGGCACATCGTCCTAGAAAGGACATCCAAAATACCTCAGTCCCTAAAGCAGAATGTTTTCCTCATTGAGATAAAGAAAGTTCATAACGGTACTTGAGACAGATGTCATATATACTCTGTGTATCTGAAGTGAGGTGAGATGACCCTCACTGAAACCATCCATGCAGTGACTGGAGCGTTCTTCAGTGGCCTTCTCAAGAGCTAACAGGGATCCCTCAGGGACATCATCTCATCTCCATAGGCACTGCTGGTCCCAGAGTGTGATCCACAGCTCTCTATCCATTTAGGGAGTGGATATTTCCCTGAAATATAAAAAGGGGTCAATTTGATGCAAAGCTTTAACCATGCTGGTGGCATACAGCTTTGCAGGCTTTGCTTTTCTTTCTCATCCTGCCTTCGCACACCTCATTAACATCTCATGCTAAATCACAAGAACACTTTACATATTAAAATATGGTATAAAAATGTTAATTTTTCTCTCTAAAAATGCCTGTCATCATTTGAGGTACCTCCCCTGCACAGCAGCTGTGTTTGGTGTTGTCTCTGTCAGGTTGAGCCTCAGGACGTGATGAACTGCCTTACCAGCCGGACTATAATCACGAGGGGCGAGACTGTCTCCACCCCTCTCAGCATGGAACAAGCGCTGGATGTGAGGGACGCTTTTGTAAAGGTAAGTCTTAGGGCATTTCCTTATGCTTTCTATTGATAAGATTAAGAAATCTGCCCTTTCTGATGCTGAAGCATCCACTGCACAGGAAAAGGGTTTCGCTTGGTGCCTGTGTGAGCTCAGATCAGCAAATGCCCTTGAAACACTGTTCTAATTGGGATGTACAAAGAGTTGAGATGGAAGGAGTCTAGGTAACCTGCTCTGCAAGGATTTGCAATCTGGACTGGAGATTGTCTGTACTCAGAGGGGACCTGCAGAAGGACCCAGCATTCTGAAATTACTTCACCTCAGCTTCAGGAAAGATCCTCAGCTGCTGAAAATCAGAGCGACTCTACGAACACCTCTAGCACCCACACCTGAATTTCAAGATTTGGGAACGTAGGCAGCAGTAAATACAGCAGAAGGACACAGGGACAGGGATAGAGCAGTCTAGCAGCCATCAGAGCGCTCAGAACATCACTCGAGGCTTTGGGGTGATGAAGGTTGATGGGGTGGGTGTGCATCACTGCTGTGCTGTTTGCAGCCCCATGTCAAATTGCGAGACAAGCATTATTGGCATGCTTTGGCTGACTTGGGTCCTCATTTTATCTGTGGGGAGTTGGTAGATCAAGCTGGTTTGATAGCTAACTAGCATGCAAATGCTGACAGTGTCTTCTCTAGCGGGGACAGGCCTTTGAATTGGGCTCTCCTCTTGGTTGCACTGCTGTAGCTTATAAAATAAAAATTAATAACAGTTTAAAACATGAAGTTCTGGAATTACTGAAGCAGCAATATCTGTGTCATTAAATCATCAGACTGTTCAGCCAGTGTTGCAATGTTTCAGTAAACACCTTGTCCAAGTGAGCAAGATGTTCTTGCAGTGTAACATGGCTCTGCTCTGCTGATCTGTAGAGAGAAATGTGTGGAAACCAAGGTTTCCACCTGTCTGGTGGAACTGTCTGGTTTCACAGCGAGCCCACAGATCTCAAATTTAGGACTATCCAAATCTGGGGTTTTGCTCCCAGTTGTCGTTTAGCTAGGTCTGTTTTCCTTGATCTACGTAACGGTTCTTGAAGCTTTAAACCATGCCGAGAGACTGGCATAAATGTTGGTGAGCACGTCCTCAGGGATTGCCTGGTTGTTTGCCATGCTTTAGTAGATCCTGTGTCATCAAGGGTTAAATGGTGACACAGACTGGCAGGACAAACTGCTGATCTGTCTCAGTGAGCTCCATCTTTGGGATGTTGCAGGGAATTTATGGGCGACTTTTTGTGTGGATCGTGGAGAAGATCAACGCTGCAATTTACAGACCTCCTTCCCAGGAACTCAAAAGTATCAGGAGATCCATTGGCCTTCTTGACATTTTTGGCTTTGAGAACTTCACTGTGAACAGGTATGGAGCCTGCAAAAGGAGAACTAGGTCTTAATCCTCCTTCACAAGCCCAAGCTCAAGGTCTTCCAGTCCTTTCACCTCTCCTGAGGTGAACTGGACTGGGTTGGACCAAGCCTTTTTCTATTTGAGAAATTACCAGGACCAATAAATTGCAGCAGACAGTGGAGTTCCTAAACTGGTTTAGACCACACATATAACATTGTTTTGGGAGAAAAACTGATTGTCTGAACCAATAAGGAAATTCTAAGCCAACAGCAGGCTTACTGAGTGGTTGATATGGCCTGAGAGTATTGCTTCAAGCATGGAGAGAGATGTAGAAAAATTAACCATGATGGATCTAAAGTGGCCTTTTCTTGACCTTCCCTCCACAGTTTTGAGCAGCTTTGCATTAACTTTGCGAATGAAAACCTGCAGCAGTTCTTTGTGCGCCACGTCTTCAAACTAGAGCAGGAGGAGTACAACCTAGAGAATATCAACTGGCAGCACATCGAGTTCACTGATAACCAGGATGCCTTGGACATGATTGCCATCAAGCCTATGAACATCATCTCCCTCATTGACGAGGAGAGCAAGTTCCCCAAGGTGTGTTTTGGCCTCAGCCTTGCTGCCAGTGACTCTCCTGATTTTATCCCCTTTGCACTTGCATGCTAGCACCCTGTGAGAGATCTGCTCAGCCCCAAACACACATTCACCAGTGGCCTGCCTATTTATAGCTTTTATTGCTCTCTTAAATTTGCTTCCATCGGTATAACAGCCGTTCTAAAACAAGTGTTTCTGATGCGAAAATATGCCTGCAAGAGGCTCAAGAACATCTATTGGCAAAGTTTAAGAGAAAATAATGTTAAATATACTCCTTTTGGAGCATTATTTTGAATATAGCACTATGTACCAGTGATATTTAATCAGTTTCTGTAATTTCTGCACTTGACATATCTTCTCCAACATACCACTTCCCAGCATAAATGCACATTGTCACCCAAGACAAGAAAGAAATGTGCTATTGACTGGAAAATTATTTTAATGGGAATAGCCTTGGTTAAATGTCAGACCTTTTTGTGCATGCACAGGGTACAGATGCCACCATGTTACACAAGCTGAACTCCCAGCACAAGCTTAACACCAACTATATTCCTCCGAAGAATAACTACGAAACCCAGTTTGGCATTAACCATTTTGCTGGAATTGTTTACTACGAAACAAAAGGTATGGGGCAGCTCCTGGGGCCCTGCAGGGGGTGAGGGGATGTTCATGGGCAGACGAGCTGCTGTTGTGTTGGAGCAGGGCAGGGTGGTAGTCCACAGTAGTGTCAATGTACTCCTTTTCTGGCTGCAATGACTTGACCCTCCAGCTGTGCCCATGAGCTGCAGAGTTCTGTGCTGTTTCATTTGTGTGTGCCTGTGACAGAATGGCAGTGCTTTGCACCACTGCATCTTCAATCCAGTTGGAAGATGCACCTCTGTCTTCCTTCTCATGGTCCTTCTCTCTCTGCACCCTCACTACTCCCATTACCTCACCAAGAACATCCAGTAATCCAACAACCCAGAAGCTGCTTGCAGCTCGCATACTGCCCATGTTGCACTGTGTCATCTATGTGTTGTCCCATTATTTCTCTAGGTTTCTTGGAGAAAAACAGGGACACGCTGCATGGAGACATCATTCAGCTGGTGCATTCCTCAAAAAACAAATTCATCAAGCAGATCTTCCAAGCAGATGTGGCAATGGTAATGCAGGCGGGAGAAGATCTTTATTCACGAGGAGGGGTGTTCCTGGAAGGGGTGGAAGATTTGCGGAGTCATATTGCTCTGATGCTCTTTGGGGTGTTTCAAACCTGTTAGTGAGAGTCAGCCATAAGGAACTGTTAATGCAGTGTCACGGGTGCATCCCACTGATGCCCCCAGTTCACTGCATTTGGTTCATCAAATACTTGGTTTTTTTGCTATGATTGCACCTCTCTGAATTGTGTAGGGATTGGAACAATTAGGTTTGGGATTGTAGAAATCTGAGAGAAGAAGAACTGTGCCTTCCAGTTGGGTCATCCAGATGTGTGTACAATACAATGAGAAGTAAACTAACAGAGGGCAGGTTTAGATTAGGTATTAGGAAGAAATTCTTTCCTGTGAGGGTGGTGAGACAGTGGCACAGGTTGCCCAGAGAAGCTATGGATGCCCATCCCTGGAAGTGTTCAAGTGTTCAAGCAATCTGGTCTAGTGGAAGGTGTCCCTGCCCATGGCAGGAGGGTTGGAGCTACATGACCTTGAAGGTCCCTTCAAACCCAAACCTTTCCATGAGTCCGAGTAAAAGCCAAATACTTGTCGACCAGAGTAGAACAAAAGGACAGTCTTGCTGGTCCTTAAGCACTGCAACAGGACTTGGAGGGAACAGTTGTGTTTTACTGTTACAACAGCAGAGAGAAGGAACACCAGTTATGAAAGCTGAACTTTAAAGCTCCTCTTTCCACATCCCAGTCCTCCAGGAGGTTATGTGCTTAGTCCATGCTCAGTGTGAGAGAAGACTGTGTGCCCTGAAGCTTTAGAGAAAGGCAGAGTTACTGCTTTAACCCTTTCCACCGCATTTGAGCATTTATTACTGGGATACCAGCTTAAATGCTGAGATTAGTGACCGTTTCACCATTAATAACACAAATGTATGATATTTTCTTCAGGAAGTTGAAAATCTAAATCTCTCTACTCAGCCCTGCTCCCAAAATTAAAGTAGAAAGGGTTTTAAAATATCAGTCTTGCAGAATCTGGAAAGTCTATACAGATCAGTCACTATGGCCAAATCCCCAAGTCTTTCCCTAGGCAAAAGCCATGGGACTGCAGAGGGTGTGGGGATAACATTTTTCAAAGCAAACAATTTTTTTGGCAGTCGGAGTCCCATTTCCAAAGGCCAGCCAATGCCACTGATGGACTAAGGGACTTAGGGACTTTCAGGAGTGCCGAGTTGTAAGTGCTGAATTCCTTTCCTTGTTAAGGGAAAGAAATATTTACATTCCCAAGACTTTTCTTTGAATATGCTACATGCTGTTTTGCAAGCCTTGTTGGTAACCTTTAGCCATTCAGTTTTCCTCCTGCTGAAATTAATGATCATTATCCTTTTGACTTCATTAGGAATAAGAGAACATTTATCAATTATTAATTAAGCTACCAGTTGGCATGACACCCCTGGTGGGTTCAGAGCTATCCTCAGATATGGATACTCCTGTTAAAGTAGACACTAACTCCCTTAGCATCAGTGCTGCTGCTTACTTTGCTTTTTATTGCTTATTCCTCGCTGCTTTTTATTTTTGATGTAAGCTTTGCAGTTGAGCTTGGAAGTGATTTCTTTCTTCTTTGGGCAGAGCAGAAATGCACTCTGGGGCATCGATGAGAGTGTTTACACAGTCACACAAGCTTTCTCACGGGGTCACCTACCAAAGCATCTTTAAAAGATGCTGGAAGTATATAATAGCAAAGATGAGATGTCTGCCTGGGTGTCATCTAGGACCTGAGATCTGAAACCTCTGAAAGCATCAGAACACTTTTTTTTTAATGTAAAACAAGGTGTCCCTGCTTATAGTTCCACTAGACATCTTCAGAATCTGTCCCGAGCGGTCGTCTCTCTGCTTTGACACTTCAGTGATGTCTGGTTTTCTTTTTTGAATGAGAGATTTTTAGCCTGACTGTCATGGAACTGGAAGAGGAGCCAACATTGTGTACCAGCTCCCCTAGACATGCACAGTGTCATTGTGAACCTGCAGAGCACTTATTCCCTGAACACCACCACACAAAAATTCTCAGACAAACAGGATCCAGCGTGGGGCTGAGATGCTTTTGCCTTGCTTTCCACCAAAGTTCAGTAATGTTTGCAGCCCCTTTCTTAGGACATGGGCCCCAAAAGAAGCAGCAAGTGAGCCTGGGTCGTGGAATTTGACTGCATGTAGCAAACATCTGTGATGAAGTGTCCTTGGAATGTCTTGGAACTGTGCATGCCTTCCCCAAGCATCAGTGAGGCAATCTATGAAGGAACTTTCCAGAGACACTCAGGCTTGGGCAATCAAATCTGACATCTTCCCTTAAAAAGAGACAAGTGGGTGCTCTGCTGAGGGCTAAATCAAATCATGAGGCATTTTGCTCAACACCTTCCAAACTTTGGTCCTCAGGAGCTCATTGATGAGTTTGTAGGATTTTGTGAGTCAGTGACAAGCAAGTCCACATCCGCTTTACGTTCAGTCTTTCAAATGGGGTCCTTATATTCCAGAAACCTGAGAAAGCCACAGAGAAATTTAAAAACCAGTTAAAAGTGTATATTTGAATATTGTAGTAACTGTTTGGTCCCTGAAAGACCTAATATTTGTGCACAATGAAACCTGCGTGGTGAACTGGGTATTTCTGGAGCACATGGGGCTATGAAGTCTCATTTATGCATGGCCAGCACAGAGAAGGTCTATCTGCATGTGTTTGCTGAATGGGAACATTGCTTTGAGTGGTGCCAGGTGAAATTATGGATTGAGTGGGAGTTGCACACTGTTCCTCTGAGGAATCAGCTGGTATGGTCCGGCAGCACTGCTTGCTCAAGGAACAGGTAGAAGGAGCAGTGGAGGATGGAACCCTGTAAAGGGAAAAAACAAATGGGAAACTGGGGGAGGGGGTCTTTCCCCTTGGCAAAAGTTTAAGTTCTATCAAAAATGCCTGATTTTGGGGATTAAAATCAGGGAGGAAGGGAGGGATTTCTTTAGAATTCTTGTGTTTTGTTCCTGACACCTTCCCAACCACTGTATATTGAGAGCAGAGATGTGTGAGGAAGAAGAGTGGGAATGGCTGAAACTGGATGGGTAAAGAGTGAGGTTAAAAAATGTACGAAGTTTGTTTCCAAGAAGCAAGAGCTGAACACTGGCAGTTACCTCAGCTTCAGAGAAGTGAATGTTGAGACAAAGGGGAAAAGCCAGGAGAGCGTTAGATAAAAATCTAAGAATTAATGCATTTTGTTCACAAGATAGATTACGGCTGGACCTCCAAGATTAAAAATGTCACGCTCCCATTTCAGTTATTCCTTCTTTTCACTATTTGCTCTTCTCTGTCTCTGTTTTGTGTTTTGTTTTGTTTTTTTACCTGTGCTTCGTGTAGTTTCTCTGTGGCTATGCATCCAGCACATTTGGCCAGTCGCCCACACCCACACCAAAGGTAAACTGAATACACAAGTTCCTCTGTTTTATACTCACCTCTCCTTGGCAAGGATTGTGCTTTACTCCTGTTGGTTTATTCCTCTTCCTGCACTATCTATAGAGGATCCATTTCAAGTGACCAATGTGATGGAGAGCATTTTTACAGCTTGTTGAATAGGTACAGGTGTATGACTGTGTCACTTAATTCTAGGATTCAACTCAGAAGATGGGAACTTTGTAATGATGGGAATTTGGTTTGGATAAAATCAGAACCAGGCTCAGCCAAAGTTTTGAGGATTTTATCCTGATATTTAATTCATTTAAAATAACTTCGGATGGATAATCTGGGATTTTTGTTTACCATGGTGCCACCATTAGCTTCAGTGGGACATTATTCCTCCAAACAACTGCAAATCTGACCCTGTTTTGCACTTTTTGAGGCAAGACAGCTTACATGCAAAGAGAGACCTCTGGATTGCATTTCTGGGTTGTTTGGAAATGCCATCATTTTTGGAGGTGGAGGGTTAGTTCTTGTTCAGGGGAGACCTCAGATGCAAGCCTTCAGAGACAAGATAATATGAAATTTTTTCATGATCATCAAAACAGGCTTTTGGCACCTTTTTTAGGTCTTTTCTGTTGCATCTCATCTGCTGACTGGTTCTGATAGCTTCTCAAACCTTGCTTGCTAGAGATTTGGGCATAAGGTAGCATATTGTGTGCTAAAGATTTTATGCTATGAGCTTGTGACTCTGCTCACATTCCACAACCCCTTGATAGCTAGAGGATTAGCCTGACTTTCAAAATTCAGGTCCTTGCATGGGGGTGAATTTCATCCCTTCTTCTGCAGTGTCTTGGATGTTTGGATTTGGAATTCCAATGAGGAGGATCTGACCCAAAATGACCCAAAGCCATTCATCCCAGAGGTGGATTCCTTTCCGTCCTATATCGTGGTTAAAACTGTTTCAATTGGAACATATCATCGGGCCTTGCTCTAGAGTTGTAGCAAAAATAATAGTCCTTCCTGAGTTAGGATACGAGAGAGCTGGAGAGGGATTTTTGACAGGGGCATTGAGTAATAGGACAAGGGGAATGGCTTTAAACTGAAAGAGGAAAGGTTTAGATGAGGTATTAGGAAGAAATTCTTTCCTGTGAGCGTCACAAGACACTGGCACAGGCTGCCCAGAGAAGCTGTGGCTGCCACATCCCTGGAAGTGTTCAAGGCCAGGTTGGATGGGGCTCTAGTGGAAGGTGTCCCATGGCAGCGGGGTTGTAACCAGATGAACTTTAAGGTCCCTTCCGACCCAAACCATTAATGATTCTGTGATTCTATGGTGGGATTAAATCCAGGAGACAAACATGCACAATCTGTCAGAAGTGTTTAGGCCATTTTTTCCTCTGAAGATGTCAACAGGAGATACAGAGAAACACAAATATTGTTGTTGTCATAGTTGATCTTACAACTAAGCGTCACGTTTTGTAGGTTTTCTAATGAATAATAATTGTTCATATTTGTTAGATACTGAGGTAAAGGTGGAACAGCCAAGATAAAAAAGATTTTTCATACATATATATATGTATATATATATGTATATGCATGTCAATAAGTTTGCAGTTCAAAACAGTGATACTTGGCACTGTCATGTGGCCCATGTCGACTTTGCATTGGAAGACACATTCCAGACTGCACAGCCTTTGGGAGAAAGGCTCTCTTCACTGTATGACACTGCAGAATGAAGTGGCCTCAGCTTTCAGTGTTCACCTGAAGGCCACCCCAGTGACATTTCATAGAAAAACATAACAAACAAAAAGCATCATTTTGCTCAGAAACTGCATGTCACATTGGCATGGCACAATTTAGTGACCTTATAATCCTAAAGAAATGGGAGGATGGTCCTTTGTCCAGAACCTTTCCCCTAAGCATTGCTGGTGGTACATGCTTCACCCTCCTTCCCTAACTCTCCTCAAGTATTTCATCTTTCTGCATCTCTACTGAAGCAGGTTGCCATCTCCTGATGGTGTTTCTGGTGCCCCAAAAGCCTTCTCCTTCAAGGAGGAGAAGGTGCAGAGGGACAGAAGGAATACGCTCTACCATTTCTGGCTCAGTGACATTTCTCCTTGTAGTTGCCATTCTCCTTGCCTTTTGTCTTGGTGTTACTGCAAACAGCCATGTACGTGTTTGCACCTCCAAAGTTCAGACTGGCTTGAGATGGCAGAAAAAAGCAGAATTGAAGCTTGCCCGGATGTCATGCTGGTCTGCGCATCATTCTGAACTCTGTTCTGCATGCTCCTTCCCTGTAAATCATCTAATTCTCTTCTTTTTCTTGTCTTTCTCTTCTAGTCTTTTAGTCTTTTCCTCCTTTGATGCGGAATACAGGCTGAGTGCCCCAGTCTGGGGTGCAGCACCTGTGAATCCTGCTCACCCTTCCCCATGGCACACAGGTCTCATCCTCCCTTCTACTGGGCTTTGTATGGACACAAGTGAAGAGAAAGTCTGAGTCCCAAAGATGTTACAGTCTCAGAGTCTGAAAGCTAAGAAATGTCTGGCCAGGGAAAAGCAGAATGTATCTGCCCTTTCTCCGTCAAGCTATGGGGACTGGGTCTGGTTATAGCTAAAAAAATGCTTCTCCTCTGCAGTAAATCCTGTCTTTTCAGTGCCTTGCTAGGCTGCATTGACAGGCTGCTCCACTCCTTTTTTGGGGTCTTTTTGTTGAAGTAAGGGAAGAGGTGTGATTCTCTCCAAGTTGATGTTGAGGTGAGGCAGAAGGAACCACAAGTACTTGAGTGGTGTCACCCATCCCTGAAGGATGAAGCTGATGCAAAACTTGTCAGAGTAATCATTGTGTGTCTGAGAGCCCAAAAAGTGCCCATAGGGCTGGTGCCCACCATTGAGAGGAGTCTCTGCACAAATGTCAGGGCCTGAAATATCATCCCTGAATGGGATGATGTGGTCTTGACAGGAGGAGCCCAGACCACTCTGACTATTTGGACAGGAAGACAAGCTGCTCTCTGGTCACTGTCCCTTCCTTCCAACTCCCCCCAGCAGAAAGCTCTCAGATGTAAGGATGGAGATGGCCCCACTGCTTTTTGCCAGATCTGGATGCATGCAGGAAAGAAATGCAAGGCACCAGCAAGCTGGAGAGGCATTTCTTGCTGTCTGGGAGCAAACCACTCATGCATTCCCTTGCAGACCCTTGATCAAAGTTTTATTCCCTTCCTAACACCATTGCTTAAAAATGATCTCTCCCAGCCAAGCCCAAACTGACTAAAATTTGGCTAACATGCAGTTGTTTCCGACTGCCAGCCCTGCTCCTGCATCTGTTGCTGCTTCCAACCCCTGTGGCTATCCTTCCACATCTCACAGAGGTGATCTCTTGTATATAATTAGTAAAGTGATAATAAAACATTCATCAAAGCCTTTCAGACCAGGATTGTTGGTGAAACAGCCTTTTCCTCAGAAAATCTGTGACGAAATATGAGCATCAGACTCTACAGTGCTGTGCAGGTAGCAGCTGCATTAATTACTCTAGATTTGTTAGCAGTTTGTCCTTCCAGGGAGGATTTTGCTGGGAGAGATCTCTGGTAGCGCCCCATGCTCTTCTTGACAAGCAGGCC
The DNA here is from genome assembly GCA_013397755.1 of Cnemophilus loriae. Classification (NCBI taxonomy): domain Eukaryota; kingdom Metazoa; phylum Chordata; class Aves; order Passeriformes; family Corvidae; genus Cnemophilus; species Cnemophilus loriae. Next base: position 346,796 of record VZTF01005563.1, on the reverse strand, counting down.
AGGTTTTTGTGGTGTTTGCATGAGCTGGGTTTTCTCTTGTTGGAATTCCATGATGACTTTGTGTTTGTCTTGATTGGGTTTGTCTCAACATCATATCCAACCTGAGCTATGAAAGCTCCCTGTTCGTGGCAAAGGGGTTGGACTAGAGGGAATTTATAATCCCTTCCTATCCAAACTATTCTGTGATTCCGTGGAATTCCTCAGTTTTGGGGGGTGGGAATGTTAAAAGTTATTAGTGCTATGTGATGAAGCACTTGTAAAGATTTTAGCAAAGGTAGAAATAAACACAGCAACAAAAATATGCAAATAAACACTGCAAAACATGGCAGCAAGGCCAGTGCAGATGAGGATTTTGTGACTCCACACATGGCTTGACTGCCTGCAAATAAGAGGATGTTGGCAGGAAAAATGCCTTAAAATCCTGCTGGAGTCCTCCCTTTGGGAATTCTCTGGCCATCAGGTCATGTCACAGGTCATTGTCACAGTTCACCCTGTTTTTAATTCAGAGGGAGTTGCCTCCTGGTGCCCAACTCTTCCTCCAACCCTCCAGCATCACCTGCTGCCCCGCAAAGGCTCCCTGAACACCAGACCCCACTAGACACACAGCACCACTGTGACTGACGAGTAATGAGCTCAGGTAATAGTGGCTGGCACATGAAATGAGCTAGGGACTTCATTTGGAGGTGGTTTAACAAGGTTTTCCCAGAGCAGAGAGAAGGGACTATTAAGGGAAACACATACATTCTCATTTAGAAACAGTTGCCCCAAAATAGAGATTGGGTTATTAATTTGACCAAGGGAGTTAAACCAAGAAAAATACTCCAAATCATCCTGATTCCCCATAAATACTCACCTCATTTAGTCTAGTTAATATTCTTTTCCAAAAGCAACTAGAATCTGTGGTAGTACAGGCTGAGGAATCTCAGAAGTTTCTGGAACTGTTGCAGAGTCACCCTGCAGCAAGCATTCTCCTGGGTTATTTTTTACCCTAAATGGGTCTCTGGTTCTTGTTCCAGGGAGCAGGAGGAGCTCAGCCTGACACGAGGAACCATGACAGAGGGTTTGGCATGGCCATGCTGCAATGCATGGGGACAGGGAAGCCCACGCTGCTCCCAAGAGCATCCCTGGGCAGGTGCATTGCCCCAAGCTGTAACGCAGAGAATTTTGATGGCCCAGAAGAGGCTGTTGGCACTTACGGGCAGATCTTCCTCATGGCTCTGCATAAGGAAGATGGGTTTTCCAGTCACACCAGGAGGTTCAAGCAGGAGAAATTAAATCATGGCACTTTTCCTGCCTGCATGGAGCCGTATGGAGTAGGCTGCCAGAGCCCGGCCATTGCAAGTTCACAGGCTCTGCCCTTCCCTTCTCCTGCCACAACTTTCAGCCACCTCTGGCCCCACTCCGCGCTCCAGCCCCGGCTGTTGCAGGAGGTTCCTGGGGACGCGGCCAGAGGGGAAAGGCACTGTTATCCTTTCATTTCCTGAGTGCACTCTGCTGCGGTTTTGCAGGGAGCAGAGACGAGGAAGCGCTCACCGACGCTCAGCAGCCAGTTCAAGCGCTCCCTGGAGCTGTTGATGAGGACTCTCAGCGTGTGCCAGCCCTTTTTTGTCCGCTGCATCAAGCCCAATGAGTACAAGAAGCCCATGGTAAGTCCTGCTTTTCTCTTCTGGTTGCTTTTTGTACAGGACTGCCCGTGGGGTCGTTCTGCCCTGGAAATACCGGCAAAACTCCTTTGGGCATCAGTGGAGTCAGGACTGACCCTGCGCGCTTAGAAAACCAACCCACAGCCTTTTGTGCAAGCAAGAGTCACAAAAGGGTTGGCAAAATCAGGCACTTGCTTTGCAGTCCAACAGCACCCCAAAACTTTTTGCAGGGGGTAGCTCCTGACTCTGCCTTTCTTCCCAAGGATGATCTCAAGGAATTCACCCTGCAGCCCTTTATCCGATAGGAAATGCCTGTCCGTTTCCATAGCGGGTAGGCTCCTTCCTGCCAGAGACTTCAGCTGAGCTATTGAGTTTAGTTCGGTGCCAGAGTTCAGTGCTTTCTAAAAATCATCTTCTCGTGGGTGTTTTCCTGAAGGTCTTTGCTCCCAATAGGCCTCCCTTATTTTAAATCCTGTTTGATCCTTTCCACTGCCTTTTTATTTTCTTCATCAATTACAAAAGCATGGCTCTAAAAGCAGAGGAAAAAGGAGGCAAAATAGCACAGAGGAAATGTGAAAGGAGTTACCTTGCTCCAATTCACAGCGATTTGCTTCAAAAGCAACTAACACTATGAGGGCAAACTTTTAGGAGCAAATGAAAAGGAAGGAGAGGACTGTCAGTCACCCTGCTTACAAACTGCTCATGGAAGGGTCTCCAAGTTTTGCAGCAAAGGCAGGTGATAAGATGTGTGCTGCATGCCCTCATCCCACTCCCCACACCTTGCAGGATCAGACACTGATGCTGTGAGCAATCGCTGTTACCTGCTCACCAGACTTAGTAGTGATACTGCTTGGAGAGGAAGAGCTTTATTTAATAAATAATATAGCCAGGGCTGGAGCTTTATCTAAAGTCAGTGTCTGTTAGCAAACCTCAGCTGAGTGCAAAAAAGCATAAAATACTGAATTTCAGAGCTGGGACATACAAGCAGTATTTGTTTGAAACTTATTTTGCTGTTCAGTGAACCTAATACGATGCAGAGCAAAAGGTTTGGTGGAATATTGGAATAATGGAATATTTTGGGTAAATATTTAACAATATGTCTGATCTGTGATTATCATCTGAGTAGAGATCAGAACAAGACCTTCTTTTTGAACATAGGCGATGTTGAGAAATAGATGTACATCCTGAACTGATGTTAGCAAATTATTCCAAATGCCCTGACTCTGAGCTGGTTTTACACCTGAGTGTCTGGAATTCAGTCTGGTATTTTGTGTCCTGCATAGGAAGTCTGCATTTCATCAGCTCTTGCAAGTGCTAAGCAAGAAGTCTCTGTTCAACCTATTTGTCTACAAAACTTTCAGTGGGACATGAAAACAGCTCCAAGTTTGAAAGAACTAGACAAAGAGAAATTAATCTCTCCATTAAAGAAATGAGTGGGTGAGCTAACACTGAATCAGAGACTGCAGTGTGATATGAAATGGGATTTCTTGCTAAATTTAATTTTGACCTTGGTTTAATAATCCAAAGGAAAAGAAATCCCAGATAAAGGCACGCAGAGCTGTGCAGCGTGGCTGCAAAAGAAAACATTGTCTGAGAGAGATCATTTTCTGTTCCTGCCTTTGAAGGAAAACGTACTGATAGTGATAGGAAATGGGATAGAGGAAGTGAAAGGTCAGTGGAAAGTCCTGACTGTTTGTTGCTTTATGTTATTCTAAAACTTTTACTTCCTTCTAAAATGTGCTTTAGGGGAAAAAAAAATTGTTTGCATCGGGATGCTGGCTGGAGTTCTCTGAGTCTGTACATCATCCCATGCTTCTACTTCTGAGTATTGTTCTGGTTAGTCCAAGAGAAAGGCGTGGGATGAATTAGATAACAAACCGCGCAAAGAAAATCAAAACTGTCTCCAGCAGTCTGTGCCTCATCAGGCCCATATGGAGGAGCATATAGTTGCCCATAGGTACAATGAACTAGCCCTAAAAATTTGCAATCAAACCCCAGTGTCCTGTAACTTCCCCAGCTGTTTGATCGGGAGCTGTGCGTCCGTCAGCTGAGGTACTCAGGGATGATGGAGACCATCCGCATCCGCCGGGCTGGATACCCCATCCGCTACACCTTCGTGGAGTTCGTGGACCGGTACCGGGTGCTCATGCCTGGGGTGAAGCCAGCGTACAAGCAGGTGAGAATCCTCTTTCACAGGTAACCATTTCCTCTCTGCTGGGGAATCTGCAGAGATATTTATGGGGTGTGCATCCTCTCCAAAAACAATTATGCAGCACTTGATCCCCAGGTGTCAGCGGTGCTCTGGGCTTTCCAAAAATGAAAAATGGTTACAGGGATGGCAAGGACAGGTAGCCATATTCAGCCTGTCCCTCTCACTCATCTTAAACAAAGTGACAGTAAAGCCATAAGAACCTCATTAGAAGAAAACTGCAGGATTTGGGACCAGGAAAGGTTTACACTGGGCTTGGGAGGAGCAATGGATGGGTCTGGTCCTGGTGAATCCCAACGCCTTTTCTATCAGGGTGACCTGCGTGGGACATGCCAGCGCATTGCTGAAGCAGTGCTGGGGAAGGATGATGACTGGCAGATTGGCAAGACAAAGATATTTCTAAAGGTGAGTGGTTCTCCACATTCCCCCTGCCATCTTGGATCCTTGCCTCTGGAGGCATGTCCTACCATTTCCTTTCCATTACAAGACATGACCCTTTTCCGTGATCTCTGGGCTGGCATGTCAGTGGGTAGAACCTGGCTTAAGGCAGAACATTTGGGGCCGGCTTAGGAGCAGCAGGCAGGAGGAAGTCACAGAATCACAGAATAATCTGAGTTGGAAGGGACCCAGAAGGATCATCAAGTCCAACTCTTAAGTGAATGGCCCATACAGGGATTGAACCCAAGTCCTGACACCGTGCCAGCACTGATGCATTCACAAAACCATACTGACACAGAAGTGGTCACATCCAGTGCACAGCCTTTTCCCTCCTGGGCTGAGTGGTTCAGCTTCCTCTCCTGCCTCCACCCATAAGGCACAGCAGCAGGAAGGACGCCCATGCAGAGCCCTGCAGAGAGAGGGACATGAGCACAACAGGCTCATTTTCCTTTCTGCACATCCTTGTGCAACCCAAGATGTGCCTACAGTCTCCTTTTCTGCATCAGTCCAGCTGACACAGAGCAGTTCAACACTGCATGTCCCCTGCAGCCCCATACACACTCATCTTTCCTTACAAACCCATTCCTGTGCTGTTCTGGGAAGGTGAGGCGTCTCTTGAGCAAAAATTGCCATGATAAACTCTGACTGCTTACACCTAAATTCTCCCCCAAATTCCATTGCCAGCACAAACATCCCCATCTCTTCCCCAGAAGCTGTTCCCACTAGTTGGTCTTTCCAGAGCCTGTTATCAAGATCTCACAGCTGTCAGGACAGGAAACAGAGAAATTGAGAGGCCCCAAGGGGCCGCGGGAGGTCGAGCAAAGCAGGAAATGTGTGGAACTGCCTCTGCTGCACCCAGTGCGGCATGGCTCAGCTTGCCATGACTGGGAAAGAAAGCTGAATCACACACAGCATGGGAGGAATCAGAATAAAGCTTGGATTGGTGCATCTGAAAGCCTCAGGGCAAAGGAAATTCAGTGTTTTGAGGAGCTTTTTTTTCATTAGGGTAGGGATGCATTGCACTCTTGGCTAGAAGTGATGGGACCCAGGCAGCCTGGAGTTTGTTTACAAACCTCTCCAGTGTTCCTAGGAACTGCTCCCAGGGCTGAGAGCACTAGGAGGGAGCTCTGCAGGGAAGGGCAATGTAATTTGGTTGTTTGCAGACTGTGAAGTATTGCATTTGCAGCTTCTGGGTGACCTGATTCATTTGGGAATGAAGACTATATATCACTAAGGTTTATGTTAGGACTTCCCCAGTGAGCAGATGGGGTAACACTTGGGGTGTAAAATGACCCAAGAGTTTATTTTGAACAACTATCCTGGAGAAGGGTCTTGTACCACCCTCTCTGGCCACATATCAGGCAGAGGGAGAGCTCGAGACATTGGTGCTGTGTTGCTTCCTCCCACAGGACCACCACGACATGTTGCTGGAGATTGAGAGAGACAAGGCCATCACAGACAAAGTCATCCTCATCCAGAAGGTGGTCCGTGGGTATAAAGACAGGTAGGTATGAACCCCACTGCCAAATGGGAGGTGGGCTATGTGGGATGCTTCATCCAGCAAGTGGCTCCTGGAGGCTGTGTCACTCCTTTGGTGCCCAGATGACCAGAGGGGACCCCTGATATATTGGCACTCAGGTGCAGCAAGAAATGGAGGAAAACAGTAGAGGAAACAAGAGGATAACTGTGTCATCTGCCTCAAACCTGGACAGAATAGGACCTTCTGTCCCTGTTCAGTGCTGTCTTCAGGGGATGTGATGTTGGCTATGACAGTGCAGCAGTGGGACTCTGAGCTTGCTGAAAGCAACACTAAGACTCCAGTCTATGGAGATCCCCACAAGACTGCAATGGGAATGCTGGATCATCTACTGCGACTAAAGTTGCTCTCCCCAGGACCAAAGGGGTTCAGAACTCTTCCCTTTGCAACCCAGTTTCCAGACATGAGAGGAAGTAATCCACAGGGAGCTCACAGAACTGTTGTGGTTGAAGAGGGGGAGCCGCAGCCAAGGACAAGCTTCACCTACGGAGGAGGGACAGTTCTTGGGGTTTATGCTCTTTGATTGTCCAAGCCACGGCTGTGACTCAGGTTGTGCTTTGCAGAAAGGGCACATGCTAAGTAACTCATCCATCTTCCACACACTGATCATAGCGAGACCCCCCAAGGCCTCCCAACACAATTGTCTCTGTGTTGTCTGCAGGTAGAATCAGGTCAGGCTAGGAAGGATTGGAGGTGCAGATAGGGATAGCAGGGTGGTGTTGATGAGGTTTGCTCTTCATCATTTGGGTGGGATTCAATCCATTCTCAGGTTCTAGAGTGAAGTGAGAAGGATACATAGGGAAAGGATTTTAGATGTGAGAAGAGAGTGCAGAGCTGGGGGAAGGAGGGAACCATTCCTAGCATCACCTGTTCTTTCCATTCCCATGATGTGGCATAATCTGCCTGCAGAGACCTCTCAGAGAGAGTCCCTACAGATGTTTTTATGAAAGCAAGGAGAGCTGGGGAAGGAGACATTTTCAAGTCAAAAATGCAGTGTTTATTCCACCTGGACACTCAGGTTCAAATCCCCAAGAAATGAGGCCCAGGAGATGATGATAAATTGTTGCCAAACCACAGAGGCAAATGATTGAAATGCTTTTGCAGGTCCAATTTCCTGAAAGTGAGAAATTCAGTCCTGATGATTCAGAGATACTGGCGTGGACATAACTGCAGGAAGAACTACGGTGCTGTGAGTACAGGGGTGCTTCCTCACACCTCTGCCTTCCTGCCTCTTTCACCTGGGACATATGTAAGGGTTTCCTGGTTCAAAATGTCCCATTGAATGTTAGAAGTGGTGAGATTGGCTTTTATCAATTGGAGCGATGAATGGAATTTTGCTCTTTTGCTTTGTCCTCTCATTGAAGAGAGTACCTGACCATCTCCTAGCTGTTCTTTTCCCTGTGACTTATATGTCCATTGCACCAACTGATCATTTGGGGTTTTGTAAATCTTGCCCTAGTTTCCAGATGACTGAAATCTCAAGAGCAGCTTCCTCTGAAAAATGGTCTCTGTCTCCGTGTGGGACCATATTTGGGTTTCTCACCATCCCAGTCCGTAGTCCTCTTCCCTCCCTGTTCCAGCTGGTTCTGAACCCAACAGCAGGGTCTTTTGGGAAGTATATTGGGGTCTAAAGTATCTCAGTATAATCCTCCAAGCCTGCAACTTGATAGAAATAGCCACTTTCCAGGCTGGCTAGGATGTTGCCTTCTGCCATCAAACAGCACCTTGACTGTCAGGCAGGAGGTTTGCAGAAGCTGGACCTTCATAGGAACAACCCTCATGGCTTGTGGCTACCTTGGGATGGCCAACCAGACATCCTGAGGCTTCTCAAAGGCTCAGTGGGGAAGAAACTGTGTTTGTCCTTTCTGGGCTTTGAATCAATGCAGCAGCTGGAGGGCTTCATTTCTCCGCCCTCTTGGAGGACCTCCCTCCAGAAGGTTTGCTGTCGTGGGGACTGATTTCAGTAGCTCTTATTTACAGCCGTGCAAGCAGGAGATTAGCGATGGAAATCTGCTTACGGTGGGTGAGCCCCTGGCTGGCGGGGTGGTTTCATCCTGCTCCCTTTTGCAGATGCGGATTGGCTTCCTGAGGCTGCAGGCCCTCTACCGATCCCGCAAGCTTCACAAGCAGTACCATATGGCTCGCCGGCGGATCATCGAGTTTCAGGCGCGATGCCGGGGATACCTGGTCCGTAGGGCGTTCCGCCACCGCCTCTGGGCTGTCCTCACCGTCCAGGCCTACGCCCGGGGCATGATTGCCCGAAGGCTCTATAAGCGCCTCCGGGGGGAAGTAAGTACCATGGAGGAGAAATGGAGATGAGGAGAGGGGAGAAAAACATGCTTCTGCACCACGTGCTCTTGGGATCCATTTTTATAGGAAAAAATATCCAAAAATAAGTAGATGCCTATTAAGAAAGGCTTTTCTATTTATTCCCACAGTATTATCGACGCCTGGAAGCAGAGAAACTTCGGCTGGCAGAAGAGGAACGACTTCGAAAGGAGATGAGTGCCAAGAAAGCCAAAGAAGAAGCAGAAAAGAAACACCAAGTACGTGGGGACTGATCTCTTTCTGGGGTTCTGTCTGTTCTCCAGGCAGAATTAGTTTTGTTCCTTTGAGGGGCAATGACAAAAATATCTAAGAGATTTCTGCCCTGCTTGAGTGGTTTGTATTTAATTCTCTAAAGTACTCTGTGCTCTGTTAGTTTGAATCTGCTCCAGAATTTCTGATTTGCTGCACAGGAATGCCAGAGATTATAGTTATTATTCACTTGCTTTTGCTATTGTATAAAAGGGGAACTGGGACACTCTGTGTGTGTATGTGGACATGCAGGGCTGTTGTATAAAAGAAAAAAATGAGGTCAGTGAGAGTTTCAATGCATGGACCAACACCCCTAAACAGGCACTAAGGAATGGAGAAAATGCGTTGTTTTGTCCTTCTGCAGTTGGGAAACTGAGACATGGGCATGTCACTGATTTGCTCCAAGTTATGATACGGGTATAGTGCCCTAAGCACCAGGCAGCCTGCCTTCCTAAAGCCAGGCCCTGCAGAATTTACTGCCAGCTCATTGGAAGGCGCAGTTCCGTCATTGCAGTTGTCCTTTTGCAGGTACGCCTGGCCCAGCTGGCACGGGAAGATGCAGAGAGAGAAGTAAAGGAGAAAGAGGAAGCACGTCGGAAGAAAGAGCTCTTAGAAAAAATGGAGAGAGCTCGCAACGAGCCAGTGAACGACTCAGAAATGGTGGACAAAATGTTCGGATTCCTGGGGACAACTTCCTCCCTGCCTGGCCAGGAAGGACAGGCACCCAATGGCTTCGAGGTACTGGAGATGTACAGGAGCCTGGCTATCACATGAAAGACTTTAGCAAAACATTAATAGATCAAGGAAGAGTACAGCAATACAAAAGTGTGCCTCCGAAGGCTTCCTTCAAGGCCAGACTCTCCTATATGGCCCCAGAGGGTTACTGTCCTGTGGCTGGAGATAGGCAGGCAGCCTGGCAGCTTTCCCTGGGACTACCAAATGGAGGAGGCATTGCTATAGGATCATTAAGGACCTGTGACCTTTGAGATCTTTCTTTTTTGGTTCATCACAGCTCATGGCATTTAGCTGTTAGACACCCTTTCCCCATGCTATGAGAGGGGCCATGCTTGTTGCTTCTACTGCTCCAGGGACATTCCTGGGCAACTGGCATGTCCTTCGGAGCTTGGGCTTTGCATGGGCTCTACAGCTATATTCCATGTTTTCCCTCTAGCTGACTTTTCCTTTTGAGATGGAAATCAGACTGGCAGAAAAGTCAGGCCCAAAGGGAAATGGTAGTTCTGTATCCAAAGCCATGCTGAGTGTCTGAAATGTCCTTCCATAACAGGATCTTGAGCAAGTCCAGAAGGAGCTGGAGGAAGAGGACCTGGATGCAGCATTGCCTCTCCCTGAGGAGGAGGAAGAAGACCTCTCAGAGTACAAGTTTGCCAAGTTTGCTGCCACATATTTCCAGGGCACAACAACACACACGTACATTCGCCGACCCCTCAAGCAGCCTCTCTTGTACCATGAAGATGAAGGAGACCAGTTGGTGAGGCAGGGGATGAAAAAACTCGAGCAGGGCTGAGTGGGTTGGAGCAAGCCTGGGTAACCCTCCAGTGAAGGGGCACCAGCAGTTTCCATTTGAGATGCACTCATGTGCTGCACACGTGTCCATGGCCACTGTCCCACCAGCATGCTTTGAGTGCTGGTAAGACAGTGAATATTAGAGGGATAGAGCATTAGAGAGGAGGGTCCATCTCTGTACCTTGGTATTTTTGTTAAGACAATGAGGTGCTCTGGGCTCAAGGCATAGGCGATGGAAATGGTTGCTTCAGTATCATTTGTAAAGCTTCTGGGAAGCTGGAAAAGTTGATTCTTACCTTGTTGTACACACCAGTGCAGAGCTAGAAGAGAAGAACTGCTTGTCCCATAGCCAGCAGTACAAGAACAGAAATGGATTGAGCCTGCATGGCTATAATGCACATTAACTTGCCTTCACTGTGCTTCTCCTTCCCCTCTGCAGTGGGTTAGGAGCTGCCAGTCTCTGCCCCTTGATAAGGCTGGCATCTCCTATCAAGAAGCAAACCACTTGTAGGGTTCACAAACACATTCATGGTGGCACGAACACAGAGCCTGAATGTGTGGTCCCAGCCAGCAGCTTGCCCAGCATGCTCAGAGAGGATGCGTGCTGCAGGCAGAACTGTTACTTGTGATGCAGGGAAGTGTTTTATCTCCTGCAGATGTACAGAGAGACCACAGTGGGGATCCTGGTGGATTCAGCATGGCTTGACCACCCCCTCCACTGCCCTGGTGTGAGCTAATGGGGTGTAACTTTCCTTTCAAATAGGCGGCACTTGCTGTATGGATCACTATCCTGCGTTTCATGGGAGACCTCCCTGAGCCGAAATATCACACAGCCATGAGTGATGGTGGTGAGAAGATACCAGTAATGACAAAAATCTATGAGACTCTTGGGAAGAAGACCTATAAGAAAGAACTGCAGGCTCTGCAGGGAGAAGGAGAGGTAACTGCTGCAACTGTAAAAGAGATGTTGTTATTATTAGGTGTTGGATATTGAAATGTGTTGGAAAGAAACAACGTGTGGGGTTTGCGGCAGGCAATCAGTTTGTTGATTTTATTTGAGCTTGTGCTATGAAGGGAGAATTGCCTGTGATCCTGTCCCTTCCTCACAGGGAGAACTGAATGTCCGCTGGCTGAATGTTCCCCAGTGAAGGAAGTGCTCTGATATCTCTCATGGGACTTTGATCTCTCTCCTCCACCCTACAGGGCTAAAATACAGGGGGGAATACAGTGTCCTATGTTTCTTATTTAGGGATTTCCTTTCGATCTGCCCTGAGTCAGAAGAGACTAAATTAAAAATGTGCCCTTAATCTTGGAGCAGGAAGTAATTAGTTACCAGGAGATTCAGCTGTGGAAATAAAAACTAAAAAAAAAATAAATCCCGATTGCATCCTGAGTGCCTTCTGGATGTTACTGGAGGACTTTGTCTTGGTATCCTTCCCAGACAAAACATTGTTCTGGATAAATCAATGTCCACAGTGCTGATACATTTTCATCTTTGGCAATTGCTTTATTCAATAGGACAAGATATTATCTGCTATTGGCATCTTCTGGATGTCACTGTTTAATTTCCAATAAGTTTTCTTGACAAATCTCTGCAGCATTTGCAGAGGTAAATTAACAAATCTCCTTGTTCTTAGAAATGATGATACCATTCAGCACTTCCAGTGAATTACCTGACGAGAGTAGCCTCGAGGTCATAATTCTGTAAAAATATACACCAAGAATCACCTTTCATTCCTTCTACCCATAACTTCTTGCTTGTTTATTACAAAAAGGCGTGTTTTGGCCAATTGAGATATCAGGTAGCACAGAAGAGAAGGAAAAATTAAGCTATCCTTTTTCTCTGTGGTTACATCAGCTCTTCATGGTACAAAAAGATGCCTGAGTGAAATGATATGCTAATCCAGATTTACAACACCAACTCATGTTTGTAATGGATATAAACCATCACAGCCACAGGACTCGAAGTGGCGATTGGGTGTGGAATCATGGTCTTTTCAAAGCTGTTTAAATGGGGAGAGGTTAACTGGGTCCAAAAGTTTGCTATAGAAGTAGAAAGCCAGCAAGTAATTTGATGATACATAGTCAGTGCCTGGAGCTGTCCCACATCAAAGGTATTCTTCTGGGAAACCTGATAGAGCACAGAGCTGGTTAAAAGTTACGAAACCACAGTGGGTAACTACCTGTCCATGAATCCCTGGCTAGATGGCTTCCAGCTAAAAACCTGCTGTGCAAATGGCTTGTCTCAGAGAGTGGTCTTGCTCGTCTCATTTCCACTGTCATACAGCAGAACTGGGTGGACTTGGGTTAAGCAGGAATCACCCATGTATTCAACATAAGTTGAATATGTTCCCAATATATAATTTTGATCAGAGGGATACTTATTGATTAGAGAGTATCTACAAAATTCAGAGCCAGTCCTGGGTTATCAAGGGGCACAGGAATATGGGTCCAGACTTCTGGTTCCCACCAGCCTCTGAAACATCTCACTCTCTGCTCGGGATTAATGATCTTTTGCAGGAGCCCAGGGGAGGCAGGGAGAGCACTTGTTCAGCACTTGCGTCTCACCACTTGGCATCTACCCCTCTTGCTTTGCAGAGTACTCACATTGATGGGCACAAGAAGAACAGTGTGCGGCACAAACTGGTCTCCTTAACACTCAAGAAGAAATCCAAACTGACGGAGGAGGTGAGGGGAGACGCTTGGCCGCCTGGCAGCACAAGTGCCGTTGGATTGTCTGCAGCCCTCTCTGACTCTCTTCTGCTTTTCCCTAGACAACATAGAACCAGCCCTCCTCTGGGTTTGGCGCTACCTGTCTCTCTGCCTGAAAGATTTAAGGAGTGTTTAAGGGGAAAGGTTGGCTTCCCGTGTCTCCTTGAGTCATTCTGCACCTCGCGCCGGCCTCCCCTCGACTCCTGTTCTCCATCCATCCAGCACCTTCCCTCCCCTCTTTAACAGCCCTCCATCCAGCTGCCGATACCTCTCACCACTCTGTGATGGTCTGAATGTTATCCCTGCTTTTAGTTTCCTGCCCTGCACCATGGCATAGATAGCAGAGGTGGGGTCTCCAACGGCAGTCACCCATCCTCTGCTCCGCTCCAGTGCCAGGGAAAAACTCTCCATGGGAGCAGTTACCCCAAGCTGAAAGCTCTTGAAAAATGCTATCTTAAAAGAGTGAGGAATGATAAATCTTTCAGGTTGGGGTGATGGAAACAATTCATAGACCGCCCATTTCCAGAGCAGGCACCATCTCACCTGGCTACAGCTGCTTGAGAGCATCAAGGTTGCTCTGTGAGATATTCACCCTCCTTCCCTTTAAAGTCAGTGGGGAGAAACAGGACCCAATCCAGCTCACCCTAACTGGCTCTGAAAGCAGTCTAGAAGTGTTCATCTCTCTAAATGGAGACAGGGTGGACTAGCTGAGACAGTGAGCTGGTAGGCAGGTGAATACCATCCTTATTTTCGCGAACACCACCATGCTTATGCATTTTCAGCTGCATCGTTAGCATGAGGAATGGGTCCATTTTGCCACTTAAAACACTGATGGTTATTTTAATATGATTAAGTTAAAGAGACAGGTCCTCCTTGGCTATAAGATGGGTTTATTCCAAAGACCCTTGGTGGCCCTCTCCCAGCAGCAGGACCAGCTCAAAGCTGAGATGCAAAGCTGCCATTGTAGAAACCCTGGGAAAGGACCAAGCAGGTGGAAGCGTGACTAGACAGGACCGTTTTTAATTTCACCCATACATGATTAAAGCCAACACAGTCAAACCCTCCCATTGCTGTTAAAATCCTAGACTGAAGAACTTCTGAGAGCCCTCCTGGCTGGTGGAGGAGTACTCCTGGGGGAGCACCACACACTTGGGATGGGGGTGGGGGGGGACACAGTAACTGGCTGTCCTGAAAGAGACCAATATGTCTGGTTGGCAGGTGACAAAGAGGCTTCACGATGGTGAGTCTACGCTGCAGGGTAATAGCATGCTGGAAGACCGACCCACTTCCAACCTGGAGAAGCTCCATTTCATTATTGGTAATGGCATCCTCAGGCCAGCCTTAAGGTTAGAAATCAAGACAAAGGCATGAACATGCCATTCTTTCCATTCCTTCTTCCTTGAGCTTTTCTTGAGCTATTCAAACAAGTTTGATATTATCTGCAGCTTTACAAAGCTCTCATTTTATAATTTTTATGGTTATGTTGTATAATGCAGGCTGGGCTGGATCATGTTCCTTACTGTCCGTATCAGGCTAAGTAGAAAGACCATGCAAAGGGATTCAAACATTTCTGAAAGTCCTAATGACACTGGGTTGTTTTTTTAAATGCTCACTCTTGTTCCTCACTACTCCATTTTCCATTTGACCATTTTATCTCTTTTGTTTGTGTGAATATTTTTAATGGTCTGCTAGTGAAAAATTCAAACTCATTTCAGCCGCTAAATGAAGCATTCAAAAATTGAAAAGTGTCAAAGGAAGGCCACTTGCACATCTCTGGTTTAGCCAATTTATGTGTTTGTGTTTATTAATAGAAATTAATTAATGTTAAATAATTCATCTTTTTTTTTCTATTGTTTAGCTTTTAATTATTTTTTTATTTATGTTGTAGGGATGAAATCTACTGTCAAATCTGCAAGCAGCTGACCCAGAACCCATCCAAAAGTAGCCATGCTAGGGGTTGGATCCTGATGTCCCTCTGTGTAGGATGTTTTGCTCCTTCTGAGAAGTTTGTGAAGGTAAATTGTAGATGACATTTGTCTCATGAATTATCTGCCAATACATTTTCTTTTCCACTCATGAGACCAGATTTTCTCTTGAGTTTCACGGTAGAGGGAATCCCAGTCTTTGCCAGAAATGAAGATGGCAAAGTTCCTAAGGAAAGTAAGTGTGCATGATCCCAAATTCAATGTCTAATGTGAATCAGATGAGTCACTTCTCTCTTTTCTGTGACTCTAAAGGTAATGTAGACGACCAAATTAGATGATGTCTCCTGCACTGTAGATGTATGAAGATGTGATAAAGTGACTTCTGGCAGGAAATTTTTTTGTGGAAGGCTGCAAGTGGAATTTAAGTGACCAGAATAGCCCACATTTCTCCCCTGTTTTTCATATGCAAAGGTCTGTGCATTCAGCATCTACTGGCTTTGACAGTATGACCTCAGGCATCTACTCTACCAAAACTGGCAAGGAATAGAACACAGCCAATTATAAATACAAATTTATACTAGAAAAAGGTGCACATAGAAAAGGAAGTACATTTGCAAAAGTGCTCTCTGAATGATACTACGTTCCCCACCATGTGTCGAATTCAAAATATCCAATTCCAAACAGCCATATGAGATGACATCCATCTTCAGCAGCACTGTGGTTCGGTAGGACTGAAGTCAGTGGGAGATGCTAAGTGGCTGTCTCCTTTGAAAGTCAGATTGTTCTTAAGGATTTTCATTTTTCTCTTTTCTGGGCAAGTTCTGTTGCCTAGATTTGAACAGTCTGCTTTCCAAATGAGTTATAGAGTCATGGAATTGTTTCGTTTGGAAAAGACATCTAAGATCAAGTCCAACCACTGCCGAGCCTACCACTAAAGCGTGTCCACAGGTGCCATATCTGCATGATTTTTGAACACTTCCAGGGATGGTGATTCCACTACTTCCCTGGACAATTCGTTCCAGTGCCTGACTGGAAATAAAGATGTTCCCTTTAATTTCCATAGATATCAGATTAGGTACTGGGTCTTCAGCACAGAAAGAGCTGAAGCCAAGAATAGAATGCCTCCTTCATCCCCAGGCCTTGTCAGTGTGAAATCTAATAAAGAAGATAAATCACTGGCAAAGTCGCAGAAAATTAAATCATGTGTGGAAATGAGATCTGAGAAGTATGGCATGGGAAGTTGTGTTGGTTTACATCTTTAATAAGAGAAGATTACTTTAGGATAGTGAAGCACTTATCAGAAATAATTTATAAGTAGTTTTGGGGACTCAGACATGCAATCATAGAATCGTAGGATCATAGAATCACAGAGGCATGGAATGGTTTGGGTTGGAGGGGATCTTTATAAGTCATCTAGTTCAACCCTGCAGCCAGGAGGGCGTTCCTTCCACTAGACCAGATTGCTCAGCGTCCCATAGAGCCTGGCCTTGAATATTTCCAGGGATGAGGCAGACACAATTTTTCTGGGCAATGTGTTCCAGTGCCTTACCACCTCCACAGGAAAGAATTTCTTCCTTATGCCCAAAATAAACCTGCCCTCTTTCAGTTTAAAGCAACTTCCACTTGTCTTGTCATTTCATGCCCTTATCAAAAGTCCCTCTCCAGCTCTCTTGTAGCCCCTCTAGGTTTTGCAGGGTGCTCTAAAGTCTCCCTGGAGCCTTCTCTTCTCCAGGCTAAACAACCTCAACTCTCTCAACTTGTCTCTATAGCAGAGGTGCTCCAACCCTCTGAGCATCTTAGTGGCCTCCTCAGGACTTGCTGCAGCAGGTCTGTGTCTTTCTTGTGTTGGGAGCCCCAGAGCTGGATGCAGCACTCCAGATGGGATCTGATGAGGGCAGAGGAGGGGAGCAGAATCCCTTCCCTCGCCCTGCTGGCCACACTGCTGGTGATGCAGCCAGGACTGGTTGGCATCTGGGCTGTGAGCTCACATTGATGAATCATGTTGAGCTTCTTGTCCGTGAGCACCCTCCAGTCCTTCTCCCCAGGATTAGTCTCAATCGATTCTCTGCCCGGCCTGTGTTTGTGCTTGGAATTGCCCCAGCCCAGGTGCAGGACCTTGCTCTTGCACTTGTTGAACTTCATGTGGTTCACACAGGCCCAACTCTTAAGCATGTCCAAGTCCCTCTGGATGGTATTCATTTCCTTCTATGATTCCGTCATTCGGAGTATCAATTAGAACTGAACATTTTGAGAATTTAACTGATAATGAGGGAGGTCTTCAATATGTATTCTAACTCCCAAATATGCAATTTATGCTTTGGATCCCATTAGACACCTTTATCACATCATATGTTAAGCATGGGCCGAGACACATTAGCACTCCAGTTCTTTGCACCTTTCTTTCGGCCAACAGTGGGCCTAGGTGGGAAGGTTCAGTCACAAAGAAGTAGGAATGTGAGAAAACATGTAATTACATAGTTCATTATTAGCAATAGTATAATTACAACTACACTTTTACATTGCATGGACTGCTTATGATCATTTACAGCAGCTCTCATCCTTATAACCTGGCTGTATTACATAGGTAGTTCAAAGTGTCTCTGTAAGTTATGATTGACAGAGATACCTGTCTCTCTAGCCATGTTATTTATGGCTTACAGTGTTATAAAGTAGTCTGTGTTTCTGAAGGAACAGTTGTGTGTTATCATTCAGACAACTCTATTTTTCTATAAAGTCCCTCAGAAAAATTTGATTTACAGATTTATTCATCTTAGCTAACATTTTGGCCAAGATGTTTATGTAATATTTTTAAAGGTGTTGTCTTTTATATTGTGGAAATCACTGGATTTAATTTTCTCTACAATAATGTGGTTGTATTTTAAACATACACTGAAGTGCTTCAAAGTCTGGTTTAGGCCAAAATGCAATTTAAAATCTGACTAAGGGAATATCTGTTCACTGTGAAAGATCTTTTGTGCTGGCAGCTAAGTGTTCTGAGTGGCATTCACTTAAAATTCCCCTGGATCATTACTTACACATTTTTTCGTTGACTCCCATCTTTTTGGCCAACACTCAATAACATTTTATAATACATCTTTAAAATACAAAGATAGAAATCAGTGGCAGCAATAGCAGGAACAGAAAAGCTGCTTCTCTGGCTTCAGTTAAAGATCTATCTTGTCTGGTATCTTATCTCCTCTGAGGCCAGAAGTGCACAGTAGAAGAACAAGGCAGGGGTGCAGACTGTCCTGCTCTCTCTCAGCTTCCAGTGATGTGATGTAGGAACATCCGAGCCCTAGTGATACCACTGTCAATAGTCCCAGAGGGCTTTTCTCTGATAAAACATTACTTTTTAACCTTTGCAAATGCTTGGCCTCTTAAGCCAAAGGTCTAAACAATGTGTTCCCTGCTGCCAACAGTATTTAAGGAACTTTATCAACGGAGGCCCCCCAGGTTATGCTCCCTATTGTGAAGAGAGGCTGAGGCGGACATTTGCCAATGGGACAAGGACACAGCCACCCAGCTGGCTGGAGCTGCAGGTATGAGCCCTTCCATGTCCTCCCCAGAAAACTGGGGCTCAGGGTTTAAGCCTTTCACTGTCACAGGAACCACATCTCTGTCAGGACAGCATGTGGGGCAACAAAACACCTATTTCTGTCAAGAATTTTCAGATAATTCCAATATATTGCATTCCTCGTACATCCTGGCTTTGCTCCAGAGTATGTTGAAGATCAGTCCCTTTGGCTGCATCAATATTTGTAAATTAAATGTGCTCAAGAGTGCTGTTGGACATTGAGGCCAGCCGGCACAGAGCAAGCCCTCGTGTGTTCTAGGAAACTGTCTTCCAGATGAAGGTGCCTGCAGGCAAACTGCCTCCTGTGAGTTTTCCCTGGGACTTGTCTGGGGATAATCATAGCTGGAACAGGCAGTTTGTGCAGAAATTGCTATATTTCTAAACTGGTTTGCAAGCATATACAGCTGTGCTCCAGTGTCCATGAGCATTCCCAGGCATGCTTGTATTTACTGGATTAGGCACCTTGATGACTGAATGTATTAAATAAAATACCTGTGACTTCCAAGTGCTTCCAGTGGCTGACCATACATTATCCCATTGATAAATATGGTATGGTAGCATTGAAAAGCAGCCAGTCAGTGGGATCAGGAACTAATAAATTGTTACCAGAGTGGGATGGAAGAGTATGCAGGTAAATAGTATTGAAATACACATAACATTATAAAGTTTTACTTTAATCCTTTAGGCAACCAAGTCCAAGAAACCGATCATGCTGCCTGTCACTTTTATGGATGGGACAACAAAGACATTGTTGACAGACTCTGCAACAACTGCTAAAGAGCTCTGTAATTCTTTGGCCGACAAAATCAGCCTGAAGGACCGATTCGGCTTTTCACTCTACATTGCACTTTTTGACAAGGTATATCTTAAGTTCTGTTCCTGAATTGCTCTGGGAAAGAACAGGGAGGTTCTCCTTGCTGTCATATAACTTCCAGAAGGCAGAAGGATTATTTCTACAGTGTAAGTGTCAACATGATTTTCACTATACGAGCAGTCAAGCTCTGCAGCTGGCTTGGAAGAAGATCTCTCCCCTTGGAGATATTCAAAATTTAACAGGAAAATGCACAGAGAAAACCACTCAAAAATGCACCTGTTCTGACCAGTATGCTGGACCAGAAACCTTCAGAAATTCCTTTCCTCCTACGCACTTAGGTGACGCTATTCTCTTACTCTCGGTCAGGCTTATTAGAGATGAATTTCCAGTGCAACAACCTACCTGGATTTTTATGCAAGGGAGCTAATTAAATTTAATTGGAAAGCTAACAGTTGAAATTAGGCTTCTGAAATGAGCTAAAATCCAAATTTCCATTCCTGCATTGGTATTTAACCTGATTTATTTAACCTAAAAACATATCTTTTGCATAAATTCTGTTAAAATAAAGGTGAGCATAAATGAGAGGGGCAAAGCTTCATCCGGTGAGAAAACAGCTGCAAGTCAATGAAAATGAAGTATTCTCAGGGCTGCTGTGTAAGAGGATGAAGTATATTCTCACCTACAGATGTGGCCACCTCTGCTTCTAGATGGAGAAGAAAATGGTTTATACTTTGTCTTCTTCATCTTTTTTGAGGAGACATTCAGCCACGGATGCTAAGCCTGAGGGGATATAGTGCTTTAGGGGCTTCATGGCAGACGCCAATGAGAAGACAGCTAAATTTCTGTAACAGGACAGGCCGTTTTATTCTGGGTTTTTCTGATGCTTAGCAAGGTTGGATCCAAGCCCATGACTTTGAAACAGTGTGTTTCAAAGCACAGTATGAATCAACAATAGTTTAAAATGGGACCATTGGCTTTGCTGATTCATGTTGATGCTCTCCTTTCGATCTGGATGGGAAACTGGAGTTCAAAATGGAATGGCTCACCCAGCCATGCTGCAGAACTATTCACTCTTGGCTGGCTAGATGACATAGAACCATTGATTATTTTGATTATAAAGGTAGTCTGGCTAAGTGACTCAAAAATAGATCTCTCTACCTAGAAAGGTCTGCATTTGGTCAGGTGATTGCCACATTTCCCTCTGCCCTGCCTAGGTGTCCTCGCTGGGGAGTGGCAATGACCACGTGATGGATGCTGTGTCCCAGTGCGAGCAGTATGCCAAGGAGCAGGGAGCACAGGAGCGCAACGCGCCGTGGCGGCTCTTCTTCAGGAAGGAGATCTTCACTCCCTGGCACAACCCGAGTGAGGATAACGTGGCCACCAATCTCATCTACCAACAGATCGTGCGAGGGGTGAAGTTTGGGGAGTACCGGTGTGACAAGGTGTGTGACCTCAGCAGCTCCCAGTCTGGTCCAACAAGTATCTTTGAGATGGTGAAATAAGTTACAATAAAGGGGATGATAAATATTCCTCCCTGGACGCCCATTAGCTTAGGCATTATGGTATTCACTTGGAAAAAAGGAGCTACAGCAATCATATCCTCCTGACTGGGCTTGGACGCTTCCATGTGCTGCATGAGCACTCTAAATATGTTAAGGCTTAATCATAGCTTTTAGTGGTCAATGTCCTGAACTTTAGATGTGCAAAAAGCTGCAAAAGGTGAAGTTCTGCCAAAAAGAAGCATCCTCACACAATTCTGTAGTACACCCAGCCTCCACAACAGGCTCCTTGAGTGGTGGAGGATGGATGTTGTGATGACCTGGTAACAGCATTAACTTGGTTTGTTTGGCTCCCACAGGAGGAAGATCTGGCAGAACTGGCTTCCCAGCAGTACTATGTGGACTATGGGTCAGAGATGGTACTGGAAAGGCTGCTAAATCTAATTCCATCCTACATTCCGGACAGAGAGATCACAGCTTCAAAAACAGTGGAAAAATGGGCTCAGCTCATTATAGCTGCACATAAAAAGGTGGGGACAATAGATCAGCTGTCGAGGACCACATCATGCTTCAGTAGCTTCATGTGCCTTTTAAACATATGTCAGACATCATAGCTCAGCTCTTAACCTGGACTGAAGCTAAATCAACGAGAAAGGGCAGGGTTTGTACTAACCATATTCAGCTTTACCACTGGTTTTTATGCAAGATCTGACAGAAGACAACCTGCAAAGATTTACTGTGAGGTGCAAAACACCATCTGTGGGGTGACATTCCTGTTAAACAAGATTGTGGTGTTACCGGTTGTATTACAGAGGTGGTTTGTGTCTCTGGGTAATGTCAGGACTTTACTGTGCCAAGCATTATATAAAACCTGCCTGCCTTCAGTTAGAACATTTGTGACACTCTCACACAGCAACGCTTTCCATAGCTCACTACCCAGTCCTCATGACCAGTCATGAGGGGTGATGTTCCTGGCATGAGGGTGGGCATTCATTTAACATCAGGAGCCAGCTTCAGATTAGGATCCCTGCTGTGTAAACGTCTCCATGTGCATTAGCAGTCTCACCTCACCTTAGCTGTCAGTGGAGACACAGGGATTTGCTTGGATCTTGCACATCCTCCGTCAGTCTGTCAGCTTTGTACAGAAGTGTCTGGTGTCTGAGGATGCCCTAAATAAGGCACCTAAGGGCTGATGAGTGTCCGCTTCCAGCAAAAAGAGTGTCAAGCTGAAAAGTAAAGACTTACTTTAGGGAAACCCACAGTCAGCTGAGACGAACCTCACTGAGACTGGTCACTCCAGATGCTTGCCCAGCCTTCTCTAAGTCAAATTATTCCCTGAGGTGTGAACTGAAGGCCAGGACTTTGCCCAAAGTCACTTGTCACTTCGTCACTTGTTCCTGTAGTAGTTTGTTTGGCCCTTAGCCGCACTGAGACCTCCGTTAATATTTTTTCCAAGATCTTCAGGTTACATGGATTGATTTTCCTTGCTCTCTTCCTGGATATAACTGTGTTTTGCTTCATGTTGGTTGTGGTTTGCTTTTTCTGTAGGGAATTTATACTCAGAAGAGGGCAGACCCAAAAAAGGTCAAGGAAGAAGTAGTGGATTTTGCACGTTTCAAGTGGCCTTTGCTGTTTTCTCGGTTTTACGAAGCCTTCAAATTCTCAGGTGAGTCAGTAGAGCACATCCCCAGAGGACAAGATGCTCTAAAGCAAAAAGAAGGAGAGATGAGGATTCCACAGACAAGAAGGGGATCATCTTGCTGATCTTTTTTGGATGCGTTTTTTTTTTTGTTGCATCCTGATTAGCAATGGCTCAGGCTGTGAGTCTGCCACTATTTCTCTCCCTCACATAAACACAGAGCTTTTTGATCATTGCATCCTCCTTTGAAACATTTTCTGTATCCTAAGACCCTTCATGAACTGATTGAATATCTTGTCTTCAACCCAGGGCCAAGCCTGCCTAAAAATGATGTGATTGTAGCTGTCAACTGGACAGGGGTGTACTTTGTGGATGAACAGGAGCAGGTTCTCTTAGAGCTCTCTTTCCCAGAGATCACAGCTGTGTCAAGCAGCAGGTAAGGAGGAATAGACTTGGCTGGCAATCTCACCATAGATCAGTCTTTTTCCAGGCTTTGCCTCTGGATGTCATTATGTTTCATGTTTATGTCTCCTATAAAAATATATCCCAGAGGAGGAAAACTGCAAGGGCAGAGTTTCACCCTGGCCACGATTAAAGGTGATGAATACACTTTCACCTCCAACAATGCAGAGGATATCCGGGACCTGGTGGTGACCTTCCTTGAAGGACTGAGGAAAAGATCCAAGTATGTGGTCACTCTCCAAGACAACCCAAACCCAGGTATGTAAACAGCCCAGCTCAGCGGTAAACATATAGATAATATAGATGTAATATTCCCGAGGAATTTGGAAAAAAACAATTCAAACCAATGGTTGTTTTTTTTGCAGTGGGAGAAGAATCTGGGTTCCTCAGCTTCCTTAAAGGAGACCTGATAGTTCTGGACCAGGACACAGGAGAACAAGTGATGAACTTGGGGTGGGCTAATGGGTTCAACGAACGGACCAAGCAGAGAGGGGATTTCCCAACTGATTCTGTCTACGTCTTGCCTACAGTCACCATGCCTCCGCTGGAGATAGTGGTAAGCTGTCTTACAAAATCACACGACTTGGTACAATGCCCAGGGAGGTCAAAGCCTTCCTGAAGTGCTTAGATCTGGCCAAAGTCTTCCTGACCATAAGGCAGAAACCAAAGTGGATGAGAGAGTGACAAGCTGTCCAAGGCAAAAGTGATCTCAGCCTTTTTTCTGATCTTGGCACTGAGGACACCACACACTTGTGACTTGGAATATCCACATATTGTGCTAAATCCCTCCAACATATTGTGCTAAATCCCTCCAGCTGGCCTGATTGCTTAAAGGGTGTATTTGTGGTTGGAGGGAACTGTTACATTCACATATGGAGCTATAGGTTCCACAGCACATTATCTTCCTTAGGAAGTGATCCACACTATGGAAACATTCGTTATTCCTTGCATTAGTGACTGAGAATGGCACAGAGAAATGACGACTGCACAGTTCTAACTGATTGTTAATGGGAATTGATGGATTATTCTCATTTTCACTGTTCTTGTTTTGTGTCTGCTTCCTCTCTTTGAATACATGGGATATATTTTATTTCAAATATACCAGGTAACAGAGAGCTTTTCATCCCACAGGCCCTGGTCACAATGACCCCTGACCAACGACAAGATGCTATCAGAACCTCTCAGATGGCAGTTTCAGACAGTGAAGAGAGAGTAAAGCCATACACCTTGGAGGAATTTTCCTATGATTATTTTAGGTGATTTTTTTGAACCATTCTCAAAAATTATAGGAATCCATCTGCAGGTAGCTTTGGAATCAGGAAAATTTTGCTACTGGAAAAGACTCTTAATACCCCATTGTGGGACTTTGTACAACTGCAACCTCTGGTTTAGGTCATGGCATTTGAACTGCAGGTTTTCCACAGGCAAGGTTTTATAAAGGATTTCTTCTCAGCAGAGGTGTAGCAATTCAGTATTATGTGGGAGGATGTGCTTAGACTATATAGGCATTTTCATCTCAGCTCCAAAAATTTAAAAGTGCACCACTGCTGAATGCAGCTGACCAAAGCTCCCACTCCTGTTTGGATAGGCTGGCAATCCAAACAGGCAGACTAGATCCTCTGGGATGTTTTCCCCTTGTCAGGCTTATACTGCTAGGTGATATTCTTTCAGTGTAGCTGCCCTGACCATTCATTGCCATCATCGTTCCTGTGGTTAGAAGCTTTTTGGGATAGAGTAGGTGGTTGTGGTGTCAGTACTGGGGTAGGGTCTATAAGAGACTCTTCTGAGCCATAGGAAAGTACAAGTGGGCAGAAATGGAGCTGGATACTTGCTAAATTGTGATGTTCCATTTGGTGTAAGAGTTCATTAGCCAGGTGCTGTGAGCAACTGTCCTAGGTGAAACATTGGCCACAAGCTGTTCCTATTATCCCTGTAATCTCCCTACCTCTTGCTTTGCATTTGCCACCAGACCACCTCCAAAGCACACACTCAGCCGGGTCATGATCACCAAGAGCCGTGGAAAGGACAAGCTGTGGTGTTACACCCGTGAGCCCATCAAACAGCCACTGCTGAAGAAGATCCTGGGCAGCGAGGAGCTGTCCCAAGAAGCCTGTATGGCCTTTATTGATATCCTTCCTCTGCTTGGAAGTGCCCTTGGGCAACAGGTCTGACAGGCAAAGGGCTCTGACAGACTCTTTAGGGCCCCAAGCAAAGCCCAAAGAAAGGTTTGTGGTCCCTCTTAAGGGCTGTGGGACCACGTCACAGGCTTGGAGATGGGTCTGCAACACAAATCTGTACTTCAGCATCCTTGAAATCTGAGGTGTGTCTACTTCTTAATAAATGAGGATTAGGGGACCAGTTATTGAGTCCTGCTGGTCCACACTCACTGGTGCTATTCTGTCTTGGTTCAGCTGATTCTCTGCAAAATGCACCTGCTGTGGAAGGCCAAAGCCCTAATCAGTGTGGATGCAGACCAGTCCACATGGCCTTGGGGACAGGGTTTGATGCCTGAATATCCCTTTGCAGCCACTTCTGTAGTCATGTGTAGGATGTCTTTAACAGCATCATCAACAGAGGGGCTTCCCCAAATATCCCAGTTAGCTGATCCTTGACTCCCACCTCCCACCAGTGCTGAAATACATGGGTGACTACCCATCCAAAAGGACCCGCTCAGTCAATGAGCTGACAGACCAAATATTTGAAGGTGCCTTGAAAGCTGAACCCCTAAAGGATGAAATCTACTGCCAGACCCTCAAGCAGCTCACAGACAACCACATCAAGTAAGAGTTGTTCATTCCCCTTGGCCCAAATGCACTAGACTGTGTTGGGCAAAGCAGATCTGAAGTGTCCGTGCCATGAATGATTTTTTTTCCTTCTGCGTCTCTTCTTGTGCAGATACAGTGAAGAGAAAGGCTGGGAGCTGTTGTGGTTGTGTACAGGCCTTTTCCCTCCGAGTAACATCCTCCTGCCCCATGTCCAGAGGTTCCTGCAATCCCGGAAGCATCACCCCTTGGCAGCAGACTGCATCCAGAGACTCCAGAAAGCCTTGAGGTATGGCACCAAAAGACCTTCTAGTCCCAACTGTACCACAACATCCAAATATGTGTGAGAAAATACAGCTGGAAGATATTTTGGTGACTGGGGGCACAGTGAAAGCTCACAGCTTCTCTATTCCACCAAACTAATTGAAAGGGACACTGGGTTACTGATAAGCAGTGCAGAAAAACAGAAATGAATCAAGTTCGTCCAGGTCCACTTAAGTCACTTTCTTCATTTTAGGAGGAAAAAAATCTAATATTAAGAAACTAGCTGAAGTTACTCAAAAAGAATACGCACTAAAAGGGAATATTTAAACAAAGGATTCTTGCTATGATGATGCTGTGACTCTTGCCACCTCCTGTTTTACAGGAATGGATCCAGGAAATACCCGCCCCATCTGGTAGAAGTGGAAGCCATTCAACACAAAACGACCCAAATTTTCCACAAGGTTTACTTCCCTGATGACACCGATGAGGTAAATGGGGGAGAAGGAAATTCTTTTCTATATCAGGATGGCTGTCAATTTTCTTATTAAAATCTCAGAAGAGGCTAATATTGGTTCTGATTCAGAAAAGCCCAGCCCTTCCAGAAGCCTCTGGGCCAAAGAGTTACAAGGAAAATCCATCCTTGTCTACTCTGACTTGTTGCAATTCGTGCTTTTCAAGATACGGGTGCTTTGCTGGTGTTCGCTGGAGGCTTTATAGTATGACTGCAGAAAGAGGGAAGCTGGATGGGTTCATCCATTCACTCACAGTAGCTCACAAGCCTTGGCTATCAGTTATTTGGAGCCTAGACCAGCAGATATTGTCCACCCAATGATACCCAGTGGGGTACCATGATGGGGCTCCCTGGGGACTGGGCAGACTATTGCAGCACTGGCAGTTAGGTGACTGAAATTACCCCTTCTGACCTGAGATGACACAGAAATCATACCTGCACTCAGGAAGCTCTCACTAAGCATCTTACATGCTGACAAGGCAGCTAGTCATATTGATGCCAGCAGATAGGCATGTCCTTGCAGATACTGCTGTCTCATCTACTGATTAGTCTTCCTGTGAGGCTCACATCTCTCTTCCCTCATGCCCTTGGGTACAACTAAATTCCTGTATTTCCAAGTGGGTTTATTTGTAAAACAGTCCACACCCATGGAAGGAAAAGGATGATTCCTCTGCAGCAGCTGCGAGTGCTGTTGTTTATCTGTAATGGAGAGTTGAGAGAACTCTTGGGGTTTCTCATCACCCTGAGTATTTTTTCCTACATGACCAGCAATGAGCATGACACTACTTCATACACATGGATCTGTGTGAGAGCCAGTGGCACTTCTGTGCTTGGATGGGTTTGCTGTGATCCGTTTGGCCATGCAAGTCACCAGGTGGACTGGCAGAGTAGCATCATTCCAGTACAACATGCATCTGCACTGAGGTGCTGCTGAGCATTAGCAGCACTGAACCCCAGAGCAGACTCTCATGGGATGTGGAAGATAGGTCCTGGTGGTTTGGTGGTTCAGGCTAACACAGTCATGCGTGTGGTGGTCAGAAACTTAAATTCCGTAAACTGCTATGAACTGAATCTCATTAAGTGAGCAGAGTAAAACTGAGGCAGTGTAAATGCTGAGCACAGCTCAAAAGGCAAAACTGGAATTGGGATGTGCATACAAATGAGACAGACCTTTACACATCCCATCCTTTAGATATCCATAAAACAGGAATCATTTTCCCTCTTTTCAGCTATCTAGAAATCTGGCATCTGGCTTAGACCTAGTCTAAGCCAGGCATCTGACTTCCTCAGCATCGCTGGAGAGACAGTTGGGACAAATCAGCCTGGAGGTCTCTCACTCTGTCTTTGCCACCCCCCTTCCCTCAAACAAATAGTTCTGACACTTCACTGTTAGATCAGAAAAATCTCTTGCATTGCCTGGAGAGCTCTGGATAAGCCAGCACAGAGTATAGATACAGCATCACAAAGCGCAATGGTACAGCAGAGGCGTGACAGAGCTTCTGCAGACATCCCTTCCAATGCCCAGAGCCCCAGTCCACTATGTCACTGATTTCACTGGTGGTGGGCATCTAAATCCCTCTGTGTATGTGCATGTGGAGCTCCTCAAAGAGAGCAAAAAGTGGAAATTCACCCTTAGATAGCAGTGGTGATCTTCCTCTCTTTGTAGGCATTTGAGGTGGAATCCAGCACAAAAGCCAAGGACTTCTGCCAGAACATCTCCAACAGGCTGCTCCTGAAGTCCTCTGAGGGCTTCAGCCTCTTCGTCAAAATCTCTGATAAGGTGAGTGGCCCACCCAGAGGCTGGGGTAGCCCTGAGCTACTCGGGACAACACGCTTGCCAGTGGGTACACATTAGTGGAGCCAGAGCCATGTGGAGAGAAGCATTTCTCTATAAGATGTGTGGCATTTCTAAGTCAGATCTGACCTGGTACAGGTGAGGTTTGCAGTCACACAGCCCTGACTTACAGCAGTCACCTCAAAGGACTTAAAGCACAGGCAGGCAAAGCTGTCCTAGCCTGTTGCTGAGTTGGATTTATAAGAAAGGACTAAGTAAGAAAAATGTGCAGGTTAGAGCTGCCTCTGGGAACTGGGAGAAATCTATGGAGATAGTCATCAGGAAGGGAAAGGAAGTGTGGTGAAACAAGTTGCAATAAGGAGTAATGGCTGAAATTAGAGACAGAGCCTGAAGCAAGGTGCTTGCAGTGGCTTTCTCACATCAGCAGTTTATAACACATCAGTGTAAGCAGCACAAAGCAGTGAGCAACAGCTACAGGAGATGGGCTGGGCAATGGCCAACCCTGCTTGTGGTGTCTTGCCACTTGTTTTGGGCACCACAATATAAGAAGGAAATAAAGATGTTAGAGAGGGCTACGAAAGTGGTAAAGAGCCTTGAAGGGAGGCCTTATGAGGAGCAGCTGAGGTCACTTGGCTTGTTCAGCCTGGAGAAGAGGAGACTGAGAGGAGACCTGATTGCAGTCTGCAACTTCCTCATGAAGGGAAGAGGAGGGGCAGACACTGATCTCTTCTCTGTGGTGACCAGTGATGGGACCTGAGGGAATGGCATGAAGCTGTGTCAGGGGACATTTAGGTCGGATACTAGGAAAAGGTTCTTCACCCAGAGGGTGGTTTGGCACTGGAACAGGCTCCCCAGTGAGGTGGTCATGGCACCAAGCCTCAGAGAGTTCAAGAAGTATTTGTACAATGCTGTCAGGCACATGGTTTGATTCTTAAAGATATCCTATGCAGGGCCAGAAGCTGATGATCTTTTCTGGGTTCCTTCCAACTCAGGATATTCTGTGATCCTATTGTATGACTCACTCACTTAGCCTTTGTGACTATGTGCTGTGTCCCCAGGTCATCAGCGTGCCAGAGGGAGATTTCTTCTTTGACTTTGTAAGACACCTGACAGACTGGATAAAGAAAGCAAGACCAGCAAAAGATGGTAATGATGACTTTTTTCCATTATGGGTCACACACAGCCTTCCTACAGCCCTCCAGCCCTTTCAAACAAGATTGACCACACAGTGTGCCACAAGCATTGGTACAGGCTGTTCACGGAAGTGGTGGAATCACTGTCCTCTAGTATTCAAAAAAACGTAGATGTGGTGCTTATGGACGTGGTTTAGTGGTGCACCTGGCTGTGTTAGGTTAATGGTTGGACTCAATCTTAGAGGTCTTTTCCAACCTCAGTGATTCTGTGATTCTGTGATCTGTTGGGCCACACTGATGGGGGTGTGCTCTCTGCACCATCCCTGGGGACATCACCTGGGAGGTGATCCATCCAGGAGCAGCAAAACCTCTGCTCCAGGGCTAGTCCTGGCCCCTGTGAGGGGCACCTGCTGGAGGGGAGCTCTCCAGGAAGTGCCTGCAGGAAGGTTTCAGTGGTGGGATTCATCTCACCTCACCAACCACATCCACAGTGGAACCGGCTGCAGCTCTGCTGAATTTACCAGTGGCTGCAAGGCACGGGTGCCTCCAGGGTACAACTCCTCTGTCCTGTGTTAGGCATGGGTGCTATCAGTGAAGTTGTGCAAGTGAACCCAGACACTTTTTCCACTTTACTAAAGCTTTGCATGGCAGTGATGTGGTTTGTTCTGCAAAGTCCGAGCCCAGATGGCCTTGTGAATGCCCCTGTGCCTGCAGGTTGTGACGGCACATGGGTACTGCTGGACGCAGATGCCGATTGCCAGCTGGTACTCACACCATCGCTCTTATGTTTGATTCACTTGCACAGGTATAGTGCCTTCCCTCACCTACCAAGTGTTCTTCATGAAAAAGCTGTGGACCAACACAACGCCTGGAAAAGACTCGATGGCAGACTCAATCTTCCACTATTACCAGGTGCGCCGGGACTCTGCAACAGCAGTGGAGACTTGGGAGGGATTAGGAGTGGGTTGTAAAGACTTGTCCATTTGCAGATGTTCCCAGGGCACAGCCTCTTAGCCAGGGGCTGGATACCTCCACAAACTCCATTTAACATCTGAGGGTGACGGTCCACAGACATCCTCTCTATCTTTCTGTTGTTCTTTCCTCCATGCAGGAGTTACCGAAGTACCTGCGTGGATACCACAAGTGCTCACGGGAAGAGGTCTTGCAGCTGGCAGCTCTCATCTACCGGGTCAAGTTTGAGGATGACAAGTCCTATTTCCCCAGCATCCCCAAACTCCTGAAGGAGCTGGTGCCTCAGGACCTCATCCGGCAGCTCTCTCCAGATGACTGGAAAAGGGTAAACCAGCAGCTTGATTCATATGCCAGGCCTGGCTGGGAGAAGCCCAGTCTCTCGAGTGACTTATCTGACATTCAGTGTTGAAGTTGGACTGCCAGAATGAGTGACCCCTGGTCCTTCATAAGTTTTATCAGAGGTTCAGCCTCCCTTGCACCATCAAGAGGAGAAATTGTAGATGCATGTTCACAGGCACATGCTTTGCCCTGGGTTTTCTTTGTCCTGAGACTGTGGCTCTAGTGGTGGATGCAAAGCCAGACAGAAACATGCTAAGACAGAGTCTCATGAAGAGGTAGTCTGTCATTTAAAGCACACTACTGAGTAAAGGGGTAATTCTTTCTTCTTTACACAGGGAGAGCTGTGGCACAGGTGCAAATAGGTCTAACCTTAAAATATTAGAGGTGTCTCACTGTCAAGAAATAGTCTGATAAGTCCTTTCTGTTTCCTGTCTGATGTCAGCATCTCTGGGTTGAAGGTCTCTCAGTCTTATCTGCTGTATAAACTGAAGAATCAAAATTTATAATATCTTTAATGGAGTCACCAGCTCAGCTTATCTAAAAAGGACCTGCTTTGGTTCCAGGCCCTGCTCCGGTGACCAGCCAGCACTTCTTTGAAGTGTTATTGGAACAGAGGCTAGAACCAAACATCAAAGTCAGGTTGGACAGGACCCAGAGCAACCTGCTCTAGTGGAAGGTGGCCTTGTCCACTGCAGGAGAGTTGGACTAGATGACCTTTCAAAGGTCCTTTCCAACCCAAACCCTATGAGTCTGTCATTGTGGAACTGATGCTCCTTCCCTGCAAACATCCCTGGTGCCAGGTAGTGCAAACCCTCCATCTCTGTTGTGTTCTCTGTTGCAGTCCATCGTGGCATACTACAACAAACACGCTGGCAAAACAAGAGAAGAAGCCAAGCTTGCCTTTCTAAAGATTGTCTTCAAGTGGCCTACATTTGGATCAGCATTCTTTGAAGTGAAGGTACCTGCCCTGGGGGTTCTCTGGCAGCTTTTAGCCAAGATCAGGAGCCCTGTACCACAAAGGGGTTCCAGATCTGAACCAGACTGGGACAATCCTGATGAAACAGGGAAGAAGTGTAATACTCTTCATCGGTAAAGGGCAAATACACTCGTTCATTGCTGCCCTGATGCAGGGCATCACAGACAGAAGCATTGTAGAGCTTCAGCATAATTCAGTCACTGGGGCTGTTCCCACAGCTGTGCTGCTGAACACACAAGAGGCCTTCTCTGTTTTGCCAAGGCAAAGGGTAACCTGTGGTTTTCCAAGGGATGTGTCTCTACCCACCACAAACCAAGTCCAGACCATCCACCACGACACTAGAGTTCCGTCAAGGACAGTAGAAGCCAGTGCTGTCAGGAGAAGACAAGGAGAGAGGAAATAGAAAGGGGTCTGATTTTGCTTGACACATCCCCTAACCAGTTCATCTCATTTTCAACAGCAAACTACAGAGCCAAATTATCCAGAAATCCTTCTAATTGCCATCAATAAGCATGGAGTCAGCCTCATTGATCCCAAAACCAAGGTAAGCAAAACTTAGGTATTCACCAGATGCTCCTGAGCCCAGTCCCCAAGCCCTCACAAGAAGACATCCCAAAGAGTGTGTTGTTCAGAACTTAGTGAGTGCTCTTTAAGCCTGCTTAGAAAGGCTGGATAGACAGAAAACTTTCTGGAGGCAGAAATTCACTGCTGCACAGAGCCAGCCCAGACTTTCTCAACAAAAGATGGATTGGGAACATCAACTATTAGGGCCCCGTACCTGGAGGATGCACACACTCCTTCCTTAATCCTTTCACAGACAGGAGCTGGAGTAAATGAGATCCTGCTAGTTACTTCCACCACCTGCATGGTCATTCTAGTGTGGCAGTCCTTCACAAGCTCTGGAGGATCTGGAGTCTAGCATCTCACTGCCATTCCCATGAGTCTCATCACAGTAGACATCCTTGGCCTGCTGTGATGGAAAGTGAACAGGGACATGAGAAGTGCCCACAGCCCTTCATGGAAGTTGAGGCTCTTGCATGTTGAGTGTCAGTCTTGTGTTCCCACCAGGATATTCTCATCACTCACCCCTTCACCAAGATCTCCAACTGGAGCAGTGGCAACACGTACTTCCACATAACCATTGGCAACTTGGTGAGAGGAAGCAAGCTGCTCTGTGAGACCTCCCTGGTAAGAAGCATTAAAGATTAGACCAAATCCTGACTTTGGCAGCGAATTATGTCTCAGGGATTCTCTGGGCTGAAAGTGATCTGTCAGAAGAGCCACTGATATGGTTTTTTTTCTTCTGAGTTTCTCATGGCTCTGCTCAATGAATCAGGGCTCTCATTTGGTCCATCATCCAACGTACAAGAAAGCCTAAGGTGCTTGGGATGTTGCCGTGTCCGGAGCATGGGGGACTGCTCCCTATCACTGGACTTGAAAAGCACATTAAAACTGATATGGACTCAAGGGGTACTCTTGACCCCTTTAATCAATATCATTTACCCAGCTTGTCCCTAGTAACAATCACAGCAATAAACGTCCTCCTAGACTGTCTTAAACCCAAAGTACAAAGGATAAAAATTTCTTCTGGATTAATTGTTACTAATCTGAGGCATTTGGTATTTTGTTGACCATTTGAAAATTTATGTCCTATCAAAAGCTCTCTATGTCCTTAGCCTCAGCAGCATCCTGGGACAGGCACTTTGTCCATCTCAATGCTGCAGATTATGTTTGGACAGTGTTCCTTGTGGTGGTGACATTTCACCCAAGGAGAATGGTGGAATAGTCAAAACGTACCTGAAAATTTGAAAGGCAAGAACTGGTAGCCAGTGTGTTCAGGAGGCACACGCCAGAGACTGTAAACTGTGCTCTAGAGGCTGGTAACGTCTTCCCTTTCCTCCTCAGGGGTACAAGATGGATGATCTTTTGACCTCGTACATCAGCCAGATGCTAACAGCCATGAGCAAACAGAGGAGTGCAAAGGGTAGCAAGTGAACTGCAAGAAGCCACTGGCACGCGGTCATGGGGCTAATTCACCAGCTGAGGGCTGTGGGATACCCATGCAGCTGGGCAAGAACCTTTGCCTCCCACATGTGGAAGATGAGCCGAACACCATCAGAGAGTTCACTGGACTCTGACCTTGAGGGCTCCAATCCCACCTCCCCTTCCAGCGAAGATGACTATCTCTGACCTCCTATTCACGTTCCTCACCCTGCATCCCAACTCCATCTTACACCTCAAAAATTTCCAGGGGACACCACTGCTCTCAGACAGTGACCAAGGCAAAGACACTCCAGCAGTTTTGCCTGAACCCAGTGGTTGGCATCACAAAGGCTCTTGGAAGAGGATTTGTGTGTATGTGTGTGTGTGCGTGTGGCTTGCTTTGTTTTCATTTGTTGTTTTTTTTCTTAAATATGAGAGCTGTTAGGATGCTAACAGGTTTTTGGTGAAGTTCTGGGAATTTCAGGTTTGAAGAGGAATAACAGAGCCCTGACCCATGCTGGAAAAATGTCCAATGAACACTGCAGGGCTTGTTTTTTTGTCATTACAAAAGAATACACTGTGTTCTTAAGATGTACAGAAAGAAAAAGCAGGCTGGGGGGAGCGCATTTTAACTAGGAATCAGAATAAACAAACTACTGATCGAACAGGCTAGAGTACTAAAGTGCTATCCTTGCAATGCTGGAAATATTTAAAGAACAAATTTTAAAGTTTTGTTTCTTCTTCTATTTATTTTTTAAAATATTAAAAAGGAAAAAAAAAATCCTGTATTTCGTGCCAGTATCTGGATGCTGACTCGGGGCTGAGGGTGACCGGCAGAACAATCCCTTGCCCAGGGATTCCCCAAGAGCCATGACTGCCAGAGGCTGAGTAAGGCACATCTTTCCCAACTTAAAGGCTCAGCTGGAAGTGAAGCTTGGAAAATGAATTATCTCCTTTTGCTCCCTGTGTTCAGAAAAAATAACCTTGGGTGGACTTTTACTGCAAGCTTCAATATGGATATAGGGGTTTTGAACACCCCATGCTTGGAAGACTGAAGCCGAGCCTATGTTGGGCTGTAATTCAAACATGAACTTGGCCGTAGGGTTTGTACCAGCTGATGATTTTATTGTGCTTTGTGTGTGTGTTTCTGTATAAAGCAGCTCTTCATGAGTCCCAGCTGGACCTGAACCACTCACAGCAAGGGCAGACCCTTGATTTTGGTGGGCTTTTCTCCATCTTTGATTGGCTGTACTCATCTGCTGGCTGTTCGTCTCATCTGCCACCCAATGCCACACAGTACGGACCAGCCTACTTTGGAGCACAGATGGGACCTGCTGGCAGAGAGGAGGCTGAAACCATATTGTGTCTGGGAGGATGCAGGGGACAAAGCCTGGGGGTGCCTTTCCAAAATCCAGGCTTCAAAGGACCACGTGGCTGGGTGTGGAGAATCAAGAGAGAGGACAATTGTCCACCAAGATCTGGTGTTGGTGTCACTAACACTGAGTGGATCTCAGCAGATGTTGAGGCCTCTCTTGGTCCCGTGCATTGAGCTGAGTTTGACTGCTTTTGTAGAAGTCCCTGTTGCGGGGTGTCACATGCTGCTCTGTTAAGCTCAGCTGGGCTCAGGTCTCCAACACCACGGTGTGCCAGGCAGAATTGGCAGCACTGCCTACCAGACCTCAAGGACTGTGACATTCGAGTGGGATGCAGCAGTGACTTAGGACTTTGGTTGCTCCATCAAAGTGAATGAGATGCTGCACAGAGACATCCACCAGCCAGACAGGGCTTCTAGGAGATCGCCTTCCTCCATCATCCCCTACCCCAAGCACTCTGGGGATGGGAGCATGGGTACACCAACCAAGGCTACATTGGGAGCCCAGCTGCCTTCTCACCATCCATCTCTGACATTTCTCTCCCTTCCCCAGATGCCATGATCCAGCTGTCCCAGGGATCCCACCTGTCCTTAGACACATGCCTATCATCACCACACCATCACTGCTTTTTCTGAGTCTCCAGCCATGCCTGCCTCCCACAGCACGCTCAGGAGATGATCTGCTGCACAGCATTGTTTTCCAGAGCTGTCCTGGGTCATCTTTCCCCTCTCACCACCCCCATACCTCCACTTACAGGTCTGTTGGCCTCCCATGCACCCCATAATTTTGGGCAGGGCTGGGACTCTGTGTGCGTGTACCTGTGTGTCTTATGTATTAGTATCCGCTGGCCTCTTTGTATTCACACCAAGCAATGTAACATGAAAAAACATATGTCCAAGTGAAATACTCCAATTAAAAAGCATCAAGTGGCTTGTGGGAGGCTGTTCTGCACTATGCAGTTGTGGTGACATCTCCAGTGGGAAGGGTGGGATCAGGGCTCCCGGGTTCTTGTTGTGGACAAGACTTCTCCTTGCACAGTGCAATTCCTGGTGAGAGCATACAGCAGTGGGGAACAAACCATCAGTGTACCCAGACTGGAAATTAATTGCAATCTTTTCTTTTGGGGTAAAAACCACTGAAGTCTGGGAGTCTCCATTGCTCGTCCTCCATGACAAGGGCTAAATCTTCCAGTCAGTTTTGAGCTGAAGCACTGGATGTAGGAAATGTTGGGTGAAAAGTTTGTGTGTGGGAGTCAGACAACCAGCCACGTGCTTAACAAAGGTTGCCAGACCTTGCTAGCTGTGAAGCAACAAAAATAGTAGCCGAGATGTGACAGAGTGTAAGGCATTAAAGGAGACCACAGGTCTAACTGGCCAGGCTCTCCCTAGGCAAGGCTTCTGAGGATGAGGAGGGTGAGTACAGGGAGTTACCAGTGCATATTGGCCGAGCAGCAGCTAGGTACGTGGATCAAAGAGCATTGAGTGGCTTTTCCCAATGCGTATTAAAGGCAGCGTTTGGGGGACCGCAGCCAAGTCCCTCACTTGAACACCAAGGGACAGGCTGAGGAGCCCATGGTGCACACCACACTCAACCCACACACTCCCCACCTCCTGCTTTTGCTGCTCGCATACCCCACATGAGTAGTATCCATGAAAAGTTACGAACCACCTATGTATGCAAGGCATGGGGAGGGGGATTTAACACCATCCACTCCCCATATTTCATAGATCTAGAGCTGCTCTACAATAATTCATCAGCCCTTTAGCCTTTTTCCAAAGGAGGATATTAATTTTTTGCATTTCTGGCCTCCAAAATACTCCAAAATTGCAACTTGGAAAGGTTTGGGTTCTTCTCAGCACAGATAACTCTGAAACCTAATGCTTTCCTCTTACTTGTTATCGTTTCATTTAACAAAAGGCTCATGTATGAGAAAATGTTTGTAGTCTGGATCAGGCAAAGACTACTGTATTCTTTCCCTTTCCCAGTTTGCTGAAATAAGAACAAAACAGAATAGGAGAGATAAAATGTATTTAAAACATCACTTGCAATTTACAAAAAACATATTATCTCTTCAAGTAGAAAGATATGGCTTAAACCTGAGAGATGTTTACATCTCCTTTACAGACCATAGGCCCCCCCTCCCCACTGTGTGCCAGCAGCCACTGCGAGAAATGAAAATTGGAATAAATCCCAGGCTGTAGAACACGTGTACAGACCTTCCCAAGGGAAAAGCAAACACTTGGTGGGACCAGTTTACACACAGCTCCATCCTTCTGAAGAAAAGTAGTTGATTCTGGTCATAGTCCCAGTAGCTGCATGGCCAAGACACCAAAAAGTCCTTCAGCCCCCATGGGAATGACCTGCCCTCACCCACAGACAAGGGGAGGAGACTGTCCTGTTAGGCTGTGGCAGGGCAAGAGTGGGGAAAATGAAAACCAAAGTTGCCCCTGCCTCTGTTATAGAAAGGTATCGATTGTAATGACCCAGCCAGCAGCACCTGACCATTGTGGTGGGGATAGTGTGCTCTTGGGGATGGAGGACATCTGCAAGGAGGGAGGATGGGAGGTAGTGCGTGGAGAAGAGGCTGGTCTGATAGGAGAAATCTGGGCACCTGAGAATGAGGAGGACTGGAGGATGCTCAGATTTTGGAGCATATGTGGAAACAGGGCTTGCACACAGCAGGAATGATTGCCCTGTGGGATGCCAGTGGTCTCAGGGGTAAATGGTGGCTCCCATATGGTTGCTGCATCTCACCATAGTGCACAGTTTCTTCATGGCTGCAACTCCATCTGTGCTCTCCTACACCCCAAGGATCCCTGACAGGCATGGGAATGTGAGAAAAGCTGTAGGAGAGGAAGGCTGGTGCTCATCTCCAGCAGGGCCACGAAGGCAAATGGCTCCTCCTCACCAAGTAGATCTGAGCTCCCACCAGCTGGTCTCCCGAGCCTCATCGAGATGGCAGGTCCATGTCCCCTCTCTGCCCATGTCAGGCCAGGACGGCAGGCATGTCGCTGAGCTCTGGAAAAGGAGACACACAGTGAGCTACTAAACATCTGCATCTGTTCTGAGAGCCACTGTGAGCAAACAGAACCTGTCTGAAAATGCATGCAGCCCAGGATGGGTCATTTTGCCTGGATGATAGCTCCATAGGTGCAGAAACGTGGTGCATGGGAGGGCCCTCAGCCAATCCCACCCTGCCTGGCAGAACCAAGAGTGCTCAGTTCCTCCAGAGTCTCTGTCTACAGCATCACAGAGTAATGAGTATTAGGGCAGGCACCTGGAGGTGTCTGCCCCAGCCTCTGCTTGAAGCAGGGCCAATTGGATTGAGCTGCTATGGAGTTTGGGGCTGAGATAACCCAGACTGCATCCTTCCTCATAACCTTCCTTATAAGTATGGACACCCATCACCAACCCACCCATCAGGATCTAAGGTCCTACAGAGACCACCCTGAGCAGGATGCAGCTGTTCTCCTTGTCCTGCTCACCTGTCTTGAATTTGTTGTAGGTGCCACTCTCGATCATCGGATTACTGTCCTGGGCACAGCAGGAGAAATTCTTCTCTCGCCACCTGCATGGGGCAAAGCACCTGGGTCAGGCCACTGCTTGCTGTGGTTCTCCTCACAGCCCCCTGCTGCCTTGGACACCTTTTTACTGCTTTGTGAGGGCAGGTATTTTGGGATTTTCTCAGGTCCTTACTGAGAAAAGACTCAAGTGCATGACTGATGTCTAAGGATCCACACTTCATGTGTGCAACAGCATTTTGAAGGCAACTTTCTGACTAAGCCCTGTTTTCTAAGCAAGACTTAAGAGCTCCAAAGCCCCAGAAATGTTTACAGACATTGGTTCTTACGCAGTCAGGGAAATTTAAAAATTGTGATTTTGGTGGGTTCATAAAACTGACAAGACCACACAGGGCACTGAGGCACTGCTAATGGCCCTTTGGTCTCAGGAGGGCTGGGGATGCCCTTGCTGCAAGGCCAGCACAGAGGAATATGTTGTTTGGTTGGACCAGAAGCATCCACAGGAACCTGGGAAATGCACACAACATGAACATGATCCTGGAGGAATTGGGCATGGCAAGGTCTGATGGTGGTGGCGATGCCTTACAGAGGTGATTGTGTACCACCCTGAAATCTGCAGCCTTGAAAACAAGGTGAAAGCAGGACTTGAGGAGAGCAGAGCAGGCTAAGAGGGGAAGGAAGGGAGAGAGCCACCTTGCCTTGGTAAGGGAAAAGCCTGGATGCCCAGCAAAAATGCCTGTACAGCTGCTAGTTCATCACTGTCAAATTGCTACTAATTAATATTTTCACCATCCCAGAGCAGTATTAGCACTCCAACCTTTTCCTATGCCAAAGCAAGTCACAGTTAACAGCAGCCCAGAGTGCTCACCCAGGGGCTTCCCAAACTTTCTGCTTGATGCCACTGGTAGCAGAGTTGTACTGCCAGCATCCTGCAAAAAAACTCCCCTGGGCTGGCTGCCCTGATCCTCCCTCCCACCCACCCGCAACCAGACCGCTGAAGAGCCTGAGCCCAGCATATCCTGCTTTCCTTGGGCACTACTGGGATGATAGAACAGGCATGTTCCTCATAAAGCTGTGGCAGAGCAGAACATCCAGCAGCCAAACACAACCAGCTGGGGTGAGCCTGTTCCATGAACCCCAGATTTCCCACTAATCTTTGACAGAGTGGAAGGAAACAAAATGTGGTGTCTGTGACACAGTCAGACATTTTTGTGTGGGAGGGTGGATTTCCTGTGGGGCTCTGGCATGTGCAGAGAGACGTGGGGTGCTCAAATATTAACACTGGGAGCTTTCCTAACAAATCGGTCCAATAAAACATTGTCAAATAGTAATAACAGAAAAATCAATTCCTTTCTCAGCCCATCAGCTTTGATAATTTGCTTATGTTGCTACTATAAATCCACCAGTTCTCCACTGAATCCTGAGGGCAGACAATGCATGGGCTGCCAAAATGGAAAGGGAAAATGAGAGCAAGCAGGAGAAACAGAGAGGTTTTGGGGGACTTTCGGGGCTTTCTTCCATTTCCAGAAGGGAAATCTAATGTTCTCAAGTGTAGTTGTAACCCTTCAGATCACCTGAATGTATCCCTCCTTCCCTTCACCTGGAGCAAAAGATCAGGTTAGGATGGCCATTAACAACTTTGTAGTTACCAGTGCAGAGCAAAGACGAGTGAGATGAGGAATGCAGAGGTCAGATCTGTCAGGATCCACATGATGTTGTACTGCTGCGGAGTCTGGAAGAGAACAACAGCGGTTGTGTCCACCACCAAGGACCGCAATATTTGCAAAAAAAGTTACTCAAGCTCTTTCTTCCTGATTGAATATGGCTGTTCAGCTGCCTGGTTTGCATCTGCAGTAACATCCCTTGGGTATTT
This sequence comes from Cnemophilus loriae, assembly GCA_013397755.1. NCBI lineage: Eukaryota > Metazoa > Chordata > Aves > Passeriformes > Corvidae > Cnemophilus > Cnemophilus loriae. Next base: position 306,741 of record VZTF01005563.1, on the reverse strand, counting down.
AAGGCATTTGGTGGCATTTCAAAGTGGCCACTCACCACTGGGTATTGGTGCCAAATCCTTCTCCTTCATAAAAGCAGGTCTGCTGTGTAGCCAAGAAGATTTTACCATAGCACAGTGAATGCCACAGAAACCTCTTGTTTGTACAGGCGGGCCTTGCACTTCTCAGCTTCGCCCCAGTAATAACATCAACTAGTGGCAAATTTCTCTGGCAAAACTGCCCTTTACTGAACACCACGGAGAGCCTGGGGGGGCTCCCACTTTAAGTCTAAGAGCATCTGAATATTCATCCTTAGACTGGACCTCCACCCAAATTTAGAATGGACTGAAACACTGCAGTTCTCTGGAGGGGAGCATTGTAAAATCTAATTCAAGGGTGTGAAGCCAACTGTTTAAAGTCCTTAATGAGACTTTGGTGGGACCAATGCCCCAGGTGCTTCTTGGTCCTACGGGTTGTCCAAGGCAGAAAAACAAATAGAGAAATTCTATGAAAATTCCTCCCAGAAGAAAGGGTTATTTCTGTGGTTGTTTCTCTTGGACTTGTGGAACAAGACCAAGTTTGACAAGGGCAGTGGGACGCTCTGGGAAAAGAGAAACTTCTGACATCAGTAAGGTGCTTCAAAAGCTTAGAAACAGAAATCCTCATGCATCAGCTTGTGCCCTTAAAGGCCCTTCCTTTCTTCCTGCACAAGTCTCAATATGACTTCTTCTCCCTCATCTCAAGGCCTAAGGTGATAATCCTAACAAGTAGGGTGCTTCTTCCTGAGCCAGGAGAAAAGAGAAGGGTATGGTAATACCTGCAGTGGCTTTGGGGTTCCAGGTAAGCCACGTTTCCACTCAAGTCTTTCTTATGCAAAGGATCCTTAAAGGATCCTTTAAGGATGCTTTATCCATGTGTAAACTGGCCCACAGTCTCCAAAGGTAACCATGAACATCCCAACCCTACTTCCCACCCCTGAGACAGAGAAGACTTCCACTTACCATGAGGAAGAGTGGCTGGCTGAGATCCTTCAGCAAGTGGACGGCATTGGTGGTCACAGAGTGTGCCCCAGAGCACCATGCCAGGGAATAGAGCCATGGCTCGTTGACCACATAGAAGTTGGTGGTGATGTTTGCCTCGGCGTATTTCCTTTAAAAGACCAAAAGGCAACAACCTTCATTGAGCAAGGAGATTAGTACTTCCTTCGGGCTTACTCAAGGAGATTCAGGAAGATCATGGGAAATGGTTGTAATCTTCTGTAGGAAGTGCTTACTTTAGGACCTAGATAAGGAACATAAAGGAAAGCCAACCAGCCAATAATTAATCATTAACAATTGGTCAATACAGAATAGCTGAACAGCTGGAAACAAATGCAGATAAAATGCCCAAAAAGTCAAAACCTTTCTAATCCTTCTGCCATATGAATCAATGTAACAACGTGTTTGTAAAGGAGGCTGTTGCCAGGTGGGGGTCGGTCTCTCCTTTCAAGTAACAAGCAATAGAACAAGAAGAAATGGCCTCAAGCTTCACCAGGGAAGGTTTAGATTGGATATTAGGAAAAATTTCTTAATGGAAAGGGTTATCAAGCTTTGGAATGGGCTGCCCAGGGAAGTGCTGAAATCATCATCTCTTGAGGTATTTAAAACATGTGGATGTGGCACTTGGGGACATGGTTTAGTGGTGGGTTTGGCAGTAGAGATCTTTTAAATCTAAACCATTTGTGTTATTCTTTTATCTCCCCACAGTTTGTCCAAAACCACCACAGAATCACAGAATAGCCTGAGGTGGAAGGGACCCAGAAGGCCACAGAGTCCAACTCTTCAGTTAACGGCTCATGTAGGGATTGAATCACAGAATAATCTGAGTTGGAAGGGACCCAGAAGGATCATCGAGTCCAGCTCTTAAGTGAATGGCCCATACAGATATTGAACCCACATCCTTAGCATCATTAGCACTGTGCTCCAACCAACTGAGCTAATCTCAGGGTCACAACATTGGTGTTGTTTAGAGCATGAGAGTTGTTTAGGCCAGCTGAGCTAATCTTCGAAGCTGGCCACCCAAGTTTGTTATGGTTGCTCCATCAACTCATCATTTCCCAAGTTATTATAAGCTTCTGAAACTTAATATGAAGCAAGTTCATTATTTGTATAAAGGTAAAGTAATGTATCATCAATATCAGCATTTATAAATCTACCTAGGGTCTATCCAAGGTTTACCCAAATGGATCTGCCTATGATTTTTTATAGCCTTTCAGCCTGGAGAAAAGAAGGCTCTGAGGAGACCTTAGGGCACCTGCCAGTACTGAGAGGGGCTACAGGAGGGACTTTTTACAAGGGCATTGAGTGACAAGACAAAGGGGAATGGCCTTAAACTGAAGGAGGGAAGGTTTAGATCAGACATTAGGGAAAAATTCTTAACTATGGGGGTGGTCGAGGCACTCGTAGAGGTTGCCCAGAGAGGTTGTGGATTCCCCATCCCTGGAGGTGTTCAAGGCCAGGCTATGGGGCTCTGAGTAATCAGGTCTAGTGGAAGCTTCCCTGCCCATGGCAGGGGGGTTGGAACTAGATGGTGCTGAAAGTCCCTTACAATCCGAACCATTCTGTGATTCTATGATTCTATGATTTTACATCCTGTGACAATTATAATTAAGAAAACATTAACATTACTCTTGTCCAAAGGATTCAAGTTTTTCCTTTCTTTTTCATTTCAACTAGACTTCAATGGTTTTGTGCATTGGAAAGAGAAAAAAAATCGTATTTACAAAAGGAGAGCTGGACAGGTAAAGCTGGGGGGTTTTTGGTGGTTTGTTGGGTTATTTTCCCATGTGACAGTAGCACTTTGGAAATTCCTGCAATGAATATGGAGCCTTTCATCATAGAAATTATGTTTTCAGTGTGTCACATGCAACAGAGTACTGGTAGTAACAGACAAGAAATGATGTCTGCAAAACACTGGCTACAAGAGGGTGATGGTCTCTCACCACAGCATTATGCACTCCCACTGATGTTTGTGGAAGAACCACAGGAGTTTAAATAGTTGTTCATTCTCCATGATTTGGTGTTGATGGGACTGGGGATGGCACAAATAAAAAGACAAGAAATCAGGATATAGCTGTGTTGTTCTTACCAGAAGATCCTCAGATCCTGGTCAATATGGAATTGAGGACCGCAGGATTTAATTACATGTGCCACCTCTTATTCAACAGTAGGAGTGCACTGCAATCTGTCACCCCTAAAATACATCAGGGATGGCTACTTAATCTGAATGACCTATTCCCAAAATATTATAGTCTCTGGAACTGGTCACTGGAGGGAGACATTGCCCCATCCATGAGGCAAACATAGCCTAGATGTACCCCAAAGATTGTACCTGGGGCTGAAACCTACCGGATATCCTCACTGGACATGTCAGTGTAGACCAGATTGAGTTTGACAATATTGTGCTTTAAAAGGTCTTCTATTGGTGCCTTTCTGCCCATCGTGTGCTGAAACCCAGGAGCGACAGATTGAACAAAGGACCTCACGTTGTTATTGAGCCACAGGACCTGCAGGCAACAAGAGGAACAAGTGAATTTTCAGCAGAAGAATTCATGCCCCTAATATGCCCCACGGCTCACACAAACCCAGCAAAGATAATGTCTTGAGGGGCTTAACCCACCCTGTCAAATGACATTTCTCCCAATGATCAAAGAATATTCAGATGCAGGGTTAAAACTTGCAAGTCATTTTTATGTGGAAATAAGTATAATCCACTAAGATAAGAAATAAGAAATAATCCACTGGTTCCTTGCTTATCCACTGGAAATCAGTGAGTACATTTCACACAGCCCAACAAAAGATGCAGTGTTGAAAATGAATGAAAAGACAGCTTTGGTTTATGGAAAAGGCAACCGAAAATATTCTGTTCTACCATTCTTCCAGCATGGAAGAAAATATCTTCAGCAGATACAAATCAGCATAACTCCCTAGGCATCAGTGGGTACATAACCTGATTCCCATGAGTTTAGCATTCATCCACTGCCAAGGGGAGTAAGGCAATAAAGACTCACAATTTATTTTAATTTAAGCCAGGAATTTTTATGCAATATATATAACAAGCATGGGTAGCAGGGAATAGACTGACAATTATAATATTCATGAAAGGGTGCTGTTTAGGGGCTAAGGCATCAGCTGGTATATACAGTGCCTTTTTTCCTGTGCTGCTGAAGGATTACACCATTGTGAACCTTCTGAAGAACTAATAGTAGAAATATACTCCAAATTATGCCTTTTAAATCAAGTGAAATGCAAGAGGCCAATTCTATGCAGGTGAAATCATGCAGAGTATGCCCCAAAGTCCCAACCAGGAGAGCAAGAAAAAGGGATACGGAGTGAGGCCACCCTACCAGATGGCGTTTAATCTTCGACTCCTTGAGGATGACGTCCAGGATTCTGCGGATCCATGAGTTCCTGTAAGGGTGTTTCTCTGGAGGGCGGTAGAGATCAAATATCACAAGTTTATTGTGGCTGTCTGCGAGGCGCAAAAAACTACTTAGCTTGTAAATGGACTGATTCATTGCCTGGTTTTGATCTGCCTTTGACAGCGAGCCCATCCCTAAAAATGGTTTGTTCTAGAAATAAACAGATATAAAAAAAAGGAAATCAATCAGGCAGTTTGCTCTGGGAGTCAGCTGTATCTCTAAGAGGGAAAAAGTTTGATGTCAGTCCTCAGCAGGTGGGGATATTTTATTTTGCTTAATTTCTTCTACATAAGAAATGAGGGAAGTTAACCCAGGCTGTGAGGACATTGCTTCTGGGACCTAAACTGAACAGTTCACAGCTAGCTCTGCTGTGCTTCTCTGTCCCACCTTGTTAGCTCTGAATATTATTAACAGCACATCACACAAGTAGCTCTTTTCTTCTTCCCCCAGCCCATGAGCTCTGCTGCTGCCACAATAAGGTGACACAAGAACACCCACCAGCCAATTGTTACAGGTCTCCTTAGCCTGAAGGCTAACTGGACAAAGCAAAGAGACCCAAACTGAAGGATTTACACTAACTTATTTGAGTTTTGGCTCGACTAGCAGTTCATCTTCTAACACTGATGCTGTTAAATAACAGGCAGCTAGTGTCTCTTCTACATCCAGCTGGTGATAGTCATGAAATCATAGAAAAGTTTGGATTGGAAGAGACCTTTAAAGCTCATCTAGTCCAGCCTCCCTGCAATGAACAGGGATGTGTCCAACTGGATCAGGTTGCCTAGAGTCCAATCCAACTGACCTTGAATGCTTCTAACCCTTGATGATGCTTACCTTAAGAAACCATGTTCCAGCATTCAATTTCTGCAGGGCATCCCAGGAGAATAACGAAGCAGCTTTACCAGTGTCATTAGGGTAGACCTCTTGGATGTTAGTCGTCCTTCTCAAGGTGTCATCATGCATGAGGAAAGGAACCCCATCATAGCTGCCAGAGAGCAAGAGTTCAGGTCACCTGGGGTGCAGGTTCGTTCACAGCACGAGCAGACTCGAGCCAGGTCAGAAGAACATGTGGGCCACTGTGAATGCAGCAGTACAGCCCCCCTCAGTGCAGAGAGTGCAATATGGAGGAATGCTGAGGCTCAACACACCGGGTTAGTTCCAACTGAAATATTTCTAGGAGATCTCACAGAAGTCATGCATGTCTGTGCCTCAGTTTCTCTAGGGGCAACGTGAAGGAGGTGACATTCTGCCTGCCAACTCCCCAAAAAATGGTTAGTAACTTATGGTTAAAGTCTCTTTTTGCTGATATCAAAGTGTTTCTGTGGTTTTCAGAGGACTGAATTCTGAATGGACAATGGAAACGCAAAATTTTCTTTTATGGAAAGGTCTAGTTTAGTAGAAGGTCTAAATGTTAGTGTTTTTCTCATTCAGTGCCTGGAAATAGCTCATCCTGCACAGAATGTTAGCACTTCATGGCAATGGGTTCACCAAAGGCAATTAAAGATCTAATAATTCGGGCAATGCTGCCACAAATCTGAACACAATTTTCTGTTGGTTTGTAGACCTGATATAACCCTCACTGTGACCTACAAGTCAGACTAGAGTAGGGACTTGTCTTTATACTCTGCCAAGCATTTAAAACACACTGTAGAAATAACGATTTTTAAATCAATAGCTGCAGCTTATTGACTTGCCTGAGAACAACCATGCCCCACAGCCCCTGTCATCACATGACAGCTGAGGGACCCTGTCCCAGCCATCAGTAAAACCCAACTGCCTGGAGCTGCGTGTCTCCAAAGACAGCTCTTGGAAGAAGCAGCGTATATTCCGTGAGATGCGACGTTTTGCCCTCACCTTATGGCGACATCTGTTTCAAGACCATCCCCACCATGCTCAATTGTCTTCAGAAATGACATCTCAGTGTTTTCTGGCGCCAGCTGAAAAAAAAAGCACATGAGCAGATCATTTTCAAACACACTCTGGAGGACTCTGCAAATACTTTCTGCCTCTTTGTAACATCTCTGGTTTTTATTAAGGGAGCATCATTATATTAAAGTCTTTGTTTAAAGTGTTTTCTTCCACTTTAGTCAAACCCATCTTGTAGAAGAACAATAGAGTCATAGAATGGTTTGGGTTGGAAGATCACCCTGTTCCAATCCCCCTGTCAGGGCAGACACACCTTTCACTAGTCCAAGTTGCTCAGGGCCCCCTCCAACCTGGTCTTGTCCTTCAGGAACAGTGTTTTCCTTGTAAGCAAACCCACACAGTGATGCCTTTGGCATGCAGTCCCAATGACCAGAAATGTCTCCCACCCTCCACAGGTTTCACAGGGGAAAAAAAAACAACAAAAAAGAACAGAAGATGATGATGAAAGTAGCAACACACAGGATGAAGAAATGACATAAAATAACTTCTTCAGACCTACCATTGGTGCTCCACGGTGTCCAATGAGGGCTGGCTTTGGTCCAAGTGTTCCCATCTCTCTGATGCAAGGAGAGTACATCCCCAGAGGTATCAAGAAAAGAAAGAGAAGGATAGCCAGGTATGGACCAACAATTATCACCTGAGTAACTGAAAGAATTTGAAGGAGGAAGGCTAGAGTTAATCCACATCGTAACGTACGAGTTTGCCTTGCCGCTTAACTTTTAATACAGTCCTCCAGCTAAGTAGCTTTTGGGCTTTGCCTAATCCCTTTTCCATCCCTTCTTCCCCTAATTTTCAATTTCTCCCCAAACAGTGAAACCCAGGAAAACAAATTGGTCAAAGCTAAGATGCAGGCTGTCTAAGTCAGGACTGCAGGTTTTATGCTTTAATTACATCTCACTATGCCTTACAGCAAGATATGGCTTTATTTCTTCTTTCTTTAGACATTGTGCAATGAAATCTCCTCCATCTGTAGAAAAACAATCCTCAACAGAAGGGTGCTAATTTTTTCTTATTCAGATAAGAACAAGCACCATTTTGAAGTTTCATTCACAATGAAGAAGAGTATGTACCTCTCCTTTAACTAGGTTGCATCTCCTTACTGTGAATACTTCCCTGGTTCATTCAGATTGTTGTTAGTGACCTTCTGTGTGTGACCTAGAGAATCTCACAGATCCTGAGAGCATGGATATTGCACCTCAGAAACTTGCCAACTCATTACCTATGGTCTTCTCTGGAGTCTGTTGACACATTGCCGAAGAGCCCCAGGAGTCTTTTACCTCAGGGACAAAAACAGTTCTGAGAAATGAGCACCTATGCACCAACACCTCTTTCTTGAATGGGTACCACCATCCCTCTGTGCCAGTGGCTCTGAAGGAATTTGGGCTTACACTAAGATGATGATGTACTAAGCTAGGAGTACCTCAGGCACGGTGGTATGTAATGTCCAGGGTCCCTGCATATTCTCCCCCACCCTCCCCAGCTGTGGTTCAGCAAGAAAAGTCTTGGACAGGAAAAAAAAAAGATAATTTCACCAGTCCATTCCATCTGTGATTTTTATTGCAAACCAATATCTGAAGATGAGTGTCAGGTAGATAATTTTGGCTCTATGGAGAGACCATCACAGAAAAATGGCCACTGCCAGTCAGGTTTTCCTGCAGTTGTTCTGGCATCTGGCTTTATCCTTACACCATTTAGTCATTCTTCTTAGAGGTGGGCAGGAACTTCCCATGAGATAACACTAGGAAATGATCAAAAAGCTCTTTTCCCTATCCCAGCTGGCTTCTCATGAGATACACTAGGCTGAAGTGGTTTGTCCAACTGGACTGGAGATCCCTTCTGTGTACAGCAAGCAAAAATCAGCCAAGAGAGCTGCCACTGGCTGCTTTCTCCTGCAGAGGGCTAAACAAATTTTCACTCATGACTCAGAACATGGGTGCTTCTGCTAGTCTCCTCCATCTCAAAGCAGATCACTGCCTCAGTATAGGGCAAAACAGTGCAAGATAGCATGCAAACCGGTAACACAGTGGGACAGCAACAGGGCAGTACACAGCCCAAGGCCCAGCCCCACTAATTTCCCTGGGATATGCAGAATTTGAAAATCTCCTCCAGCTGGAGTGCAAGTGTAGGAGGAAAGGGCTCCTGCATGCCTCTTTTCCCATCCTGATATATATCTTTTTTTTAATCATACAGGGAGCAGGAACCAGAGCTGCCATACCTTTCTTATCTGCTCTGATGGCATGAAGAGCCACAGGCCAGGACAGAAGGACCATGATGGCAATTGCCCCTATGTGCAGATAAGGAGCTGTGATCTGGCAAGGAGAAAAAAGGTTTTAGTCAAACGATGAGCTGTGGAGACAGATGGAAACAATCCTCATCAGAGCTACAGCCCTCACACCTGGATGGGCTCCTGCTGCAGATACCAGTGCTTAACCACTCTCCCTCGACTGTGCTGGATCCACCAAACACCTCGGGACTCAGAGGAGAGACATGTGCCCCTGGCCAGGTCAGGGAGGAGTGTGCCCCAGCCTGAGGGGTGCTCCTCACTTCTTTACTTTCCTCTAAATCAGCTGAAGGGGACCCAAATACCCTCCTCCCTAAGGACATGATTGCCACTACTGATACGCCATAATCTGTGAGCATCTTCCAGTTTAACTCAATATAAACCACTCCAATCCAATCCCATCCAGGCGATAACTATCTCCACACCACACCACACTGCAGTTAAATCATTAAACTGATGTCAACAAACATGAGCGATAAAATATGGTATTTACTAGCTGTGGTATGAAACTAACTATTGTGGTATAATAGAAGCATATATATTAGATAACATTGCTGGACAGATATAGTCAATAGATTTGATTTCTTTAATCCTAAAGATTAAACAAGAAGATCATAAGAAAAGAATCACTTCTATGCTTGTCATGAAAGCATGAATAGAGTTGGAAACCAACCAGAAATACAGAATCTGAATGGTTGTTGGTCTGACACATTTTTCCTAAAACTAGGCAAATCTGACCTAGAAACCAGTCCATCATCTTCTCATCCTCACCAGAGCCCTGTGGCAAATATTCCAGCTAGAACTGACAGTTATCGAGGTATGTGCTAGGAAAAAACCCTAACTCTCCAGATGCAAGCCTTTTCTGTTGCTTAGTCCTGATGCTCGATTCTCTAAGCTGGAAGGGTTGAAGAAAGCAGCAGTCACTGGGAGATGTTACTGCATGTGACACTGTCTTTCCCGGACACTTGATACCAACGTCTCCCAGCCAGAAGCAGGATTCAGTTGTGCAAGCAGAGGTGCCATGTGAGACGTCCAGAATACCTAAGATAGATTTGCAGAGCTAATGGACATTAACACGGTATCTACAAGAGATTCATGTCCTTTGAGAACAGCAATGGGAGGCCATCTCAAAGGGCATGGACACCTGAAATAAACAGCACCTGTGGGGAACTCAAAGGCTCTTTTGTCTCCTTCTCCTCGTCCACATCCCCTGGTGTCTGTCAGGGGGAAGAGAAGCTAATGGTTTCTCATTATCTTTACCAGTGCATAACTCAGTGGTTAGCGAACTGTAGAACAGGAATGTGCAATTAACCACACCCTACAAACACCAAATCTTAAATTCCTCTTCCAGTCCACTTGCATTGCTCTCTTGGCCTTCACAAGCACTAAGCCACATGGGGGAGAGGTAATAAATCCAAATAGTGTAGAATCATAGAATTGTAGAGTGGTTTGGATCCTGCAAAGCAGCTGTGTAGTAAAAGGCTCCATTTCTTCCTTCCCAATACAAGTGGGGGCCTGGATGCTCAGAAACTGAACAGCACTGGACAGCTCTTGCCTCCACCTTCAGATCTGGTGAGAGCTGAGGAGGCCAGCAACCATGAACTCTGACCTCCTGCATCCAGCATTTTGTCCCACCTGACACACCAGCATTCTCCACCTGCTCCCCAAAACCTCAGTGTGCTCCTGCCCTCAGGAGATCAAGCTCTTCTGAGTCACAAAAGACTGGAACTGTGCTGTACCAGCAGACTGGGATGAGGGATGAGGGATGAGGGAGAAAGATCTTGCTCCAGCAAACCTACCAGCCTGAGGGGTCTGATTTACCTGCCCTGGACAGCTGAAATTTAACAGTACACCTACATTTTTTGGTATGGAAAAAAAGAGGGCTGTAACTTTCTATATCTTCCCAAACTGAGACATGTTACATCACATAGCTTGAAACTCAACCTTGGGCCTTGACTTCGTTTCACCCAACAGGAAATGTTAAGTCATGATAAAAATTTACTCAGAACGTTCCCTGCTAACAAAAACCATGTGAAAAATATCCACCATACAGAATATCTTCTGCCAATTGTCACAAAATACTTCTATAAACAAGCTGCCCTTTCAAATAGACCTCCTAACCTCTCTTACCTGGAATGACAGGCGGACAGTTTTCCGATGATCACGCCAGAGTATAGATAATGCGAAGAGGGATGAGATAGTGAAGCCCAGGACAAGAAAAGTACCAATCTGGGGACACGAAGAAGACATAAATCAGCTTCAGCATTTCTGCATAGGGTATGCCATCCATCTGAGTCACAGGCTAATTTAAGCAGCTTGATAAGTTTTTTCGGATGCATGAGATTGACTGTGCCAGTTCAGAGACAGAGAGATCCAATGGGACTACAACCAAATCCACAATGCTATCAGTATGGCAGGACTGATTTCAGGAGTTGGGTACTCAACTAAGTCAGCCCTCAGGACTCTCTCTGTAATCAGTGGAGAAAGAGGAATTTCAGAGGTGATCCATTCCTGCTTGCATTATGATGGAATATGCCTCTCTCTCTCTCGATATAGATGGAGCCTAGGTGATCAGCTTACATTAAATCCCTCACCTGCAGATGCAATTCATCACTTCTAAACTCAGAAGTGACAAATTCCACCCAAAAGGGACAGCAACACAACTTCTTTGTTCTATGAGCTGCTTCAGCGATAACACCGTCCCATAAGTAAGAGATGAGAGTTCACTTTTTAACCAAAAAGCTGAGACTGTATCTCAGTCAATTCTTCAGCTTCTCCTTCAGTTTGGTACGAGCACTGCAGTAATGGCAGGCTCTTCTTGGCATATCAACTATCTGCTGACAACTAAAGGCAAGTAGCAATTGCACCAAGGCCCTAACCATTCTTCAATACCTTTCTATCCCTAATCCCTTGCACCTAAGAATGCCTCTTTTTTTATTTTTTTATTTTTTTTTTTTTTTTTTACAAATTGTTCTACAACTTTCTGGTTCTTCTGGAACCCATTTTTCAATAGTAAAGATCACTCAGTTTCCACTGCTTAAATGAAGAAATACAGGATCAAGCGCCTGCACGTTCAGCTCTTCCCTCCCACTGCAGCCTTTGCAATCACATTGCATCCCACCCTAAACTGCATGGATAGAGGAGCATTTTTAAATGCTTCACAAAGTCTCAAAAATTGCATAAGGAAGATGATTCTAACACATAATTTTACAGCAACAAGTCCCTGATAATTTGTTTCTGTGTCTTCAAAACACCAAAAGGCATTTCCCGAGACATAGAATAGAATCAAGAACTACAGAACAGTTGGGGTTGAAAGGAACTTTAAGGATCATCTAGTCCCAGCCCCCCTGCCACAGGCAGGAATGCCACACACTAGATAAGATTGCTCAGGGTCCCATCCAGCCTGGCCTTGAACACTCCCAGGGAACCATCCAAAGACCAAAAGGCATAAAGCACCAGGATGCCTTGGAAAAGCCATCTTTCTCTCCTGCGGAGAGAGCAGACAGTTTTTTCACAGTTGTTGGGGTCTGCTCCAGAAAATCATGCAGTGCTTCTCATGAAAACTTTGCTTTTGACTTCATGTTACCATATGTAGATGTGTCAAATATAGACATCTTCACCTGAATGAGTCAGTGCAGGCACCTTTTAGAGTCAGTGGGGAAAAAAGGTTCCTTGAGTGTGATTCATCTCATCTTAATTTAGATGCCTATGACCAGCTGGATGAGTTGCATCTTCAGAGGATTCATTTCCCTCCACTGAGTGCAAAAGGAGTTTGAGTGATCAGCTCAGGTGGAGATATCATTTTCATGGGTATCTCAATCTCGTAAGATTAACCTCTTCCCTCTCTTCCTTCTCTCCCATAGTCTAAGAGGTTTTCTGTGCAAAGAAACACCACAGACTCAATTAATTTAAAGCATAGATTAGAGTTACCAGAAAGCCCTGACTCTCCCCACCTTGTGACTCCAGTGCAGGTACAGCTGCTGACCTTCTGCAAGCAAACACATCGCGAGGACCTGGGAAATCAAGAAGAGATTGTATGCATCCTGGTGGAAGGTGGTGACGTGTGCCAGTGGGGCACTTCTGGAATTATTTTTGCATTGGGAAGTTACTTTACACTGGGTCTTCCTGCACAATGGCAGTGTTTGCAGGACAGGTGTATGGAGAGAAAAGTTTATTGCTACAGTAAAAATGCTTCTGAAAAGGCCAAGCACATGTCAAGACTGCCCTGTAGGATCAAAGACATTTTCCTGAGTAACAGATATTTGGGCACTTTGGGGTACTCGCTTTCCATGACTTTTCTTTGTGAGGAGAGACTCTGAAAGAGGAATGATGGCCAGGGTCAACTATTATTGTATAAACCAATATAGCACTAACCTTGACTATTTTCTATGCATTTATTGTGATTAGAGGCATAATAACTACGAGAGAGAAGTCAGGGAATAAAAAATGCCCCAGAGCAGCACAATAGTACAGAGCAGACAGCAAAAAAGGCAATTCTTCCACACTGACCACAGGGAATGCCAGAGACAAGCACATCTCAGACCACAGAAAAGTGTCCTGAGGATTAAATGACTCCAGTTTGTGGTGGTTGGCACATTCTGTCCACCTGATGGCAAGTTGGAGCCCTTGGGGAGGGTTCTTTCGAGGCATGCTGCAAACCCCAGCCAGGACGGGGGGACAACCTGAGACGCTTTGAGCACTGAGAAGCCAAGAATGAGGCAAGTCAGTCCATGGTCCTCATGCAGAGTTTCTTCACATGGTTCCACACCTAAGTAACCAGTGAGTCTGGAGGTGAATTTCACCCAAAGAAGCACTTTGCTGCTGTGAAAATGCATAGGTCTGCGCTCGGGAGTCTAAATGCCTGGGAAAACTTCCCAACCACTGTAAAGGATCATTTCAGGACCATTATCATCAGGTATCAGGGCTCAGAGAAAAGCATCTGTTAGTAGACATCAGTGCTCCACTGAGGAGGGTAATTTCTGATGCAAGTCCCTCCAGACTACAGCATAGTGGGATTGTAGGAAAACAGGATATATAGATAGATTTGGGGGAAGAGGGTCTTCTCTCCTGAAACTCCACTGCAAGTGAATGTAAGCTGTTTCCTATCCATCCACAAACACACTCTCTTTCCAGGATCATGCTGATTTGAAGCAAGATATAAGGCCAGGTTGGATGGTGCTTTAATCAACATGGTCTACCAGTAGATGTTCCTGTCCATGACAGGGGGTTTGGAATTAGATAATCTTGAAGGTCCCTTCCAACACAAACCATTTTATGATTCTATGGTAAGCTCGGCAGTGAATACAAGTGCTTCTTGACATGTTGGCTTCCTTTAATGGAATAAATGCACCCAGTACATGATGAGTAACTATGGGAGCAGTTGAGAGAGAACTGAAATACTGCTAAAGATCTTAAATCAGCCTCATTTAAATAAGCTATTTCAGGATGAAATAATGACAGAAAAAAGACACTCTGCTCCTTTGCTGCAAGTGATGTTACACAAAGACCTGGTCCTTGCATACAGTAAAGCCAAACATTTAGAATATTCTGAGCCAGAAGGGACCCACAAGGATCATCGAAGTCCATCTTCTGGCCCTGCACAAAATCACACCAAGAATCACACCATGTTCCTGAGAGCCTAGTCCAAATACTTCTTGAACTCAGGGCACTCAGGCAGACTTGGTCCTATGACTACTTCCCCAGGCAGCCTGTTCCAGTGCCCAACAATCCTCTGGGTGAAAAACCTTTTCCTAATTTTTAACCTAAATCTGATAGCTTTATGATATTCCCTCGTGTCTTCTCACTGGTCTGGCTATTCCAAATTGCTTCCACACACTTTCTAGGATTGTCTAATATAAGTACAGAGGCAAGCGGGCTTAGGTGACCAGTATGTTTCTGACTAATACTGCCAAAGTTAGAGTCGAGGTCCGTCTTGCCAATCCCATCATCTCCCAGAATCTTACAGCCTCCAACACTTGCACTCTTCTCTTCTTTAAAATGAGGTGTGGAAGTGTCTCCCCTCCATCATCTACCTGCAAAGTGGTGATTAAGGGATGCTTCCCGGTGGCAAGAGAAATGGATTTACTGCAATGAGAATTTCACCTCTGTCTCCCTCTTTCTGAATGGCTGCATTGACCACAAGGTTATGCTGCAAACGGTGGACAGCAGATGCTTAACTCCACTCTGCTTCAGCATGGGAACAGCCTTGTAATCATCTCAATACTTCTGGTGAGGTGCGGGCAGGCTCTGAACCGACACTACAAGGACATGCAAGCAGGCACTTAGACACTCGGCTCACCCAAAACATCTGCTCACTTAGATGTTCACAGCAGCTGCATTCAGGTCCTTATATTCATTTACTTTATGGCAAAAAACTCAGAACTTGTCTGGTACCCCAGTCTCTTAGGGATGGAGTTTTGAGGTCACGTTTTGGATTTCAATGTCAATGTACTATTTTGAGTCCTCTCCATTTATGAACGAAGAGGCCACAACGCATCTGAACCTCTTTGCTTTGTACAGTCACAAGTCACCTCCTCACAACCCTTAGAACAAACTGCAGACAGGCAAATGTTATCTGATGGGGTTTGAAAGACTAAACAAGAAAAGATTTTTCTTTTCCACTGAGCATGAACAGTTCTGTAATTAGACCCCACAGCTTAACCTTTTAGCCCTAATGGGGATGAGAACATTGTCTTGGGGAGTGATTGAACAATTGAATTAATTGAAATTGATTGTGTGAAAAAATGACAATGATGCATGTGGACGGAGAGCAGCTTCGTCCAGACAGCTAGTGCTTTCTTGTGCAGCATTTTCTTCAGCCACTTGTGGCTGGTGGGCAGAAGTCTGTGTGCTTCAGTGGGTCACAATAAGGTCATGGAAGCAGGCTTGCAGGTTCCAGTTGGGTGCCATCATTAAGAAAGAGAGTATGGTGTTCACAAGCAAAACCAGACCAGCCACTGGTTGATATAAAATCTTTCTGCTCCAACAAGGGTATCAGGGTGTTCAGTTTTCTGACGTGATGGGCTGTTCATGCAAAACACCACCAGAAAGCATCACCTAGGTGAAGGTCTCCAGTTCTCCTTGCAAGACATGTGGGGATACTCTCCATCCAACACTGTTCAACCAGAACCTGAGATGTAATTCATCATGGCAGAAACCTATTTGGCCATCAGTTGTCTGAAATGTATTAGAGCAACCCACCTATTTTATAGTACCCACACTGATAGATTTATTTAGATGTGGAAAGGCTGAGTTACACTTACCAGCCCATGAGGCTCCCAGTGTTTTGCTGGGTGGTCCAGCAAAGACTCCAGTGAAAGGGAACCTCTGCAAACAGTGGTGGAGGGGTGGATTCCCGGTAGAGTCCTTCTCTGAAAGAGCCCTGCTAGGATGAGCTTTGCCCAGCCACAGTTGTTACAATACCCTTCATGTTTTGAGATAGCAGGAGCATAAGTGGTGGCAGTGATAACTTTCCTTGCTCCCCTTTCTGTCACGACCTAATAACATCTAAGTAGCAGCCTCACTCCCCAGCACTCACTGCTCAGCATGGATGCATGCAGCAGTCTTGCCACATAGGACATGGTGGCATGGTGATGCAATCAAGCAGGACAAGTGTCCTCAGAAATACCCAACAGCTTTGGTTGGGTCAATTAACAGCTTCATAAAAACAAAAGCAAATGGACCTTCACTGCAGGGGCTGTTCCCAGAGCAGACAAACCTCTGAAGTTTCTCCTGTTGTTTGATACCATCCAGACTACTTGCATCCTTTCAGGTTTATCCATGCTCACCCTTCTGAGGAAGGCAAACATTGTTATCCTCATTAGACAGAACTGAGAGGCTTGAGAGGAAGAGGAGGATGTAGCAACATAATAAAGAGTGAGACCAGGACTGAACTAAACCATGTAGGACACCAATTTCACCTCATATCTTCCATCTTCTTTTCTGGCTTTATTTTGCCCATCACCTGCCCTGATAGCTTGCAGTCATCACACTCACGCTGACAAAAACCTGAAAATGCTCTAAGAAAGTACACTGCTTGGACACTGGCTGATGTTTGGATCCAGATAGAGTATGACCAAGCTGACACATCAGCCCAGAGGTCTTCAGGCTCCTTAAGCCCAGGAAATCCTGTAAAGCCAGTTTCTAGCATGGGCTATGGCGAGTTAGTCTGATCCTGAGGTTGACTCCCGATCCACAGCCTGCTGAGGCACCATCTCAGATGCATCCATGTCACGTGGGCATCTCTGGCAAAGCTCTGAGTTGCCCCAAGTTGCACTGCAACCACCAAAGCACCCACACTACTCCATAGCCCCTGGGAAAGCCAGGTAGGCTTTGCTGAATAATAATCCATGAGCCCTAGAGCCACCACAGTGTTACAAAATCCTTGTAATTAATTATTGTTCTTTGTCCCATTCAGAGTTCAGTCAGTCCACATCTCTTATGATGTCCTTGATTGCTGTGGGCATGACCAAGCACCTGTCCTATTTATCACTTCGGGGTCTTTATTGCTAGCACTAGAATAAAAGTACTATTTATTTGTACTTCATCAGGAAAAAAATGACCCCAGAAACCAACTGTGTTAGGTACTGCATGCACAAAGCCAAAAGAGATTCCCTGTCATAAGCAATTTACAGACTGACTGTATGACGACACAAGAGGGAATGGGTAAGAACAGCAGGAATGGATGATAAAAGCTGGTTGTCTTGGTCACAGAGGTGAGACAAAGCCATAACCTCACCTTCAGCACCTGGCATTTCAAAATGAAAGTTGGAGTAGGCATGGGACTGATGTGGACTCCAGTGCCTGGAGTCAAAGTGGATTCTTGGCCTATTGCTCTGGATGCAGAAAGTGGAAAAACAGGTACAAATCTGTCTTTATTTGAGTTTTCTTATGAGGGAGAGAACAGAGGAAAAGGATGAGTAAGTAGAAATTCTAGGAAAATTTTGGGTTGGTGTGTTTCCCCAACTAAAGCAGACATCATATTAGAAAATTTCACAGGATTTGGAAAAGTGAAGATTTCACGGACCTCCTTCAGCATAAACTTCAGCAGCGTTTCGTGACCACATCTGTAGCCTCTACCTGGAGAAAATCCTCCAGCAAAGCAGAGTGAGTCAAGTGATAAAGTCCTGTTCTCCTTCCTCTAGTAAACCTTTTTATCCAGGATTAGAAGAATAACCCAACTGTGATGACGTATCGTCACCGCTACATGACTCAGAGCCCCATATTTCCCTGCTGCCAAAGCAATAATTTTTAGTTCCCCCTAAATCTATATCCAGGCACTGCTGGGTCAGCTTTCCTTGGGTTCAAGGAGGAATTGTACACATTTATCAAAGGGAAATCACTGAAAGAAATCACAGAAACTACATCTGGCTCAGAGACCCCTGAGCTGAAACTGGTCATTCGCAGGTGGATATGAGGAGAAACTACTGTAAACACTCATTGTGTTCCAGATCTCCAGGCATTCACTGTCGAAGGATCATATGGAGGACTAGTCTGAGCTTTGGTCTGTCACATTAAAGCCACCCCTATGTTTTCCTTTCAGGACTATTAATCAAGGTCAGCTTACGAGGAGCATTACTTACCAGTAACAGAGAGATGTATGCGAACAAGACTGCAGCCACAATTAGGATAACAAGAGACCAGAGAAACCAGAAGCCCAGGTTCCCATAGTTATACCTAAAAATAAACCAATAAAATACTGTAAGAATGCTTTTGGTTAGCACGTGGACTAGAGGGGACAGCCTATGCTGTAACATGCAAAAGTGATTTTAAGAGCCTCCTTCCCAAAATCCCTGACTGCATTAACCATCAGACTAATACACATTATTATACCTTTCCTTCCCATAATATTTGAGCAGCTTTAATTTAATTTTAGGGGCCAGATTTGCATAACTGTTGCCTACATACTACAGAAGGAAACGATGTGCATAAATCCCTGACAATTATTTCTTACTTTTGAATCTGGGAACATGGAATTATCTTTCAGTGAGACAGCTGGTGCAATGCCTCTGATTCCAGCCACTACATTTCTTCAGGTGGGATGGGGGAGAGAGGGAAGGGTGAAAGATTCAGAGGAGGAAAGAGTTATTTAGTCTCTTTCATCCACAATTTTTGTGGTGATGATTCTCCCCTTTCTCCTAAATTCACACTTACACCTAAAAATTGTAGCCAAGCAAAGGGCAGAGCCTCAGCACCTCTGAAGCCACTGGACATTCAATTTGGATGCTGTAACCAAGAGTTTAATGTGCCAAATCTTTGCTTCATGACTAAAGTGCCCTGTTGCAGCACAGCTGCTCCTGAGGGTGCTCATCCCTTCCCAGTCATCCTGGTGACCTGCCCAAGGGAGAGGAGGAAAAGATGGTACTTACCAGTCAAAGCTGTTGTAGTCATTTCTACCTTCACCCCACGTGTACAGAAAGACCAGAGAAAAGCAGAAAGCTGCAACGAGCAGTGGGAAAAACATGCATTCCCGCTGGAGAGGGAGAGGAAGGACAAGCAGTCAGAGCTATGGCCAGCCCAGAGCAATCAAAGCAAATGGCAGGTTCTCTTTGATTCTCCCTAAAAATATGTAGCTTGGTGTTGGGATTCTAACCGAAGTAAATATGGAGAGGAATTCCCTTCCTGTCCCTTGTAACCAGGAGAATGTCTTCAAAAGCATACTCTGCACTACTTGTTCTCAGGGATAAGAAAACCCATGACTTCCTAAATGAACGAGATTTTAATCGCCTCACATGAGAGGAAACTGCACTGTAGAGCAACCTTCTTTGCAAGTCTTACTGCATACCCAACCCTAATGTTACTTCTTTAATTTGATTCTATGGCTTTGAGATGTTTCACTGGCCAGAAGAGGTTGGCGCAAAGTCCACATTTATTAGCTGTGTGGCAGCACAGACAAACTGAGCTTGCCACAGAAACACAGCAATTCATCAAGCACTTGGAGAAAAATCTAGCAGCCCAACCAATCTCAGTGGGCTCCAAATGATATTGGGCTGCGATTCCATGACATCAGCCCCTTGTCTGCTTAGACTGCCCTGCCCCAGCAGAGAAACCCATGTCTGTGCTGATTTTGAGCTCATTTACCATGTTGCAGCAGCATTTCCCAGGCTCGGCCTTTTCGCGCTGGTACCGCTTCCAGCGGCAGCTGTAGAAACCAGCCAGGCAGGAGATGAAGGGCTGGTGCTCGTACCTCTGCAGCAAGCGCCGGCGGACCACCTTCAGCTTCCCAAACTTCAGCCTCTTGAGGCTGGTGGGACTGGCCTCCATCTGAGTGGCTTTATCTCATCTTCCTCCTGGAACAAGACCACAAGTTTTACGGGGAGACTGTTGGGTAAGCTTTCCATACCTGAAAAAGGAGAGGAAGTTTTCCCAAGAGGATGCTGAGACCAGTAGGAAGTGATGCTGAGGACATCCCACCTAATTTTATATACCAAAGTGAGATGGCCAGATGAGAAGGATGATCACTGCAAATCCTCTTAGCAGACACTGGTGCTTCTGGTTGTGACTTAGGTGCTCTGAATCACCTTTGAGGATACCTTTGCTTCCTTTTGGCTATACAGGAAGTTCTGGGAAATGAATTCATTAACTTAAGCACATTTGAAATTATGTCATACGAACCAAGCCTAGGCTTAGCTATGGGAATTATTCAGCATCACTGTGACCTGTTTGAAACCTGCTTTCAGTTTAACTAGCTCATATAGAAAAGGCACTAAACCCCCCCAGGTTTACAGCTCTCTTATCCTGGCAAAACTGCAGCACTGCAGAGACTGATCCCTTAAGAAATAATCATTACCTGGCTGAAACAACTTTACTTGGAACAGGTTTTCAAGCGTAGAAAGACCAGCTGCAAAGATGTACATGTGGGAGATCTATTCACAATCATAATTAAAAACAAAGAACTTGGTGGTAAATTGCAACCAGTAAAGTAACAGTGAAGCAAATAGCACAGGGACTAGTGCTAGTTGAAGAGTGGTTCACCCAGCAGGGCACTACCAAGACTTCAAGGAAAGATTTAGGAAAACAGTTTTGTGTGGGCATGTAAAGAAGCCCCATTATACAGTTCTTCTTTAAAGTCAAGTTAGTCAGAGATGTTTTTCTGTTGTGTTAAAAAGTGCCATTGCATCCTTGAGTCCACACCAATTATGTTCAAATCTTGGAACATCTGCTGCAAAGTCTCAGCTTAGGACTCAAGATTTCACTGATTTTTCAGATGTAATAACATAATAATAACAATAATTCAAGAGGAAGAATAAACAGTTTGCTGCACTATACACGTGGATGAAATGCACATATAAAGGGTGTATGTCTGGAAATAACTCAGATCCCAGTGTGTCTTTGGAGAAATCAGTGCATAAAACCTTGCAGACTGACACATCCGAATAACTGACCAGTTTGCAGAAAGCACAAATAAATCAGAGACATCAGATGCAAGTTAAAACAGAAAAGACACTCCCCTTGTATCCTTTCCAAATGCCCCAGCCTACTGACAGCTGGAGTACAAGGAAAGAGGATGGAAAGGAAAAAAAGGTGGTTCAGTTCAGACCACTACTAATTATGCAGCGCTAAGAATGCCATGCCCTGAATGCCTTCCTGAGACAGATGTGTCTGTCCATCCAGGACAGTCGTAGGGAATCACACAGATCACACGGATGCGGTGGGGTCAAGCCATCCCTAGAAGCTCAGCAGTACCAGATCCTGGCACCAACAAGTCACCCTTAGTAAAAAATTGATGCCAATCTCATGTGGCAAGATGGTGATCCTGCTCTAGAATTCCCAGAGCACAGCTGGGGGGATGTGGCGGAGAGGACAGCTGATCCGGCTGGTTTCATCAGCTGGCCTAAAGTACACCTGGCATAAACCCAGCAATTACCAAGTTACAACAGCCACAGCTTCTGAATATATTTGAACCTTCAGAGCTCTTACCAGAAGGTTGTCACATGCCATGGGATTGCAGTATTTGTTACCTCTTATAAGGATCCCCAAAATACGAGTTCCTGTACCACCAAAGCACAGCACCCATTTTTGCTCAGCCCTTCTCCTTCAGCTACAGGAATTCAGGACACTGGACCAAACCCGTTAGTTTTGCTGTCAGAGGGCCATGAGGTTTGTTACTCACATTCCTGGGTGTGGGTACAAGGCTCACACATCAATATTCGTCCATGAGCACACAGGATTTGACAGGAAAACAGATTATGGAGATTCTGAGACACTTCCCACATCATCTGTCTGGCTACAGCAGCACGTCAGGTGTTAAACTTAGGTGTTAGCTTACCCCTCATGAAACTGTCGGTGATGGAGATCCCACCATCTCTCAAGACAGGCTGAACAAGTCCTAACTCACTTTATAATTAAAAGTTGGAGGTTTTTTCCCAGTGTCTTGTCCCCTGTATTACAATTAAGGACATTACTTCATGCTTTGTTTATCGTGGATATAGTGAACGGCTTAAACTCTTCCTGTTACGTATTTCATGTATTTCACACATAGATGTCTCCCCTTAAACCTTCTCTAGCCTCAACAATCCCAGCTTTTCTAGTCTTTCTTTGTAGTTCATGTTTCCTCCTCCTCATAGTATCCTTGTATGGAGTGCACAGTCACCTGTTATTTGGGATTTCCATGACAATTCCCATGGGTTTTGGCACACGGTAGCCACAGTCTCTCCAGAATACATCTGTTCACCCATAGCACAGGCTACTCGATACCTGCAGCATCCAGTTTCACTCATGTATCAAACATCATCTGGCCTTGAGCTTCTGAATGCTTAAATAATTCACCCTGGACTCACCTCCAGCAGAAAGGGAAAGGTGTTTTCATCTTCATTACACAATGACAGAATTGTTTGGGTTGGAAGGGATCTTAAAGATCATCCCACTAGACTAGGTTGCTCAGAGCCCCATCCAGCCTGGACTTGAACACTTCCAGGGATGTGGCATCCAAAACTTCTCTGGGTAACATCAGAGCTTCATCTATGCATCAGAGTACTTTTGACACCACTATAATTAAGAATTTCATTACTTTCTGCCTTAGTCTTTCCAAACAAGTCACCTCTCCAAGTACATGGGTTATTGGGAAAGGGACACTTCGTTGCAGAGGAGGCTGGGGAACGAGGGAAAGACAAACATAACCTCCTGTCCACAACCCCTCCACCAGCCTCTGGCTCTCCCAAAAATATCAGGCTGACCAAAGAAGAGCAAAACACCTTTGTGTCTGGCATCCCCTGAATCCCCATTGACCCTGTTGTCCAAGCAGCATCACTATGGCAATAAGACCTTTCAGTATCAAAAGACTCAAAAAACAACTTGTTCCCTGCTTTGGGCTCTGGGTTCTGCTGGCATCCATCTGTCCCTCTTTTCCTGTCCTCTCCCTTTTTTCTGCCCAGAGATCTTTTCCCTCCTCTCCCAGCCCCCAACAGACAGAGCTACCTCACTCAGCTGCTCCTTTGAAGCCTGCGAAGGACCAAAGAATCCCACAAAGGCAATAAACTCGGACTGAAATTTTATCTTGTCGAGTACAGAGGACAGATGTTCTCTAGCATATCTCCACTCAAGTAAACAAGATATAAAAGGAGACCCTATTGCACCTTCCAGTACCTAAAGCGGTTACTATTGAGCTGGATAGAGACTTTGGACAAGGGCATGGAGTAACAGGACAAGAGAAAATGGCTTCAGACTGAAAGGAGGAAGGTTGAGATTAGATCTTAGGAAGAAACATCAGTGAGCTCTTGTCCAAAGCAGAAACCATCCTGCCAACCCCCAGAACATGATTTGATCCAAGGCTTCTGCTGTCTCTGGGCATACAGGGCTCACCTACCAAATGGGAGCCTTTGAGCAGCTCTGCCCCACAGCCCCAGGGACTGCTGGGTCTCTGCTGAGGAATGAAGCACAAGACATGCTTGAGGCATGAGACAAAAGGTGGTGCTTGCGTGGAGATGCAAAGGAAAGAACTGACGGGGAGAGGGAAGACCAAAGACAACTCACCAGATTTTAGGCTGCTTCACTCTTAAGGCAGTGAAGAGCCCATCTCCCTCTGCAGCTCTGCAAGATTCATGTACTGCGATGCATTTACGCTGTGCTGTTGCCGGTATCAGCAAACAGTCCAGTGGCTACTCCTAGGGCAAGTCCAGGAGAAATCTCTATTAGATGTGCCAAGTCCCATGTGAGAATGAGAATGAGGAAAACAAAGACAGACACAAGGACAGTCAGAAGGGTGCTTCCCAGCTCAAAATGGATTGATATCTCCAGGCACTTCATTCTTCTCTTTATATGTGTCCTTCCAAACAGGCATCACTCCTCCCCTTTTACCTCCGCGTATTTTCCCTGGTTTCTGCCCTCAGGTTCATCTCCATGTTCTCAAGTAATTGTATTCCATTTACCACAAGTTCCCTCCTTACACCTCAGCCACCCTTCAGGTTCTCCATGACCCTCTGTCCCATGGTTTCATCCTTCGTGGTTTCACCTTTGGTAACCAATTACCAGTCTGCTGTCACAGCTGGGACAAGGCAATTAGAAGCCATAAAAACATTATAACTCCCAAGGTCTGGCTGAATCTGCAGTGCCTCAGACCACATCAAACACCGACACATTTGAATCCACAAGCATCTGATCCTAAGAAAGATAATATCCCCGTAACTTAGCCCAACAACCACCTAAGGGGCAAACAGCACCGAAACAAATGACAGATGCGGAAGCCAAAAAACCAGTTCAGTCCTTGGCAGGACTTAGAAAGAGGCTTCACAGTCTTTGCATCTAGATTTGAAGCACAGCTCTTAAAATTCAGAGATCGTCTGCAATTCCTGCCCATCTTTACCAAGCAAAGTTAAATGGATAGAGAAGGGAAACAGCAAACTTGCATCCATTCACTGGAAAGCCATGGGAGAAATGAGCAAGCAGGTAAACATGCATCAGTAGCATGACAAAGTTTAGGACTCCTTAACAAGTGAGGCATAAAAGCAGTAACATATGTTTTTCTGCTCCATAAACCCCGGGGACCTCAGGTTTTTCCCTGGCAAACAGAGACTTTGTTTGCTTGCAGATAAGAGTCCCTATAATCGCAGGCAGTCAGACAGGGCTGCTGCTTTCCCACTGCTTGGCAGAGGGTGAGGAAAAGCATGGGAAATAGCCTGGGGGGATGAGAGAGGAAAGAGAAGGAGAGAAAAATCAGGCAACATATTCAGCCACACAGCCTGAACACTAAAAGCACTGAAAAGAGGAACCTGCTTGAGAGGCCAGTGCATAAGCAAGGATTAAAAACCTGTGTCTTTTAGGGTGCTGGGCTGGAGCACTCATCTTCCAAGGGGCAAAGGTACGGCAGCCAGATTTGGCATTGCCCTATAGCTTTGCGTTTTCCCTTGGGGCCTCTTGAGCATTTCTTTCCTTTCCCCCGCATCGAGGTATCTCCCGCACAATACCTTACAACGCAGGGGGCTGTAAGGCACGGTCGGGTCGACGAGGCGGCGGCAGCGGCGGCCGAGGTACGGCCTGGGGGTGGGGGGGTGGTCAGGTCAGTCTGTGCAAGGGGAAACCCCCGAGCAGCAGCAGCAGCAGCAGCCCAGAGCCCCCGCAGCACCGGGAAGCCCACGGCGGCNGGCTGGCGCGGGGCTGGCGCGGGGATTGCGCGGGGATTGCGCGGGGGTTCTCTCGCAGGCAGCGGCTGTCCCGGGCAGCTGTTCGCATGTGCAGCGGTTGTCCCAGCGGCTGTCCCAGCGGCTGGCGCAGGGAGGGCGCTGAGGCGCTCCAGCACAGGCTGCAGAGTCAGTTGCCACAGATGCCTCGAGGTGAGACGACCAACAGGGGATCTCACCTCTAAGCGTCTGCGGGGAGGGTGACGAGAGGATGGAGCCAGGCTCTTCTCGGTGGTGCCAACCACAAGGACACGAAACTGGTGCACAGGAAGCTCCACCTGAACAGGAGGAAGAACTTCTTTACTGTGCAGGTGACCGAGCACTGGAACAGGTTGCCCAGAGAGGTTGTGGAGTCTCCCATCGGAGACACTCAAGAACCACCCAGTCCTGTGCAATGTGCTCTAGGGTGACCCTGCTTGAGCCATGAGGTCGGACCAGACGACCCACTGTGGTCCCTTCCAGCCTGACCCGTTTTGATTCTGTGATTCTGTGGTTGCAGGCTTTTTCCAGATCTTACAGATACATCTCCCAGTTCACTGCAAGAAGAGAGTTGGGAGAAAAAAATTAAATGGGTAACAGGAGTCACATGAGGGACATGGAGACGGTCATTTCTTAGCCCCTGGGCATGGGCAGCTTCTCCTAAGAATCTTGATGGTGTAGATAGACAGCATAAAGGAGTGATGCCCACTCTGCCCATTCCACTGTTTCCAAGGGGTTTGGAGAGAAAGTGAACCCCATGTCAGGACTAAGAGATTCCTTGAACCTGAGATGAGCCTCTCCAGCATGTGCAGCTCCTTAGCCTGGAGATTCCTGCCACCACTCTTTGGGGCATCACCTCCTGGCCTTTCCCCTGGAACTCTTCCTCAGCATCACACCAACAGAAACAAAGGAATAAAACCTCCTGGCAAGCCGCTGGTTGATCACTGTCACCATGAGCCACACACAGATCTTGCCACTAGCCAGAAAAGGTCAACAAAGAGCATCTCTTAAACCTGCATTTCTACCCTACAATCTGCCCAAGGCTCTTGATCACAGTCTAGGATCCCTTTTATTTGACTACCATCTGCCTTCAATTTCTTTTCAGGAAATTAATGAGGCGTAACCCAGGAAATGAAAAAAAGATCAAATAAAATAAAGATAGTCATAATCTCCCTATGATAAAGAATACACTCTATATCCTCTCCCTGGCAGATGATAATTATAATTTATCACTAAAATACAACCTTCAGCAGTTTCTTGATAAGCCTTGATCTGGGATCCCAGGGAGTGGTACAGCCTGGGACAGACACGTGCAAGGCATGTCTCATGCACTGCTTATCTGTTGGCTCTGAGGTGGAAGAACACAGCCATTAGCAGAAAGAAACAACAGGGCTTAACATGGGAAACAACCAACAGATGAGGGTGTAGAAGGGCTTAACAAGGAATTACAGCTCCTGTGACTGCAGGGACAGTGCTTCTCCATTCCATTTGTTGTAGTACACCTCTAACAGGCAGCGGCTGTGGCTTCCAAAGACGTGGAGAGGTTTCCACCAACGTTCATGCCCTACATTTTGGAAAACCCCACCACATTTTGAACAGACAGAAATAATCAAGCCTATTTCAAACAAATACTGCCAAAATTCTGTATCTATTACACAGGGTCTTACCCCCATCACAGAGGACATCCAGCAGGAGCTGTGCTGGGAATGGGTGGTGTGCCCTGCTCAGCCATAGGTGCCTCAGCTGTGGGTATATGCTCTAAGGCAAGATCTTCTCAGGGAGCCAATCGATTTTGTGGGGTCAGTTTGAGAAGCCCTTCAGGAGCCCCCATGGCTAAGAATGAGTGATATGGGTTTGGAAACGCTGCTGCAGCCCCAGATTTCTAAACATACTTCTACACGGTGAAGCAAGCCTCATTCCAAGGCAAGATCTATTCACCTTGAAATAAAACCCAACATCAGCCATGAGAATTTAGCATAGAAAAGGCATCTTAATTGCTAGTTTAACTACAGAGTGATCATCATAGGAAATAAAGCTGCAAAGCTGAAACACATTTTTGCACAAGTCACATCTTTCTTCTCCCAAAACCGTCCCCCAGAACTGTTTAGTGTCTCTATTTTTTCAAGGTACCTCTCTCAAGAGCCTCACACAATCCTCTCACAGAAGCACTTCTCCTCTGAAGACAAGCTGAGAGAGCTGGGGCAGTTACTGACTTTAAACTGAAAGAGGGTAGGTTTAGATTAGATATTAGGAAGAAATTCTTCACTGTGAGGGTGGTGAGGCACTGGTACAGGTTTCTCAGAGAAGCTGTGGCTGCTCCATCTCGGGAAGTGTCCAAGGCCGGGTTGGATGTGGCTCTGAGCAACCTGGTGTAGTGGAAGGTGTCCCTGCCCATGGCAGGGGGTTTGGAAAGAGATGATTTAAGTTTCCTTCTGACCCAAACCATTTTATGATTCTATGTTTGGAGCATGTTTGTCCCCAGCGTCCAGTCCCCAGGGATGGCTTATTATTCACAACCCCTTGCAGAAACCTTGTTTAATCATACTTATCATCATTAGAAATTACAGCTGTTTTTCTTCATTTTCAAAGCACTTGGCAGGCTACATTAACAAATGTGTGCCCAGGAAATTATTGGGCAAGTCTCAGAGCATTTACAATGGGTTTTATACAAACGCTTTCAGCTTCATGCGGAAACAGGCAAGGGGAAATCATCATGTTTGTAAAAGGGTCTCAAAGTGCTACAATAGATTTTCCCTCTCGCCTGCTAGGAGCAAAATGAGTGTTTTGAATAAAGCTGAATAGTTTCTTTGAAAAAAAAAAAAGAAAAAGAAGAGGTGGAGAAAGATTTTTTTACAAATGCCATGTCTTTGGCTGGACTCAGGCATAATCTGATCCAAGTGTTCTTGGGTACATGGGCACTTTCTCAGCATCGCAGAAATGAGCATGACTGACAGGTATCTTTGGCTCTGTTGGTGCCAGACCCCTCAGCAGAGTCTTTCCTCTGTTTTTGACCCTTATCAGCTTTCATATACCTCATATATAACCCATTATACTGCGTTATACAGCACCTCTTATCTCAGTCTTGGGTTCCCACCCCAAAAGGACAGAGCCCTTTAGGGAAGCTGGCATCCTTCCCCTTGGCAGTACAGGTAAGCAGAGGCAGAAATAAGCCCCAAAAGGGATCAGGAACAGCTACCTTCCATCTGTGACCACACAGAGACTTTCCACCCCCCAGCCAGATGCTGGTCCCAGATGGCAGCAGTGAGATGTCCACATCTGGGTGTCTCTTTGCTCACCCAAAGAGGGAATCAGGAGCATTGCTGAGCTTATACCTCCCCAGGTCAAGCCAGAAAATGGAGACTCAGCGTGACCACTTTGGAGTGAGATGCTGCTCCCCACACTTCAGTGCAGTCAACAGGAGCAGGGAAGAGTTTTGTTCTCGCTGTGCTGGTGGTCATGCAGTGTCACCAGCAGCAATGTGTGCAGTCATGCTCAGCTCAGCCCTGGTGCAGCACGTGGGCACAGCCCTGGGCTCTGCCCCTGGGTGGCCCTCAGCTTTCTAAGAAGTTGCTCTCCCACCATTGAAAGGCCACTGTGGGGAGGCAAAAAGTGCTTCCACGCCTCAAAGCCTGCCTGGGTGGGAGGAGGAGGAGGAATAAATCTCTTGGAAAAAAAATAAAAAAGAGCTCAGAAAGGAGGGAAATATTTCTTTGAAGATATAAATCCTACTTTGTGCATTTCAGCATGCCCTGGCTTGGGTCCCTCTCTGCTCCTGGGAATGCCTAAGCGGCTCTTTGTGCCCCACTGTTAAAGGGAGGCGAGGAGATTGGGATGCAGCGTGGGGGACCCTCTCCGGTCCCACAGCCACACCAAGGGCTGTGCATCGCCCCAAGCATCATCTCCGGGGGAAGACTTTGTCCCTGAGCCAAGAGGGGAGAAGAAAAGAGGTTTCCAGATTGCACATCTCTGCTCAGCAGCTCTGCAGAGCGCTATTCAGCCTGGACAAAGGACAGGCGCCCTGGACAGCCACTGTGCTGAAGACCCCAGTGCTGTCTCTCCCCCAGGCTGTGGGTGTTAAAGTTCGAGCCTTGGAGCAAAACATCCTGCAAGGAGAGGAGGAAAAGGGAGGAAAGGATGCCTTCCATGTCACCAGACAGAAGTTTGTCCATTTAATTGTTGACAGTATCCAAATGCATGAGGGCTAGCCAGCTTTTGCACCATAAGAATGTGGTGCTGCCGTTCTCAGAGAAAAATCCTTTTCAGCCAATCAAACACTACCACGATTCTGCATAAGCCATCTCAGAAAATTCTGAACTAATTTCAGAGCAACAGGATATTCTGACACACAAATCTCCTGACCTAACCTCAAACTATGGATGCAGCGGAGCCGTCACCCAGAGCCTCAGTTTGCCAGTTCAGGGTTGTGCCAACAGTGCCACAAGATCAGCAGGTGAGGACTGTACGGCTCATTTGATTTTCATCCATCTGCTGGTGTGAGACATGGAGTTTGCTTAGCAAAGCCAGATTAGCACAGATAACCCACGGGCAGAGCTTGATGGACCTCCTCAGGGCCAAGGACACACAGCACAGTCAGATCAGCTGGATCAGCACTCAGCAGCGCTCACATCTCAGCATCCTGGAGGAAACGAGTGATTTATTTAGCTGAGAGCTTGGGGTGGATGTTTTCATTCTTCTCTTGGTCTTCCTGGAAGACTGGTTAGAATTGTAGAATCATTAGGATTGAAAAGCCCTCTAACATCAAGTCCAACCATCAACCCAACACTGTCAAGCCTACCACTAAACCATGTCCCCAAGTGCCACATATACACATTTTTTCCAGGTGACTCCACCACTTCCCTGGGCAGTCTGTTCCCATGCCTGAGCACCCATTCAGTGAAGAAATTTCTCCTTATATCTGATCTAAACCTCCCATGGTGCAACTTGAGGCCATTTTCTCTCATCTTGTTACCTAGGAGAAGAGATAGACGCCCACCTGGCTACAGCCTCCTTTCAGGTAGTTGTAGAGGGTATTAAGGTGCCCCCTCAGTCTCCTTTTCTTGAGGCTAAACATTCCCAGCTCCCTCAGCTGCTCCTCATCAGACTTGTGCTCCATCTTCTCTGTGTTTGAGTGGTCACCCTGATTGCCCAGAACAGCCAGCAAAGAGAAATGGGCACAACTCAGCTCATGCAAGGGCAGATGTCTAACTAGGCCAGATGAATGGCCTCACACACATCCAGAGTGCCAGGGCACAAGCCCAGCCCAAAATGAAAGGGCATTCATGGCTTAAAACCAGCAAGCCCTGCCAGTTCACCTTCAAGGAACTTCTGCATCCTGGCACAGAGAGGACAAGGCCACAGCTGCCAGGGCGTTGTCATCCTGTTGCCATTCGAAGGGACAGCCACAGAAGTTCTGCATGTGGGGTGACATGAAGCAGTCACAGGGACCACAGGTGGGCCCATGGGTAGGACCACACGTGAGGCACCAACAGCCTGATTGAGGACAGTAGTACTCAACCCTACAGAGCCTCATTCTCACAGAAGGGCCAAAAACTCACCCCCCCCTCCCCAGCCCCCCAAACAGCATTCACCATGAATTGCAGAGGAATATAGAACAGGCCCAGCCTGGTGGCAGGTTGCCAACTGGCAGCAGGGAGGGAAGGAAGAGGTCACAGCAGCAAAGCACTAGGATGAAGGCTGGAAAATCTGAGGGATGGAGAAGATAAAAGGGTTGGCGTCATTCACCTGCATTTCTTGCAAGGATTGGGTTGTGCTCAACGAAAAACTTCTTAAAAGCTTTGCAGGGAAAGAGAGCACTTAGGACAGAGGCACCGTGACCCCACAGAACCTTTCTGACGGCTTTGAGGCATGAATCAATTAAAGCAATCGCAGAGCAAAGGTTAATCAGTAGCAAGTACATCTTAAGAAATAAGTAGTCTTTTTAAAAGCAACTGTTTTTGCCAATTCCCCCCTCCCCGTTTTCTAAAGTGTCTTTTATTTCTGCAACTCTGGAGGCTTTCCAAAGTAAGGTCAGTGATTAAGAGCAGCTGCCGAAAGGACCAGACTGAGTTGGTGGCGGCAGCCGGGGCTGCCGGAGCAGAGAGGACCGGACCCGTAATTGTCACTGAGGCTCAGTGCTGTAAAAGTGTCTCAGGGATTGAAAACCTTCCAGGGGCTTCCAGCCTAATTGGAGCAGATGGAAGCTGGAGAAACAAGGAATTGCTCACAGTTGCATTGGAGAACAGAGGAAATGAAGCAGGAGAGTAAGGCAGGGACTGACTCTAAAGCATTTCTGCACAAGCAGTGAGACTCCAGCCTGAGACTCCAGTGGGCCTACAAGGATGCTTCGAGCTGCTCCCAGCCCGTGCCCTGCTTGCAGATACGTGCTTCTTTCTTCTTGCACCCAGCACTGGAGCTGATGTCAAAACAGCCCCCTGGGCAGCAGCCACAGCCTCATTCACACATGTACTCATTCCCCCACCCACCCCTGCCCTCTTTCCCTGCCTGCTGCTATTCTCGTGCTCCCTGCTGCTATTATAGCACACCACCATCACAACTACCCTCTTACCCTGTCACCTTTCCTTGCAAGTGTTGATGAAAGAAAAGAGCTGGCACACTATGGTGGCTCCAAGAGCTTCCCTTGGCACCAGACCTGAAGAGGAAGTGTCCCAGGACAGGTTTTCTCATCTCTCTCTTGCTACAGCATCATGTGCACTCACATAGGCTACAACTGCTCAGCCACCACATAGGACCTGCGCCATGAGCATGGAGAGTCCATCCTGACCTTGACAGCAGGTTTTCATCGTGCTTAACACAGCATCTTCCCTGGAGACACCACAAAGACTGGCAAGGCAAACAACGACAGGAGAATAGGATCAATATAAGACCAGGACACAGGCATGTTCATAAAATCAGTGTATCACAGAATGGCTTGGGTTGAAAGGTACCCTCAAGATCAGCTGGTTCCAACCCCCTGCCATGGGCAGGGACATCTTCCTGTTCAAGCCTCTGAAATACCACTGTTTCTACTTCCCTCCTCTCTTCCTGGAGAGAACAAGAAATGCAGCAAATGCCAATGTCCTGCTGGTGGGGAGAATAACAGGGAACATGACCAAGGATGCCCTCTGTTTACTGGGATTTTATAAAATGCCAAGCCCTCAGCCACCATAAAGCAGCCAGCTGCGAGTCCTGCGTGAATGCTGCTGGGAGAGCAGTGTTCAGCACATGAAGAACAGGATGAGGACAAGATGTTGAGGAAAGGAGCACCTGCAGGCAGGTTGCTCAGCTCTCTTGCACAACATGTCTGTAGCTGGAGCAGAGGGTGCAATGTGGAGCCAAGCCTGTGCATCCTCAGGACCCATCCTGGCCCAGGGTGCATCACAGGTCATGTGTCCAAGCTGCTCTACCCACACCAGCTCTTTTCTTCCCTTTCAGTAAGATCTGTAACACAAAGGATCTTCTCCCAACATTTTATCCTACCTGCTCACCTAAAACGTAGCCCAAGACCCTTGTTTGCTGCACACCACAGAGGTCTCTGGGGCAGTTCTACAGGCCAACACACGGCAGGTCACTCCAAGATGAGGTACAGACCTCTCACTGCAAGATATCCTGAGACATGGAGTCAGGTTGGGAGCAAAGCCAGGCTGTTGCTGCACACGTGCATGGTGTTGCAGTCTACAGGGAACGACCACTGCAGAGGTCCCTGTGGCCTGTCCCCCATGCAAAGCCACTGAGCTGGGGCTTTGCCAATGGGCAGGGTCTGCTCCACACTGGAGCACGTGTGTCTCAGCTTCTGCAAGTGTCTGCACACAACCAGAAAGGTTTGCCTGAAGGAGTACCTCCAGGCTTGCAAAGAAAAGAAGGGCACACTGTCAAAGGGCCACAAACTTCTAGAAAAAAGAAACAAACCAACTTTCTCTGTTATTTTGGCTGATACTTTATCACACTAAGCAAAACTGTGTGGTAACAACTTGCACAGAGGTACATCGTGAGCTGCAGGCAGTCTCACAACAAGCTGACACAACTAAATTTAAAGAACTGTGTTTCCACCACCAGAAATGATACATAAAGCTCAAAAGACACGGTTTGCTCACCTCCTTGGTCCAATGTCATGGCATAAGGAAGTCCCAGGACCGGTCGTGAGAACAAGCTTTGTGTTTGTGTTCTCCCCAAGGATTTCAAATTGCCCTGAACATCTTGCACACCTTTTAAACATTTCAATAGTAAAGTTATTAAGGAAGCGACAGCTTTGTCTCCCTTCACATTCAGAACAATTTTAAATTAAAATCCAGCTGGTCTCGTGGTACACTATGCCTTTTCTTGTTGTTAAACGCAGCTTAAAATCTTTGAGCACCTGTGGGAACTGATTTCTGTTCTCTCTTGTCCTTCCACCTGGTATCATCTCTCAGAACTTATCAGGGGAGATGCTACATTGTGAGGTCAGGATTCCCAGAGAAAGTGTAGAAGTGAAGAGAAGGTGATGTACACCACGGGCTGGACCTCCAGGTAATCAAAGTTTGCACTTTGCAACTTAAAGTTGTCCTGGTGCCAGTCCCCAGGTTCACATCAGCTGAGTGCCTGATACTGAATTAAAATTTACTCTTTCCTAGAAGCAAAAATTCCCCTTTTTCATTACTAATTTTGGTTATGCCTGCAAATAACGTGGAAGCATAAGGACAACAGCAGACTAAAGCCAGGGTCAAATCCTGTTTCAGCTGCAAACCGAGCTGCTCTTCAAACAGTTGCCCATCACAGCTCCCAGGGTGACTGCAGCATCAGGGCAGATGGTGGACCGTAGCGTTGCTTCCAGCCTTTCTAACCAAGTCGTGATTATTTACAGCTGTTCCCAGATGTTACGCTTTCACGGGTTATTTGTTCCCGAGTCAACCTTCCCGTTCACACGCTAGGCAAGCTCAGGGGAAGAAAGAGAGAGGCTCCTTTCTCCCTTTTACTATGGAAACAGCCCTTTATCCCAAGGATTGCAAACGCTCAGCCGCCGTTTCCCTCCCACCACTGCCCCGGCTACAGCGACCCCATGAGCCGCCCGCCGCTCACGGCTCATCCCGGCTCCCGTTCATCCGCTCAACAGGTCACAGCCAACTCATCCAGCACGGACCCCGGGTGAAGCAGGACTGCTGAGCACCTTCTCCTCCCCAACAAACTACCAGAAAGCCCCCTGCTCACAAATCACCCCCTTCCCTCCCCTTTTGTTATCGTTTCTCCCTATTCTCCGGCTCTCTGGGCTTTGTTTCTCGCTGCAGCCCAGGCGGGAGCCGCGTCAATCGCCCGCTGTCGCATCCCGACCAACACACTCAAAAATCCACAGATAACAAAGGAAAAGTGAAAAAAATCTCGCCACCTCGGTGCTAACTTTCAAGGCAAGCAGGGAAGAGCAGGCAGGGCTGAAGTTCAGCAGGCAGGAGCATCTTCGAGAGTTAGGAGGGAGGAGGTAACTCACCGCGCCGTGACGCACATGGAGGGGTTATTTTTGCTTTCCGCTGCACTTGGGTTGCTGTGCGCCCTGCTTGTGACACTCCGGGACGCGAATGGTGGCACCGCTGTGTGACACCCGGTATTAGAGAGGCTGCTGGAGCCGTCCCTCCCACGGGAGGAGGGGCCATGAGAGGCTTAATAAATTCAGTCCCCAAGGCTAGAAAAATTAAAATCTCGTCATGGGACACAGACAGCTGCTCATGGCATGGCTCTGGTGGACACCGAGGACTCGGGGATGAACCTGGGATTGATTCATTTATCCATTGCCCACCCAGAACAGGAGAGGCTGGTATTCACATCCCACCTTGGCATAATTAGGTGTCCAAAGGATGGGATTTGAGGAAATATCCCAAAGGAGATTTGGGAGAGATGTGTCATCGTTGACCCTCAGAATTAAAACTCCCGAATCTCCTTCATGAAAGTATTTTCCACGGCTGTAAGCCCCAGGCAGGAATCCAGTGCACCAGATTTCTGAGCAACCCCGGATGCAAAACTGCTTATTTTACTTGGGTTTTTGCATGGTTTGGGGCTTTAATATCTAAATCCTATTAGAGTTATAACTTCCTTTGAAGGGGGAGAGGGGACAGGTCAGTACAACAAAAGCAGGTTGTGTTTTGTAACCTCCAATGCACCCTGGGCTTTCAGAGAGGCAAAATTCCGTAATAAAGTTTCTCAGGATAGGAAGATGCACAACCTCATGCAGCTCTTCCTGCCCCATAGAAGCTCTTCACTGCATTAGAAGCTAAACAAACATCCCCTCCGGCCCTGGAGGGCTCTCTGAAACACCACTGGTGCAGTTTTTCCATCCCTGTAGTTCCTCACATTGGGATTTTTCTTGTTATATATAAAGACAGATCAGGGGTTCCCTCAAAAGCAAAATCAGCAAACTGCCCTTGGGAACAGAGAGGGCAAGAACAGGCAGAAAGGATGGTCCAGCAGTTTTTGTGCAGCTCACATTACAAAGAGAAACTTTGAATTAGAAAATGAGTTACAGAGGTGACAGCCTGGTTCTCTCCAAAACTTAGCGATGAGCAGAAGGCATAGAAGAGTTCCACTTTAAAACAGTCCTTACTTAGCACTTGGTCCTAAAATAACATCACTCTTCCTGTGGAACTGGGAGAATTGGAATAAAATAAAGGCAGGAACCACAAGACATGAAGGTAGAAGCAGCTGGTTCTATTGCCGGTGGTTTTCCAGCTAACGCTTAGCTGGCTGGAGTAAAAATGCATGGGGCTGTGTGTGAGCCTCTAGAAAAATTAGTTGCTTTGTGGTCTAATTCCTGGAAATCTGATAAATAGGGCAGGAAAGGGTGAGATTAAGAAGACTGGTGGCACTAATGAGATTTAGGAAGCAGCAGCTTTTCCAGGTACCCTGCAGTTTTAATCTCCTGAGTTGATCCACTGGATTTTTCTCCTTATGTATTTGGGCCGTGTTGAGCCCAGCTTTGTCATGGGGCCACACTAAGGTGCTGAAGGTCCATGGCCAGGGGAAGCATGGCATGGGGGTGGCCTGGAAGGCCTAAGGAGTAGTGGAGAGCACAGAGAGAGGGAGCACTTTGCTGTGCCTTTGAAGACAGTAGTAGGGTCAGCAACTCCCCAAAATGAGTTCTGAAGGGCCTTCACCATCATCCCTATTCAAGCTGCTATTCTTCCAGCTGCTGCATCCTCACGGTGTGGATGAACCCCAAGGGTTACAGGAAGATGAGGGGACAGGGTTGAGCAACATCATCAGCCCAAAAAAGCTCCTTACAGTGGAGGTAAGAGCCTGAAAAATGAAAAAGCTTATTAAAAGCACAACCGTAGCCTTACCTCCTAAAAATCAAAGAGAGCCCCAGATATCTCTGTTCTCTGCCCTAAAATATTGCTGTGGGTTTGCTTTCTTTTGGGTATAGAGATGCAGAGCCTTCAGCATCAGTTTGCTCTCCAAACACCTGGCAAAGGACTGATCAGATGGGCAGATGCTGCTCTGGCTTCAGTATTTCAACTCAAAGTTCACCAGCTTATCTCAACCACAGAATCCTCACCCAGTGTCCCAGTCAATGTCCTAGACCTGCCAGAAACTTGGAATAAAGGCAAGCAAGGATCTACTGGAGCTCTGCCACCAGCAAGTCCAGCCTCGGAGTTTATGAGTCCATAAAGGAAATGCCTGCAAGGGACCGGTGCTGTACAAGCCCTCTCCAAGGATGCCAGCAGGGCAGGTCAACCTTGAACCCAGTGAGTTTTGCCTCTGTTTGTGTCAGAAGAAGACAAAACCAGGGCAAAAATGCCACAAACAGGGAGTGGGGATGGTGTCCCTGCCCAGCTGCCAGCCACATCACGGAGTATTTTGCTGGGAAATACATATGTTCACACCCTCCCACCCTAAGTCCTACCCACCTTGGGACATTTGTCCTCTCACAACATACCACCTTGGCAGCACGAGGGCCTAGTGTGTGCCCCCATCACGTCCCCCATCCCACACAGCACATTCACCCAAGGAACAGCTGAACTTTCAGAGCAGGTGACTCGTGCAGGTAACGATGTCCCCACTAGATTTATGACAGAAATGTCACAGTTTATGGCAGCTCCACGAATGATAAGGGAGGAGAGGGGAGAAGGAAGTGACCTGAACTGATCCAAGCTTCAGACCCACAGCCAGGGGAGAGCAACATCTGCTTTTTGCAACAAGTAGTATCCCACCAAAAAGCAGAAATGTCAGTCCCTGGAGGCACTAAGGACAGGCTGAGGGGGGAGAAATGGACACTGGCCAGCTGCAAGACCCATCACAAGAGAGCAGAGACTCTTCCAGCCCCTCAATGCACAGCATGTCCAAGAATAAAGATGTCACAGTCAGCTTCACATCAAGCCCCAGGGGATGAAGCTGCAGGGGAAGCGGGGACGCTGGAAGGTCCTCTTGCCATCTCCTAGTCTGAACCCTTTGACACACAGCTCTGACATACAAAAAACAGGGAGAATATCCTCACCCTCACAAAGTTGTGGTGTGGGGAGACTCACGGTAAAGCAGAGGTGCAGTGAAAATGGGGAGCAGCAGGTTTTGCAGGATGCTGGCGAGCCTCCATGGAAACCTGGGCCTGGCCCTGCTCCTACATCCTGGGACATCTCCTTCACCAACACTTCTCAGGCTGCTTGGGTTGATCAGAGTTGTTTTTAAATGCACTTGCTCCCAAGAAATGCTGCTGTCCCTTCCCGAGGATGGCAGCAGCTGTGGATAATGGTGCAAAGCCCAACCAGTTGTGCCCAAGACATGCCAGTTTCTTCTGGAGTGGGCAACCCACCAGATGCAAAACTTACCCCAAGAGTCAAAATATAAACTCAAAAAAATCACCTCATGCGGGCAGAATTGCCAGGCAAGTCCTCCCAAGTCCTGGGGCTCAATGAGGGGCTCCGAGCATCATTTCTGGGAAAGTCACATCCCTTGGGCAGGCAGCAGGGGAGACCAGGTGGATACATCACGAGCCTGACCATGGGGAACCAGCCTCCCAGAACAAATACAGGCTGAGTGGATGGAGGGAGCTTTTACATCGTTCTCAAAGCTGCTGGTGGGGACAAACTCTGCCTCTCACAGCTGTTGCTGCAGCAGCTCCGCTGCCTGCTCTCCCACAGCAGGGCTGGCTGATGCTGGAGCTGATACAGCCTTGTATAAAGGGGGAAAGGGACAGCCCTCGCTCTTCTTCCATGGCTTGTGGCTATCCTTTAAGAAATGGCATAATTTTATCCTTTCCTGGCAGAAATCAGGGGATTGCAACACACCCAGGAGGATACAGGTTGAGGTACCCTGAGAAGCCAAGGGACTCCCAGAGGGGAAAATCACGCAAGGACCAGTGAGGAAGAAGAGGGTGTGATAAAACATCCCTTGGCCAAATTTTTCTGTGTCCAAGAAATGTAATGTGGCAAATGGTGAGGGAGGACCATGACAGATCTCAGGAGTGAAGCACTTCAGAATTTTGTTTCTTGAGCACACAGGCAGCTGCTCTGTGCTGCCTCCTCCTCCTCTTTGGTCAGTGGTCTTGGAGGTCCACGTTATCCATGCCCTGATGGTTTCTCCCTCCAGAGTGGTGGGGACACCCTGCAGCTCCTCAGTGGGGATGTCGCAGCAAGATCCCCCACTATCCCAGGTTATAAACCACCCTTCAGGGAACTGAGCAGCCAAAGAGTTTTGTGGGGACTCAGAGCTGATGTCCCACTTTGGACTAGCAAAGACAGTTCCCAACTCTCAGGCTCTTAAAACTGTGCTGTGCCCTGTGTCTCCCAGCCTGGGCCATGTTGCTCGTGCTGCAGCTTTGTCACCGAGGAGCCTCTCAGGTGACACTTGTCATCACTAGGGTAAGTCCAGAGAACTCACTGGGTGCTTCTTACCCTTCACATGGTGGATGTCATGGGCAAGGAGACACAGACTGGCCAGTGGGACCCACCGTCAATGAGACCTCCCTTCCCCAGCACACCAGTACCAGTGGTGGCATTGCCTAAAGCTCCTGCACCCACTCAGGAGCACCCAACCCACTCTCCCTGGTGCAAGGGAAGACCTGCACTGGCTGGTGCCTGCTCTGGGGACACCACCATATTTCTGTGCCCCAGCATTACCACTGATCTCATGCTGGTCCTTCCTGGACTGGGACCTACCTGGTGGATTCCTCATGGTGCAAAAGAAAGGGGACAATTTACAATGTCCCTGGGTTGGGCTGTTCCCAAAGCCTGGGGGGCTTCAGAGTGACTACAAAACACAAAGACCTTGAGTGAGAGGTGGGTTTAGAGGTTAGAAAATGTGAGGAATAGAAGAAAGCAGTGGATGCTTCCCATCTAGGGACTGACCATTCAATGCAGCCATGAGGCTGGGGAATGAAAAGGAGTGGGACTGAGGGAGCAGTTTCCCCCCCAGTTCACTGCCCTCCTGTGCCAGTCCAGACTCGCTCCCCAGTTTGCCTTTGAGCATTTCAGTTCTCCACTGGTGAGAAAAGAGAGGACTCTTACCTGCCCGCTGCCGTCCAGAGCACAATCCAAGCACACCTGAGCCCTGGACACCATTACAGTCACACACGTGGCCAGCAGGACCATGACCTTGACTGCCAGAAGAGCTGTTGGCCCCAAATTTCCGCAGGTTAGTGGTTTTAGGGTGCAAGGTGTGGGTTGAGGGATGAGTCGTGGTTCACTTCACCCCTGACTGCATCTGCAGGGGAGGAGCCTCTGCCCAGCAGCCTCTCTGAACCCTGCCAGCCATCGTGGCACAGTGCCCCTTCTCCTT
The DNA here is from genome assembly GCA_013397755.1 of Cnemophilus loriae. NCBI lineage: Eukaryota > Metazoa > Chordata > Aves > Passeriformes > Corvidae > Cnemophilus > Cnemophilus loriae. Next base: position 266,782 of record VZTF01005563.1, on the reverse strand, counting down.
GACCGGGTTTAACCAGTATGTCAGAGCAGACCTGGCCCAGCAGAAAGTCCCACCAGACCTGGGGGAAGCACGAGGGTGTCGGTGAATCCAGCATTTGGGACCCATGCCGGGATGGGAGCAGAGGGCTCACACATAACTCATGGCCTGGGGGAACACATTTGCCTTACAAGGCTGCTGCAGCCTGAAAATGTGAGAGGAGCAAAGCTGGAGGTGGGGTGATCACAAGGGAACAGACTTAGCGGGATACCAGATTCCACGTCAGGATGATCTTATCCACGCCTGTGTGCTCCGGCTGCCTTCAGCCGGCATCGTCCAAAAGAAACATAAAAAGTTTCTTTTTACGTTGCCCATAGAAAATGAACATGAAAGGAAAAGATTCTTCGGTGCAGCTGCCGGGAGAGGGCATCACAGCCCCAGGAATGAAGGATTGGGCAAGCCCAGACAGCTGCCTGCTCACCGTGTTCGAGCTACAGATCCTCCTCAAAGATGAGCTTGACAACCAAAACTTGGAAGCCTTCTGGGTGCTGCTAGAAAATGAGGGACCCAGTCAAAGCATCCTCAGCTCGAGGAGCTGCAGTGTTCCTGTAGCATGTGATAAAGAACACCTCTTCTCTGCTGTACTTCCAGTGTATCGCTTCTCCTACTACTTATTCTCCCATTTCATTCCTAAATAAACTAATATTGTGCAGTTACACACAGAATAACTGCTCCCACTAGGATTTAGCTGCCAGTTTGCTGCGTCTGGCTCAGATCCGAAGCTGTGTTTTCCCCAAAGCTTTTTGCTGTCTTTCCTCCCCTGCGCCCTCTCCATAGATCAGCTGATCTAACACAAGGCATCGTCACCTTGTGTCCATCTCCAGAATTATCTGACTTCAAAACTATTAAGCTATCAAATAAGCCTCCAGCGATTATTTGTTTTTAAATTTGATTATGAATTTACCTTCAAGGAAAGCTGCCCTGGGCTCTGAAGAGCCTTCAGACAAGTTATACTTCACTGAAATCAACATCAATCATTTCTTAAAGCCTTGCCACCCTTCACTGACCAACATCTCCCATCCCTCATCAACTGCTGGACAACTCAACCAAGTTCATCTCAAGAGAAGAAGCCGCCAAGACAGAAAGTTCTCCCCAGAAATCATGGATAATGGTAGCTGGTTAGAATACACCATGCTCCCTCCATGGGGCAGGAGGTACAGCCACCAGACACCAATCCTGTAGTGTTTTTAGGGGAACTTTGCAGGGGCGTGCATTACCATGAGCAAAGCTTGCCTGGTACCCTGTTTTGTGAAGCTTTGGAGGAAGATGAGTTGTTCAGCCCGGAGAAGAGAAGACTCTGTGGAGACCTTAGAGCACCTTCTGGTACCTAAAGGGACTACAAGAGAGCCAGAGAGGGACTTTGGTCAAGGGCATGGAATGACAGGACAATGGGAAATGGCTTCAAAATTAAAGAGAAGCTTTAGATTGGATATTAGGAAGAAATTCTTCACTGTGAGGGCAGTGAGATACTGGCATAGGTTGCCCAGAGAAGCTGTGGATGCCCCATCCCTGGAAGTGTTCTAGGCCAGGTTAGATGCAGCTTTGAGTAACCCGGGTCTAGTGGAAGGTGTCCCTGCCCATGGCAGGGGGTTTGGAAATAGAGGATCTTTATGGTCCTTCCAACCGAAGCCATTCTATGATTCTATGAAGGGGGAATGGTGTTGGCCTAATCAGATTTCTTTTTTCTAAAGGGACAAGGACATCCAACACAGGATGCTGCCACATCATGGCAACGAGAATCACCCCAAATCCCTGCCAGTGCAGCTGCAATGTTCCTGTTGCTCAAATGATGGGGCCCCCGTCTTTGTAAAACACAGCTTGATGGGTATGTCCTCTGGCTTTCTTGAAAAAGAGCTGATGGAAAGCAATTTCAAGTCCAACATCTCTTCTAGGCAGAGGGAATTTTACGGATTCACATTGATTACTTATTCTAGTTGGTCAAGATCCCCATTCAAGGTGTTCCCTTTTCTCTCAGTGACTTCTCTAAAACCTGGCTCAGCACGCAGCTGACTCACGGGAGCTTGTCAGAGCTTCTCACTGCTCCTCACCCCCACGTTCCACAGATGCTGACCTCAGAAAGTCCTCTCAGCACTGAGTTGGGCTTCTCAGAATTCAGAGTAAAACAACCAGGTCAGATGATACCCAGGCAGTATGATGAACTCCTGTTCTTGTCATCTTGTTGGTAGGATAGCCTTATCCTACCAACCCTGAAAGAAAAAGTGATGCTGGGAAGGTGGGTGCACATGCCCCTGATTTCCTCCTCCATACCAGGAGTCTCAGACACCAAACCTTACCTGCAGAGAAAACAAGCATCCAAGCTTCCCTCTCTTCTTCTTCAAGCTGTGGTCTAGATCCTGCTTCCAGCCTGCTTTCCAGAATATTAACTATGTCCAAACAAGTTAAAGTAAGTGGTGAAAGTCACACTTGCTGCAACATCTTTTAGTGTAGTCACTTTGCTCAATCAAATAAGATCTGATTAATCTAAAATAGATCAGAGAAACACAACTCCTCCTTCAAGCATCCCCATTCATTTCTACTATCACTGCAGGGATCATTGCAACAGCAAGTCAAGCAGAACCAAATAATTAATCAAGGTTTTACTTAAGGTTTCAATTTTTATTTTTAAAATGGCTGAGCTGACCTGGCACATTAAACAAACCCAGCAGTACAGTACAGGAGAGTTATGCCAAGGCAGCATGGGGAGAAGTACATTATCCAGCAGATTTTAAAACTGCAACAGCCTCCGTATTTCCAGGTGGGACACGACACAAAGACATCTACCAACAGTGGAGAGCTGCAGTCAGAAATCAGTAGGTGCAGAGCAAAAAGCCTTCTTTACAAACACAAGACCAAAGTTGGGCGGCTGCTGACATGATCCCAAAGCAGAGCTGATCTCAAAAAGACATGACACTGATGGTGCAAGGCAGGAGGGAACAAGCTGCTTGTCAGCCACAGAAGTCTGTGTTAAATTCGTTTCTGCTGTTTCACACATTCAGGAAATCTGGCCTCTCTCTTCAGTTCCTTGGCACATCAAGGCCATCTCCTCCGTTCTAGCTCCACTTTTCCTTTTCAGCTGAATTTTGTCATTTTCTGTGAACCTCCTGGATCAGCTCCAGCTCTTAGCACAGGCTGTGACTCAGACCCATATTGCTGCTCCAGTCTCCACTTTCAGCACCTTTTCCCTTCTCAGGCTCCTTTCTGCTCTCCTCCTTCAGAGATGCTGCTGCCTTGAGATGCAGCAAGCCGCTATGGCACTCCCTGAATTCCTCAGCAACTGTGTAACTGAAGTTTCAACCTTTGCTTCATCCTACCCTTTGGACCAATTCTGTCTCTTTCCCACCACTCCCTGTAGGCTCCATTTTGGCAGCAAGTTTCTGTCCAGCTCCCATCTGTATTGCAGTTTTGTTGCTGTTGGCCATTCCCTGTCAAAGCTGGCAGCTGCTTCTCCAAGATCCCACCTTTGCCACTGTGAGTTGTCATTAGGAACAAACAATGAGATCCTACAGCATTCGTTATACATATGCTCCATCCAGTTGGGCTTATGGACCCCAAAATACATTTACAGGCTCTCTATTACAGCTGAAATAAGAAGCCATCAAAAAGTCTTACTGTTTCATGAGGGAAAGATGAGCAGATAATCAGTTCACCTTTAACAATTTTAACACTGAAGATGTTGACATTCACCAAACAGATTATGCTCTTAATTAGGAGTGGGCTTCAGACAAATATTATTTTTGGAAACTGGTCAGAAGCAATTTTGCTGTCAGCCAAGAAGGGTGGGTTCTAAGAACGCAAGCACCTACTACAGACCACTGCAATCCTTTCTTGCACAGTACTCTGCTGCAAACGTGCCCTACTTACATGGACCTGCAGCGTTTTGAGACAGATGGATTAGGATACTAACAGAGATCTCAGCTAAGAGCCGGACTTTTATACACCACACAATCCTGACCAGGCAACAGTCTCAGCACTTTTTCAAAACCAATCCCCTGAAAAGGGGCATCAAGTTGGCAACAAAACACTGCAGCAACCCCAGCTGCTTTGCAAAACAGTGGCTTTTGTGTCGATGTGGTGTCTACCCATCAAACCTCTTCTCAAGCCTTAGCCAGATCGTTTAAGTCAAATAAGTGTCTCCATGGAAACTTCCTTTCTCAAGGAGCCTCTTTAGCTGGAGAAATAAATCCCTGCACTCCTTTTGTTTAAAAGGGGAAGGCAGTTTGGTAGGAGCATAATGCCTGCCTAGAGAAGTGCCTGTAGCAAGTAATCAGTCAGATTTACCTTCTTTAAAAACACACCCATTCAATGAAGACATTTCAGGGATGGCTACAGGTGTGCTACTGCTGCTTCAACCAGCCAGTTCTGCTGTTCCCTCCATCCCTGTCTTGGCTCTTCACTCTCAGCCTCACAGAATCACAGAATATCCTGAGTTGGAAGGGACTCACAAGGATCATTGAGTCCAGCTCCTGGCTCTGAACAGGACAACTCCAAGAATCACACCATGTGCCTTAGAGTGTTGCCCAAATAACCTGCCTTCTTCCCATGTGGTCTTCGTACCCCTCTCACACAATCTCTTGGACCCAAGTCAAATCGTTTGTTTAAAAAACCTCTAAACCCCCAAAAACCCTAGTAACTAAAATAATACAAATCAATGCCCATTCTTGAAACATAGGAAAAGTCTTATTGAAGCTACCAATTGATACTCAAATACAACAATCTCCATGTTTAAGAAAAGAAGATGAGTTGTAGCCTCTCTCTCCACCAGGGCCCTTTGTAAACTGCAGGATATTAAATGATTTCTGGTATAAGATTGCTTGAGATCCCTCAAAAAGGAAATCAATTTTCTGAAAGGACAGTCAAAACAATTGAATATTTAATGTTCTAATATGGAAGACAGAACTTTAATATTAGCAGGTAAATTAATAATTAAGGGCTGTGATTAAAAATGGTTTCAACTCAGGCAAATCAGTTAATAAGAGAAAGTCAGGGGGAAAAAAAGGCACCAAAGAAGCTGTCAAGTTGTAGTCACTTTCAAGCAACAGCAGGGACAAGATATTCTCAAAACAATAAGCCCTGGAGGTTAAATATTAAGTCAGAAAGTCGCTGTTTAAGAGCCCTCTGTAGACAGGAAGGTGCTGTAGACAGGAAGGGCTCTTCAAAAGCTAAAAGAGGTGCGACACACACACGAAAGGAGAGGGGAGGAAAGGGTGCATTTCAGAGCAACTAGAACAAAATAAACCCCTTCTCTTTAGATTAAGCTAATCACAATTTTTTTTTTAAGATTTTCTGTGAAAATAAAACCACGCTATGTCTGGTAACTAGAAACTAGGTCCAGGCACACTGTAGCAATCACCTCCTTTTCCCACCCACCCATCACGAGTGGGGACAAAACAGCCTGGGACAAGATGACACACAAGCATGGGCACAGTCTTGCAGCTTTTCCCAGCAGAACGAAAGGCTTTTGGCAACACCCCTCTCCAGCAGCCAACAGAAACCGGGCAGGACCGAGTCCATGTGGAAGTCAACGAGACAGAAGCACATTGGAAGAGGAAAGATAAACAGTTACTGTTGATCCCTTTCCATTAGGCAATAGAGGATCCAGAAGAGCAGCTTAAAACACATACAAATAACCTTTTCTATCTTCTTTGGGGAAGTTTAGCAGAAATCTTGCTGCAGGAAAATAAACTCCCGTGCATGCTCACAGACAGGGCACATCTGCATTAAGGTTCTCATCTCAATGAGATGCAGAGAAGGGAGTGGGGAAGGGAATTAAAGAGAAGTCAGAGACATTAAACACATTGTGGATCAAATTGAACCCTGCGCTGTCAGAAAAACAGTCAATTGCCAAATCTGCCAGTCAAATGAGATTTTAGATCAAGAGAGACCTAGTCCCTAATTCTATTCCTCCCACATACGCCATCCTGAGTCTTCCAGAGGGAATACAAAGTCCTTTCCAAAGGGAATTATTCAAGCATAGTGGCCCTCCATTCCACAATCTCCATCTAAGCTCCACGCAGATGAGCTCATCAATAGATCATATCCCTTTCCAGGTTGGCAGCTCTACTGTTTTGCCCACGGAATTCATCCTTGGATACAAGCTTTGTGAGAGGAAACTTAACAATACTGGGAGATGAAATATACATACACGAAGGGAGAGAGGCTGCAAATTTGGGCAATAAACTTCAGCCCTCAGCCTTGTGTCAGTGACCACCCTGGAGCACAAAGGATGGGAGCAGGCCCCTCAGAAGCAAAAGAGCTCACGAACTACCTACACTCAGTAAAGCTGGTGGAAGAGCTGTCATGGACTGTGGAGCCAATCAGAAAAATATATTTAATTAAAGCCCAGGTGCAGGGAGGAAAGGGCTGAGCCAGCAGCAGGTCTCGGCAGGAAGGAATTAATTTCTGTCCAACAGAAAGACAAGAGGTTACTCCAGAACAGGTTTAAACTCACCCCATATGTGACCAAAGCAGTACAGAGAAAGCAGCTCCCACAGTTATAACACACATTTTTGTATTGGTTTTCTGTATGTGTAAACTTCCTCCCTTGGGAGCCACTCGCTATCTCAAAGGACTGCAGAAGAAAGGGTAAGAAACAAGGTTATATTACTTCATCCAACACATTCAGGTACCTGGTGACCATATCAGCAATGACAGACTTGTCTGGTGACAGAGAATTCTCCAGTTCTCCCCTAGCCCCAAGTTAAGAAAAGCAGCAGTCACTTTATTAAAAATCAGTATACAGTTGAACATAAGCCCAGTGTTTACAACCAGTCCCTCTTCTAGTAGCTCCAGGTTTCCTGTTGTTTTACAGACTATTGGCAGCCCAAGGAATCAGTAGCATAAAGAAACCATTATTTCAAAAAATTCATGTCCCCACATCTCCAAGGAGAAAGCAGCATCCATTATCACTTTGTTTTCCATTGGACTTGCTCTAAGAAACAAGAGTTTTCAACATATTTTGCAGGCAAATCTTGTCTTTAGAATAGTAATTGCTCTGTTTATCACACAGGGCAGCATCTCTAAAAAGCCTCACAGCGCTGATAAAATAACCCTAAAAGAGCTCTCTGTCATTTTTTTCCTGTGATTTATTTCCTAGAACAACAAAAAAATAGTTGAGATTTGTTTAACTAGTAGAGTTGCCACTAAAGGGGGATGGAGAAGAGGGGAGTAGGGGGCAGTTCACACAATTTGGCAAAGAGATCATCCATGAATTAAGTTCTCCAATGGCTGCAGGAAGCACACAGAGGCTTTGTCCATGCTTCCTCGAAGCATCCAGCAGTGCTGCAGGAGGGATGCACCTTCAGCCCCTTGTTCACCTCTCAGCTGACAGCTGTTCACATTCCTGCTGCCTGCTTGCTTCCCTCTTCGAGTCATCCAAAGCACAGAGCAGCCTCCGTGGTGTAATAGCAGCTTGGCAGAAGCAGGCAAAGTGCAGCCAGCAAAAGATTTAATTTATTAAGATAAACATGGTCTAAGGCTCCACATTATTTTAAAAAATAAACACCATAAGAAATATGAAAACAAACTGGCTTTGCTACTCGTAGGTCAGGTTCAGATGCTCTCAGAAAGATCTTCTCACCCATACAAAATGCTCTTCCCCTCTCATCCCCATCATGAGGATGGAAGGACAGTTCACCATGTAAGATCAGCCATGTCCCTGTCGTGTGCCCTTCCACACACAGAGAACGATGCCTCTGCCACCCTTCAGGGCAAGTCAAAATTTTAAGAACACCCCTGTGAAGAAGGAGCAGAAGGGGAGAAGGGCAAGTAATTCGGTTTCTGAAATGAACATCTTAAAGTCTTGACATGATGACTGTGTTGACTTCACCACTTTAATGGTTGTTCTTGGCTGCCTCTTTAGCTGCAATAATCAGAGGAGTGAGACTGGAGAGAGGCTTTGCAATTTTCAAGAACTGGTGCTAGGACAAAACAAAAGGAAAAATGGTTAGATTTTTCAGAACATGCCCCAGAAGTGGCTATTCTAAACATTTTCACCTAAACCCATATGAAATCTAAGAACCTATTCTAGTCTCTGAAAACGTGAAACCAGAACATCTGTTACTACCACAAAATTTTGGGGATTGTCTGAAGCGATGAAGAGATTTGCACCCCACACATGCTAAATTATCCAATGTTTGCGCATGTTCAAGATCAACCAAAACTCAGCGAATTCCCCTGGGGAATTATAAAGTTGCAAAATCTATAGTGAAATCCAGTGTGAAAGAAGGTGTACTAAAATCAACCTGTGTGATTCAGACACAAGGCACAGGGCCCTATGCAGGAATCACATCTCATTTCCCTGTTCCCTGTTGTCACAGGTCTGGAGAAAGCATTGCCTTGGCCTTCTACTAGATATGAGAAATTTGCAACGCAGCTGAAATTTAGGAGAGCAGCACAGAGCTTGCAACACAGCACCATTCAGTCTCCTATAATGGTGCTCTTCTTTAAATAAAACAATATTGATTATCAAAACAGCTCTCAGGTGAGAGTGAAGGGCGAGTCCACAAACTGTTCTGAAAACAAAAAGCAACGATAATCCACAAGACTTCTGAGCATCAGAAGGGATCAATCAGACAAGGCAACATGCTTCAGAGATGGAAAAAAACAGAAAGTAAAAATTCAGAGGCCACAAGGTAGTTAAGAACAGGCTGAAGTGTTATAGTCAGAATGTTCTCCTGCTCCAAGGAACAGGACATAACTTCTTTCTGATATCCTAGGACTGAAAAGTCCAGAAGAAAAAATTATCTTTCAACTACTACCATCCTGTCAGACAGTTATGCTTCATTATAGTCTCAGAAGGCAGCAACACATCCAAGTCTGAGCCCACTACACAAATTAGTGGAGAGACAGGAAAACAAAAAATGGAAATTTTCTGATACTTAACGTCTAAGTGTTCCTGATCACAGATCTATTTTACAAAGACTTACATATTCCACCCTCATGGCAAATTTGACAGAAAGAACACACAAACGACTCCTCTAAGCCATGTCGGTAAAAATCCTGGCAGCTTGGTCCTCAACTTTCACTGTGAGTTCAGACTAAGACACCAGGTTTTCAGTGTAATATCTGATTATAGGGGGGTGAGGCACTGGCACAGGTTGCCCAGAGAAGCTGTGGATGCCCCGTCCCTGGAACTGTTCAAGACCAGGCTGGATGGGGCTTTGAGCAGCCTGACCTAGTGGAAGGTGTCCCTGTCTAAATTATAGAATATAATCATATTCTATAATTAAGATATCTCACAAGCTTTGTTCCATCATATCTGTAAGGAGTAGTATCAGGCAAAATGTAGTAAAAGTGAACTGCTCCAGTTAATGGAAGCCATGCACATTTCAAAGAGCTTTGTGATCTCTCCTCCAGAAAGGAGACAGCCAGAATATCTGATAGCTAGAAGCCTTCCTGCTGTCCAAACTGGAACAAGTACGACAAGACTGTGACAACACCCACAGATGTCATGGCCAGCCGTGTGAAGAAACCATGGGAACTGGGGGGCTCAGCATCTGTCGGGCCTGGGACATAGCAATTATTTGAGGCTGGACACAGAACACGCTGCACAGCTGCTGCCAGTAGCCAGTACTGGAAAGAGAGCAGTCTATTATCACTTTATTTTAGATTTATGTTTGGAGGCTGTGGTTTTCAATTGCTTTTTTCCCCTGAGAGGTTACCTTAGCTGAGCTTGTGCCTTCAGCTGATGCAGTATTTAAGACCTCAAACAAGATCTCGCCCTAAGCCTGGCCTCGCTCATGATTGTACGATTACATTGTTCCAGTCTTGTTCCACATCACCTACCTGTAGCAGCTCTTTTGCAGAACCTCTCTTTTCCACATCCATTTCAAGACAGCGATTTAAGAAGTCTCGGAATATGGGTGAAAGCTTTTCTGGATTCTGCAATTCTGGAGTCCCGTTAGTAGCAATGAGATACAGGGCCTAAGACAAAAACAAGCACTCAGGAAACAGGAGGTTATGAAGATTAGATTCCATCTCTGGATTAGAGACACCCATTTCTCCTCTCCCTCCCCACAGTTCAGTGGGGAGGAAAAAACCCCTTCTTATCAGAGTCACTAATCAATGCCTACATTTCAGTGAACAGAATAGCTGCCAGCCCTATTTTTTTGTGGATGAGATCCAATCCTTTATTGTTTTACCCTTGTAATCTGGGTTTGGATCCTGCAGACCTCTCAAGGGATTACAAGGACAAAAACAACATTCCAGACCCTGTTTACCTAGGGAAGTTAACTGGCACGACTCTACCATTACTCCTGTAATGACTATATCCTTATGGGAAGGTAACCCTGACTAAATAGATTTTTTTTCTGTTGGTACTTTGCCTGAGCGCACAAGGCCTAAAACATCAACATGATAAAGATGCAGCTGTCTCTTTACAAAAGATGTCCAGCAGACCCCTAGGCATCTTTTAACATCCTGCAGAAAAAGCAGTTTTGCTACTGCTTGGGGATGAAGCATTCACACATACCCTCCTCTGAGAATCAAGAGACTTAAAATTCATCCATTCCAGGATTTAATGTGTGAATTTTCAAAAGAACATCAAATCTGTCAGAGACTTGTTAATATACAGTCCTTTTGAGCACATCACTCAACACGTCCCATGGGAGCAGTCTGATAGCCTGGGAATTGGTATAAATTGAGTTAAATGAGGCCAAATTATTGTTACTTTAACTCAACACTGTTTTATTCCTTACAGTCTTCTTGGCTGCTGCACTTCTCTCCCAAAAATCAATTCCATTGCAAGAGATGAAAAAAAAAAATGTTAAACAGAATTTTTCTAGATCATTCCAACCTGTGTAACTGGAGAAAAAGTCATAAGCCTAGCTAATAATAAGAGCAGTGATGTCCCTACATGCTGACAGCCTATCTCCTTTTGTTAATAATTAAACAAAGCAAAGACATCAAGAGGCTTAAGCCCTGTCTAAAGGCTTATTACACTTCTAATTTTACTTGGAGCGTGCAAGGAGGAACAATTTGCCAGTAGGAAAAAGCTCCTACTAGAATAGAATTGGATAGAATCACAGAAACATACAATACTTTGGGTTGAAAGGGACCTTAAAGATCACCTAGTTCCAATACCCCTGCCATGCGCAGGGAATCTTCCACTACACCAGGTTGCTCAGAGGAGAATTCTCTCATTCACAGGGAAGAAAGCTTCATGACATGACTGCTTTGTTGCCATCAGCAATTATGCATTGGATCCTGCATATCAGCATCCTCTGTTAGCATCCCAGAAAACAGGAAATTATGAGAGTGCATGATCTAACTCACGGAAGAACCCACACCTCTGTTACCCAGAGCAAACTACAGCTTTTAACTAAGACTATCTCAGTCTTCTCACTGTGACATCTAAGGAGACTACAGAAGCGTTTGAATTAGATGGGGCTGAAGGTGATGAAACCACACCGGTGGATTCACAGGAGCTCAGTTTCACCAGCAGCTTAGTGAAGACCCGAGGAGAAAAGCACTCGCTTACTCTCAGAGGGTTCTCATTGAGGTAGGGGGGCTCTCCTTCGATCATCTCGATGGCCATGATCCCCAAAGACCAGATATCCACTTTGGGACCGTAAGCTTTCCGTGTCACCACTTCAGGTGCCATCCAGTACGGGGTGCCCACCATGGTGCTGCGTTTGCTCTGCTCAGGAGTGATCTGGGCACAGAAGCCGAAGTCAGCTGGAAAATTAAAACGGTGGAGGGAAAAGACACAGACATAGGAATCAGCAAGTTTCTCCAAAAACAACCCTTACTGACACCAGAGCTACAGAACACTCTACCCTGCTGCACTATCTGGTGTGCTGCTGCTGCAACTGTGACAGGAGGAGTGGTTTTGTGGCTAATACAGAGGACGGTGTTTAGAGCTAAGTTTCTAAACTTGACTCTCTGAGGCCTTGAGGATTCTAGAGCTGCTGACTTGTCTGTGTGAAAGACGGAGATCAGGAAATAGCCACATACAGAAGTTAAGACACTCAGCTGTGCTGGAGCATTACACAGCTGTTACACACTATGTAATATATGGTCTAAAGACCATTCCTGGGTATGTGAAAACAGGAATTAATGCAAGCCGGATCTAGATACACCCCCCAGACCACACGCTGTACTGTCTGGTGATATTTTCAGTCCAAGGGGTATTACTTCCCCTGTAGACATATCATCCCTCAAACAGCATTTATTCTACAGAGCAAAGAGCGTTCAGAACAAATTTAAAGTACCTAAATTTATATTTATTATTTTCTTTGAACAGAGGGAAATATGGAGGGCCTTCACACAAACATTGTTGCACCCTATGTCTTATTTGTATCTGGCTTACCAAAAGAAAATGAAATCTGTTCTTGTGAGCCCAGCAGAATCAACACAGCAAGATGCACCGCCCATCCTGACCCCCTATGGCATGGCACGTCTAATTTTAGGCAGAATGATGAAAATTAAACTGATTCCTAGCTGAGTTTTCATCAAGGGTAAATACCAGGAAAGGACATATGGTCCATAAACAGGGCAAATTTCCAGCAGAGCCAACAAGCAGCTCAGATCCAGAAGGTTACTGCATCATATCCACAGGGATTTCTTTAACTTTAAACTACAGCCCGGTACCAGCATACCATGCTCAAAGAAGTTATTCCATAAGAATAGAGCACTTTGGCCGCCATCAGTTATTCATTGCTAACACTGCTGAGATCTGGCTCTACCAAAGTGCGGCTTTAGTTTAAAAAGCAAATATGTGCAAAAAAACCTCACCTTCTTACTCAGCATATCTGCACTCTGTGAATTTTGAGTCATATCTGCTGTTGCTGCTGACAAAAATAGATTTATTTATGCCTGTTGGGTGCTAGCCAACAGAACTGAGAGGAAGAAAAAGGGAGCGCCATTCTGTTAAAGCTATAGGTGGAAGATAATAATTCACTGGTTTCCAGGCTTATCTCTGCATGGACAATGACAAGCACAACAGCTACCTTAGCACCCGAGGGGCAGAACTGTCTCAAGATTTTTATTACTGGTGATACCACAAGGAGGAAACAACATTTAGACTCCAGTCTGGGTTGGCATTGTAAGATTAAATGATTTCTAGTTACATGGTTTTCAATTCTCCCTCACTGCCCCTGCCCCTTGAGTACCTGCAGTATTTTCCAGACTGAAGAGGTTGTTCATAAAGACTTCTAGCCTTATACCTTCAAACCCAGCTTTCTAGACTGGAGTAGCATTAGAATACTGTTATTTTAGTTCACATAAACAGATGGCCCAAAGCTAAACGAAGCCCAAGCCTCACTTCAAGTCTGGTATCAGTTCACAAGGATTTGTGTTTGCCAATCTCCATTAAAACCAATGCCACAGAAATATCCACAGTAGCATTTCTACAGCCTGTTCATCATGACAGTATCAAGCACCTCAAACACCCATCTCCCTAAAATGCCTGGCCCAGAGCAGATAACTGGCATGGGTTGATAAGTCATCAGCAGTAATGTTCCCTGCATACTTAGTTTGACAGAGCCATCCATTCCCAGCAGGATGTTGTCACTCTTGATGTCTCTGTGAATAACTTGGTTTGAATGGAGGAATTCCAGGGCTTGGAGACACTGAAAAATAATTGAGATATTCTTACTGTGCATGAAATGATTCACCAGTCACAATTAGCCAACTAAAGGACTCAAACAGACTGTGCCTTTTTGGTAGTAAGGGCTCAGTGTTTTAGGGCCTTTCATATATTCAGTATGTGTGGGGCTACAGAGAGATGTCACACTGGGATCAGCAGGTCCTGGGAGGACAAGTTAGTCCCAAAAGACTTGAAAAACAGACGAAACCAAGAGGATCCCACCCTCATTTCCCACTCTAGTTCCTCCCTCTGGGGTGAAACATGAGGCTTGCGTTAGAATTGTATGCTGCATCCTCACAGGTGAAATCCATCCTCTAAAAGAATGACTGTCACATTACAGAAGCTGAAGACATTCCCATGGAGTCAGCGACAGATCATGGAAAGTCCGTGTCCCATTCTCAACCAGAGCTCCCTCCGAGTGCAGCGAGTGCTGCTTTACCTCCCGGCACACGGCGGCGATTTGTCCCTCGTCCATGCAGGTCTCCGTCACGACATCGGTTAGGGAGCCTCCTGCCAGGTACTCCATCACCACCCAGAGCTCTTCTCCTACGAGGTAACTGACAAGCCAAAACCAGATTTTAAAATCAGAATGCACAGGGTTTTAAAGCTATCTTAGAAGTGCAATAAAAACAAGAGCTGCATTTAACAGTACTGGGGGAACCGCGTACTCCTGGTACTTTCTGTGCATGGGAGGATGTGATCACAACCTGAATGACCAAAGAGAAGGGTGGGTGCAGAAAGTTGTAGTGGGACAGATGTAGTGGGAGAGCTGGCTACAAGTTTTCTGTCCATAAAAGCAAGGCTGAATTTTTCTGCCATGGAGAGGTTGCAGACTAAGATGGAGACCTGACCTTATAACTGCTCCTGCTGCTGGGAGAGAAGGAAAGAGTCAAGGATGGGGTCCAAGAGTGCAACTTAGACATTCAGCACACAGCAATGGCTTCTGAAGGTTCTTGCACTGGAAGAGGTGGCTGAGGGCTGTTTCACCACTCCTGGCATCCCGCTGTCCCAAGCAACTGCCTGCTTTGCCTTGGCCCAGGGACAATTCTGGGTGACACAAAACATGGCTATCCACACTCAATTATGAAAGAGCACTTCTTTTTTAAGCATCATGCATTTGAAAATCACCTCAGTCTTTTTCACGTTAACTAATCCGTGATTTTGTCTGAAAATTTCAGAACCATTCATAAGGTCAAAGGAGTACACCTTACTGGATGAAACAGCAATTCTAAAGACTTCAAATAAAAAAGGAAGCCCCAAAAAGGCAGGTCTTTTCTAAAAAAGGCCCATAGGAAGATACGGAGGAGACAGCTGAGATGAGAGTGGCTTTTCTCAGTCATTTGGGATATTCCTCTCTGCTGAGTGTGTGTGTGCCCACGTCTAAAAGTGGAAGACAGCAGACGAAGAATTCAGCATTAACTCATTAAAAACAAACAAAAAGAAAAAAAAAAGAAAAAAACAAACAAACAAACAAAAAAGCCCAAACCACCAACTATTTCTGCCCCTTTTTGGACCCATCAACACAAACTTCCATGACAGATACATTGGGATGACACATTCCTGAAGGAAGGAATCATCAGTTTGAAAACCCACCTTTTCAGCCTAACCTCTCATTTTTCAAGTGAGTGGACAGATGAGTCAAACGTGAGAGGGCAGACAATCTAACTAAAAGCTTCATCTGGCATTAGAGTTCATCAAGGATACATTTGCTTTGCTATAAAACACTGATCCTACTGAGGAATGAATTTGCCAGGAGCCAAATGCAAAAGCTAGGATAGGTACTAGGTAACAACTAGGTAGAAAGCAACAGTAAAGGAGAAAGAAGCTATTAAGCTTGGCATGGAAAGTAGACAGAGATGAGTGAGACATCACAGGAGTGAGCAAGGTATGGTATTTACCCCCAAAGGACACACTGACAACACTAAGCTGATGAAAAAAAAAACCCTAAATAGTAATAGTGATCTGAGCTACACCTGGATGACGGTAGTGTTACAGCTATGGACAGCTTTTAATTCCAGAGACAAAGTGGGTATCTTGGTTTGCAGATGCTGAAGACTATGTAGGGAGGTGCAATCTGGAGATTCTTCCAGGATACAAAGCCCAAGGGCACCGGGCTGTGCTCCCGCAGCAGAGAGCTCTCAAATTCCACTATGGAACAGAAGCTGATGCACTGGCATTTTTTTTCCCAGCATTACAGACTCCACCAAAAGCAGTACCACCTGCAGAGCAGCCCCTCTGAGTGACAGAGGAGCAGCAGGACTGCTTTCAGAAGCATCCCTGCTAACTCTGTGGGTCATTTACCTTCTATTGGGCTCTGAAAGTCCAACTCCATCCACACTCTTCCTTCCTGCCCCTACACTATAGCTATTTCTTCACTTCTGCCAAATCAGGCTCTCTGCAGATTTTATCAGCACCCTCTCAACAAATCACCCACCATGGACATCACAAGGTTTCCCCTTCATTGCCAGTAGCACTCTCTGCAGCCTAAATTCACTTGACTGTAAGAATGGGGGCAGAATAAGCTCTTTGCACGACAATCTCAGGTTCCACACGCTGGGAGCAAGCTGGTATCTCTCTGCAGCCAAAAGGGACAGAGCAAGCCAAGAACCACACTGTGAAACCAAAGCTGAGCCATGAGCAGCCACAGACATGTGCCAAGATCCTGGCAACTCAACAACTGATAAATTTGACACAGCACACAGGGAGGTGGAATTAACAGTGGCTCCCTGCCAGCTGCCACCAAAGGAATGTCATTTCAGGGTGGTACTGTCTCGGGGATCTTTCCACTCTCTTGCCAGTTTCAGTCACTGAGCTGCCCACTGTAGGCATGACTCAAACCCACCCTCTCAGCAGTTCTAGAGACACCACCAGGAAGTCCATACACCCACACGCTGCTCTGATGCGACATCAGGCATAGCATGGTGTCTCATCTTGTCACCCACAGTCACCTTCCAAAACAAGTAGGCAGTAAGAAAAGCCTGATGAAAATCTTTGAGGAGGAAAGGGATGGTCTACAGCTTTCTCTTCATCCATCTGCAAGAGCAGGTAATGTCGAATCCTGTAAAGTGTTCCTCAGCCTTCACTTAGATACCATAGGATTTTGTCCACCAGACCCTCTGTATCACAAATACATATCCTGTATTGATAAAATTGATGAAATTTGGAGTTGCCCAGAAGTGCAAATTCGTTCATTATAGAATTTTGCACCGGTAACATGTCTCCAACATACAAACATGAATGTAGCCTGGCAAGAAACCAGTGTGTTCCTGTAGCATGACTGTCTTACATCTTCAGCTTTATTCATTGACCACCCATCCCTACTACAGTTTGGGGTTGGGGTAACAGAGGTTACCACTTAATTGTGGGGTTTATTAAGTTAAGGAGTCTTTCAGAACAAAACTAAAGGGCAGGAGTTTGCTTTGCCCAGCGCTGGCCATCTGACGCCTGTGTTTAGATGGCTGAGTTTAGAAGCAGGGCTCTGAGGGCCTCTTTCATGCAGCAGAAAGGAACTGGCACCTCCAGCAGGTAACTCAGCACAAGTGTCTGTTTGTCTGTACAGAAGACTGGTGTCACTGTCTTCAGAGCCAGATGCTTCTAAATCCAGCTCCCAAGCACAGCTGAATTAGGCCATGTCACTATCTTAAATATCATAGCACACCTTTGTGCAACGCTGGCCACTACGACTGCAGCAGAAAAGCTGCTTAACCACAAGCAAGTAGGCCATGCAGTTAAGAGAGGACAAAGCACAGGAAACCCTTGCAGGAGGGCAATAAGGGCAGGAGCTGAGGCAAAGAGAATTGAGAGAGATGGTTTATGCCAATGGCCGTCTTGTAGCTCCCATTAGGGACTCAGAAGGGGAGACACTGTAACAGAACCACAAAGCAGAAACCAGGCCCTGCAGTGATCAGCCCGTCCTTCCTCCACCTCCCTCAGCAGGAGGCAGAAGCCAGCCAGTGGCATCCAAATATCAGCTTAATTCAGCAGTTGGAAAGCACAGGCACATTAGGCCAGGCAGGAGGGACACAGCTCCCCAGCAACAGGATCCTGCAGTTGCAGCGCTGAAGGGGCATAATAGGCACAAGAACCCCCATGTGCATCCCAGTTGCTGTTCTGTCCACGTGCAGCACTCAAACAAAAGCTGCACCCTCTGAAAAAGATTAGTGAAAGTGGAGGACAAAAGCAGCAGCTTTTGTTGCTGAAAGTTTGAACAGGACAGCAGGACATGGAGCCATCCTGCAGCTGGGATGCACTGGCTTGACAGGGCAAGTGCATATACACAGCGATGCTCTCTGATGGGAAGAGCCTGTCTCTCAAACAGCTTGGTCAAAACAAAGCCTCTAATCAGCCTGGGGAAAATAACAGTTCCAGCCCAGATGCAGTTCTTAAACCACTTGTTTCATTTTACAGTGGTAACATTCTTCTGCGCTCCCTAAGAAGAGGGTGTGTGCCTAGCATCAGTTCCCTGCACACACATCTCTGTAGCAAAAATTTCAGGAGCAGGCTTTCTGTCCCCTCGACAGAGTAGCTCTTTACAGCTATGCATGGGATACAGCAGCACGAAAATTCAGCAAAACAACTGTTGTAGTTTGTAAGTACCACCTTTTTTGGCTAAGACATTAAAAGCCTGCTAAAGAAACCTATTACAGAAACAGCTGATTAGATTTTGACATACATAGAGAGCAAAAAAGTGTGCAAATCCTCTCTCAAATTTCCAAAAGAGATTCTAGGTCACATCCCTCCATTGTATCTTCCAAAAAACCCAAGCTGCCAAGATTAAAGCCTGCAGCTCACCCTATCCAAGCATTCTTTACCCTACAATAAGGCAAACCTGTGGTTCATCAGAACAGCTACATTCAGATATTGAGTGCAGCAGACTGAAAATCTTGCTGCAGCTCTAATGGAACCAGCTGTATTTTTAACAGGTGAGTGACACAGGCTTGACACAATGCAGCAGTGTGATGTTGATGGTGAATTCAAGCCACCATGCAATGCTTTTGCCTTTTGGGCTTTCAGCATCATAGAATCATAGAATGCTTTGGGTTCAAAGAGATCTTAAAGGCCACCTAGTTCCAAACCCCTGCCATGGGCAGAGACACCTTCCATTACACCAGGCTGCTTAGTGTCCCACCCAACCTGGCCTTGAACACTGCCAGGGCAGCCACATCTCCTCTGGGCAGCCTGTGCCAGTGCCTCACCACCCTCATAGTAAAGAATTTCTTCACTATACCTAACTGAAATCTACCCTCTTTTAGCTGAAAACTGTTCCCTCTCGTTCTATCACTATCTGCCTTAAAAGTCACTCTCCCTATTTTTTAAAAGCTCCCTTTAAGTACTGGAAGGCTGTGCTGAGGTCTCCCCAGAGCTCCTGTTACGTGTCACATGTCATTTGCCCTCATTGCTGTTATGCTACTGTGGAAAAACCTCAGTGGACAGTCACAGGGACAAGATTACATCTAACCCTGGAAGGAGTCTGCTCCTCTGGCAGCAGAACACCACCACTGCTCAGTAAAACAGAAAATAAGAGGAAAGCAAATAGAAACAATACATTCCAAACTGTTTCTATTTCTCCTTTACTAACAGGAAGGAAATAAGCAGGAAGTTTGTTGTGTCAAATTTGGCAAAGGAGAGACATGAAAAATGGAGTCCTGACAGGACCTTAGTTGCCAGCATCTCTAAAGAGAGCCCAGACATCCCATTAACACTGGTTCAGACACCTGTCTCTCCTCGTTCTGGAGAGAGACTGCCAGGCCACCCACACTCCCACAATGCCACATGCATTAGGCAATGCAAGGTTGTCCTACACTTGCATTAAGCTGAGCCAGGAACCCTTAAGACACTAACAAGGAAGTATTTTCCAGGGTCCCTTTGTGAGCCCTTGAAATACTGACATACCTGTCCAAGTAGTTGACAATGTTGGAGTTTTTGTTTTCCCTCATCACAAGAATTTCATTAATAATCAGTTCTTTTTTGGGCTGCTGCTGCAAATTCATCTGTTTGATTGCAACCTGCAGTGAAAAGAGATCAAGTAAAGCATTATTGCAGGAGTCCCCCAGAAACCTGCCAGTACCAGTCCATTTAGTCCCACATCCACATGAGCAAGGAAAAAACACATTTTCATCATAAGGTCACTTTTCATCATTAGCTACTGAATTACCATTCCATAACTCTGCAAGTTCCTGCAGCCAGTCCATTTCCACACATGCTGGATGATGCTTAATGCCAAAAAGAACAAGGAGAATTGCCATTTTCATACTAGACCTTCATGTCAGTTGAAGGATAGCCATCTCCATCTACAGCTTCTTGGTAACAAGGAAGAAATCCCCTTACTCTGGTATGGACTGATATGTCAAAAACTTATTCCTTCTGAAAGGATTCTTATTAATTTTATTTTTAATTGGATGTTCCTGAAAATTTTTTGGTGTTGTTTTCTCTGCTCCCATGCAAATTTCTGCTTCTAGAAATCTAAAGTAGGGTGGGTAAATAACACAACCATGCTTATTACTTCAAGGTAGTAACTCTATTTCTTTTGTCACAACAAGACCAGGGGGAGAGAAGCACCAATGTTTAGATAAAAGGCTGAAAATAAATGAATTGGAGTCAGCTTTATGTCCAGTCATGCCTGGAGGGCAACAGGGATGGATTTGTCAGCTGCAGCCCCTTGGTTTAGGAGCTTTCTGCCTGTTTTTTAGGATAACTGCTCTGCATGTATGTATGCAAAAAGCAGGAAGGTTACATGTTTTTAACTCTTGTATTCAAGTTTCCACACTACCAGTACTTGGTGAGAGCACCTGGCCCTCAGAGGAGCCTTCGAATCAGTAAAACTACTCAGCACAGCTGGATGCAGAAATAACTCATAGATGTTACAACTCAGCTGTCTTTGGTACAATATTTAGGCAAAGGGAATGAAGTGAAACTACGCCTTTACAAAACTGCTACGTGCAGAGAAAGAGGCCTGGGTGAACAGACTGGAGCCAGCAACTACAGTAACTCACAAAAACAAGGATTTAAAAAAACAAGCCACAAAGTGCCAATATAGGTGGATACAACCAGCATTTTGATAGTATAGCAGGGAAGGCTATAGCAAAATCCCAACACATTAGAAGGCAAGAGCAGACAGACATGCTGGTTTTCCACAGTACTCATGAGGGCTGCCAAACAGTACTTAATGAAGACAAAAACAAAAACCCCATGCTGCTCTTTCTACAAGACCAGAGAGAAGAACGAAAGATGAAGAAGAGAGGGAAGGCATTTTATGCAGATAAAGAAATTCCCAGTGTTTCCCTGCACTGAGCTCCTGAGTTCAGTGCACTTCACAGAAAGGAACATGCAAAAGCATGACAAAGTTACAGCGATCCCAAGTGCAGATTTAAAAATCCAAGGCCTGATTACACTAGTGTAATAGGAATGATTTAAAAGTCTGTTGTAATACAAAAGTTCAAATTTTCACATGAGAGTCACCCAAGGGGTCCAGAAAGAAAGCAGAAAACCATCAAAGGACTTCCTCTTCCTATAAAATTTCTCATTGCTTCAAAATAAATATAAGAACCCTTCCTGCAAGTTAAGTAGTATAAGCGTAATAAGAAAAGGAGCAGAGGGCAAATAAAAGAGTTTATATGGAGACAGGAAGCAATCTTAGGGAAGAAGAGAGAAACTTTTATTGAGGAACTGCCCAGTCCGAACATTTGCTTCTAGCCTTTGCAATCACAGAAAGAATCTTTATAAATATGAAATGATTCACGAATCAAAACTTGGGAAGTCATTTTTTCCAGTTCTCTGCTCAGACCACTCAACCATGTCTCATTAGTAAGTAAATAAAGACCTCATTAAAAATAAGATGTCATGAATCCCTGAAAGACAGTCTTTATTCTATAGCATCAACTTGAACTTCTACGACACAATCCAAAATCCACTCCTGTGGTACTCTGGCAGCACTTACCTCCTGTCCTGTAGCTACATCTATTGCTGTGTAAACTGTACCTGAAGCTCTGAACAAAACAGAGAAAAGAAAAAAAAAATGACTCATTAGTGTCTCAGAGTAAAAGTGAGAGCTTAATACATGCTCCTTCCCACTTGTCTCTCTGAAGTGCTCTCAGTCCCATTCCTTTACATGCAATAACTCCAGTGGTAAACATCATCTGAAATATTTCTGAGGCAAGGCTGTTGTCGGAGCAGAAGCCAGAGGATTTATGGGGAGAAAAGCTCCTAATAAGGGACACTATGGTCATCCAAACCCTTACTGCCAAACCAGCAAAATGTAGGACTGTGAGTTTATCCCATTTCAAGTGGCATGACTGCACTACCCTGGCTTGCAGAATGCCCAACATGATAACAGAGCAACAGGATCAGCTAAAGTAAACAAATGTGGCATTTGTAGTGAGGAAAACGGGAGTTTGAGGCTCAGCATGTGGAGCTGACTGCAGATCTGTGTTTTGCCTCAGTACAGTCTCTCCTACAACCTCTACCTTCCCCCTACCCTGCTTAGAAGGGCACAGCACGTGCCTCAAGGAGACCTGATTCAGAAGCAAATCTGTAAACTGAAGATGGTCTTGCAGTTCTTTCCCTGCTTGTACCTGTATTTATCAACCTGACCATCTAATGGCATAATTTCTTATATTACAACACAATTGCACAAAAATCCAATCCCTGTGACTTTACCAGGAACAGAAGAGTTGGGGGGGATGTGGAATCCAGCAAAACAACCAAAAACAAAAAGAAGAAAACAAATGAACAACCAAACAAAATAAACTTTACACAGTATCCCCAACAGCCTTTCCAGCAAACTTACTTAGCCTGGTTTCGGTGAATTCTTCTTAGCATAAGGAAATGAAAGGTTTAGGACAGAGAAGAAGCATATACTAACCCCTGTCCAATCTTCTCAAAATTCGTGTACTTCTTTTTCGGATCACCCACACTCACGATACTTCCTACAAAAAAAACCAAAAAGCAAGAGGATTTTCTTCAAGTCCTTTTTTCATACAGCTACAAGAACTAGCTGTAAGAACAGGTCCATTGACCACAGCAGGCTCTGTCTCATGAACTACTCATCAGAAATCCAGAGGCACACGGACATCAAGGAAGCCCTCAGTTATTTACGTACATACCAGCTGCAGCATTCCCCTCTATCAGGAACTTCCCTTCAGAAATAATGGGACACAGACATTAAGAGCATTTAACATTCACTGGCAGTCATTACTAGGTGCAGGATGGGGATATGCAAGCCTAACACATGGAAAAACAATTATTTGTTAGAAACCTGCTACTTAAAGTCACTCCCAGCCTCAACACCTTGGATAATCTAAGATGCCCCTGCCCTGCAATGTCTCTGAATTTGGAGGCTGGGCTCTCAATCATCTTGGAAGCAACAGTCTGTTATAAAACTAGTCAAAGATTTCCCTACACCATCACAATTTGTAGCAGAAAAAAAGTACTTTTGATGTTTTTGTACCAGCATAAGCACAGCCATTTACTGGACCCACTGACTGGGCTGCAAGACTCAGGACAGAAAGTGGAGAGACCCTTCAGAGCCAAACCTCTCCTGGCCTGTCCTGGGCAACGCTCAGCTGCTTTTCCAGGAACCTGACAGTCAGCACAGGTTTTAGCAGCAGTTATCAATATCTCTCTGGTTCTGGAGAGCCACCTGAGATCATCTCAGCTCATTCTCCCAAAACCAAAAGAAAGTCTATCACTGCATTCCTCAAAGGGAAAAGCACTTTACCTGGTGTTCCACAGCACGGGGCTGCAAGTGGCTGCAAACGTTAACCGATATTGATAACTCTCCTATGGCAGGCAGGAATCACGCCCTTTTTAGGGTGAAGGAACCAGAGCCAGCAATTTCTAGAGCTCAGCTGGGAGCCAGTCTCCTCTCTAACAGCACCAGGGCAGCTAATAGGATCAGGGGATGAAGAGCTGCATCCGAGTTGGTGTTTGCAAGTCACTGAAGCTGCCAACATATGGTGCTGCTTTCACAGGGTCTGGGGCTGAGCCTTAACAGATGTATATTGGCAAAGAAACTGCTCATGGTCATCAAGCCAAGAAATCCAGTAGCAAGCAGAGCAAGAGCAGACTATTTTCAGATACCACTGGACAGCAGCCAAACCCAGAGGGTTTAGGACAGACAGAGGTAGAAGTAGGGAATAACACCCAAGTTTGGAGAGGAGAGCAGGAAGAGAAATCTGGCTTTATAAAACCCACTCTACAATTACAGAAGCAATGCTGTCTGCCCTGAGGACTGGTATTTCTGGACAAATATTCATAAATTTTCCCTCAAAGCCTACCACAGGCTACAAGTCCAGACTGCAAATGTTTCCCCAAGGCAAGGACTGGACAGAATGCTGTGGTGACAAGAGGCAGTTGCCAGTTTTGCCCTGTTTAATGCTCTTAGTTCTAAAATAGGGGGATGTTTCCAACCTTCCAAAGAGTCAGGTGAGGATTCATTAATGTTTGCCCCAATGCTGTGTTTATGCTGAGAGGTAGAGATTGAGCAGCCTCCTTTTAACCTTTGCATGCATTTAGCGCATCTTTAGTATGTGTAAATATATTTTTGCTTTACAGTTTTAATCATTTTATTTACATGTCAAACTAAAATGTCAAAAGGCTGCTTGTCTGCACAAGTACAGCTCCATTGCCCTCAGTGCAAAGACATTTTTGCTTAGATTAAGACTAAAGATGAAAACTTCGTAACATTTTTCTGACTAGCCCACATATAGAAGCTGACACCTGGAGCAAGCAAGGTGTCAGAAGGTACATCTGCTTCCCAACACTCCTAAAAGTAGCACTTGCACTTCTCTTTATGATTGAAGTGGGTGTATATGTATTAGGATAGCACTTCTTTTCCTGCCACAGCTGCTGCTCGCCCTACCTGGTCACAAAAATGTCTTGAATCCTTAATGGTACAAAGATCCTGCTAATTGAGTGAAGTTGGTGTTTTGAAACAATGGGTGTGAGTTTTCCAATGGCAAGCAGTTCCAGTTAATAAGCCATCAAGTCAATTTAGGCTTTATTTAGAGAAATGAGCTACTCAGATACCATTTTAATACTTTAAATTATTTTTTAAAGTTATATCCTCAGATTAAGTCTCCATCGAGCTACTAGACTCTTATTCCTAAAATACTGAGAAATATACCATCAAACCAAGGAGGCCAGCCTAATCATAGAGGTGCTAACACAATTTAAATCAACTGATGAGCAAGGCATGGATGCAATTAATACAGGAGTAGTAGTTCAAAGAATTAGAAATGCTCTATTCTAACAAAACCTGGCCCAGGCTGAGGATAGCAATCAATTGCATGAAAGAGCCGGTTCAGCTGTTGGATATGCCACAGCATAACCCAAAACCACCAGGCAGCAGAGGAGCACTTGCACTGAAGGCAGAAACTGTTAAAGACACGAGGACACGACTGAGAGACTTGATGAATTTTTCTCCCAAAAAAACCACCAATTTGGCTACCCACAAAATGTTAAAGCACTTAAAAATAACCAAGTCGCTTTTCAGCATGATACTGTGGAAGGCAAACTTGGGGATGCATTAATTTTCTCTCCATCTTTTAGACACCTTATGTCTAATATTGCAATATAATCATTCGTGCTTCAGAGCTACAGAATAAGATGTGGAACAATCTCAGACTTCATAGTTGAACAGATGTTATTTATTCAGGGCTTGTTTTGCAGAGCCTGAGGATCTGTAACTCCCTGGGGACTTCAGTGTCACAGGTGCTCAGCTTACATTCAAGCTCACCCCTTACATCTGCCCCCGGTTTTGCATTGTGACTGTGTGCCCATGTCTTCAGTAAGGGATCACAAAATGGGAAAACATTTCAGCTTATTGACATTCTGAGAAACCAACCCAGCAGGACCTGGAATTTAACTTTTTTAAAGAACAAGGACATACTTAATTTTTCAAGTATCTCTTCATCTGACATTTTTGGCTTTTTCTTTTGCTTCTCCGTGTTCCTGACCAGCATGTCGGGTGCTGTTGTGCTGTTTTCCGAGGGAGAAGAAATAGGAGAGGTGGCCACATCTCTGGTAGGAGGAGGAAGAGGGTCTATCACCGAGCGGGTGTATATCTAATTTAGTTGAGAAAAACACACAAGTCAGGCGAAGATTTAAACATTTCTATTCTTCTTGTTATTGTTGTTGTCAGGGATGCATTTCTAGAGCTACTTTATTAGCAACTAACATCACTAATCGAGCACTCATGCCCCCCACAAGCAGGCAGGTGACAATACAAAGGTACTCTGCCAGAAGGAATGGCTCCCACTGCCCCTCTCCTGCTCCCAAGAAGGGCTCAGCATCAAGCCACGCAGAGGGACAAAATCACAGTCAAGGCCTGACTGTGATTGCAGCAGTGCAGGCTGAAGGAAGAATTTCTGCTCACAGATTTGGTGTGTTCAGGTCGTGGAGCTATCACAGGGGGTGGAGCTGCATCATCTTCATCGTCCTCATCTTCAGACACTGAGGGCACTGCAGGGGTCTCAGAGACAGCCTTCACATTCTGCATGGAGTTGCATAAATAGCAAAAATCAAAACCCGATCACATGTTATAAACAAAATCACGAACACTGGATTAAGCTCCTAACAGAGACTGCACTGAAGCAAGTGCAAAAAACAATAATCAGAACAGGCTGGTGAGTTACAGTGTCTGAAAAATTCAAAGCCCAAGGTTCCTGGGTCTTCATGGGAAATAGATGTGCAGTCCAGCATTGCCTGACACAACTGTTCAGACAGAGCTCCTCATCTGCCTGCGTGACAGCAACCCTCTTCCCAAGGACCTGAGAAGACCTGGGCTCTCTCACTGGTTTCCCAACACCCACACAGCTGACCAGCAAGTTTTGGGGCACCCAGGTTTGGAAATATCTGTCCCTATTTATACTGTCTTTTAGGGTTTTTTGCTTGCTTCAAATCCTGACCATTCAGTATGAAGATTTCAGACTTTAAATGCTAGAATTTGCATCAAACTCTTTATGTTTTCTCCAACAGTTAGGTGGTCAAGTTAACATCGCCTCTGGTATTGTGATTGAGAACTAATTAATTAATGTGAGATTTTGGAAGCAGAATCTGGCAAAATCTTTTCAAGTCTCTTTTAAGATTACTTCCTAACATAAAATTTTATGGAAAAATAGGAACCATTATTTTTTTAAAAAGCAGTTTTATAAGTGGTTAAAAAATTATCTGGAATTTTCTGCAATACTGTGATTAGGAATGAAAGTAGCTTTTAAACTTACATAATTGAAACTGGATTTGAAGCTCATTACATTCTTTATACCATAAACATTTCAGAATAAACTTGGTGAGGTCCTCAACCCACTAGACCAGTTCTGTTTGTGCATCATCACCTCCCTAAGAGTGGCAGGTGGAAAAACATTAAAGTCCTCAGAAAGAGAGGGAAAGCAACGCAGTATTTCACTGAGCCTAAAATACTTGAAGTCACCATCATCCTGACAAACAATTGACAAAATGCACTTGACATCACACAAAAACCTAGCTTGCTAAAAACAACAAGGAAAAACTACATACTGGGAATTTCCTGAATATCCCCAAAATTAAAGGTTAGCCTGAGGGAGGGCATTGGGTATCTCAGTTGACTGGTAACTACTGCTTTTTTCAGGATTTGCTTAAAATCCAACGTCAGATATTGAAACTGCTGAGGACTGACATACAATGACGTAATAATGAACAATGGCAGAAACATTTTCCCTTTCTTTTTACAGAGAGTCCTAAATGATCAGATCTGAATAAGCTGCACTTGGAAGGGAGCAGAACAAGCCAGTTCTAGGTAATGACATGGCCATGAGAAAGAGATGAGGGAATTGTGGGGTTTTATGAACCATCTTAAACTGAAAGTTTTGTTTCTTCCATCTCACAGGCACACACAGAAATTTATCACGTCTCCTAACAAAGCAAATAGGAGTGGTGCCTGCCCCGGTAAGGACTGAGTAAAGGTCAAGCAGAGTGGAGGAGAACCTTTTATTTCCTGTTCTGCTAGAGATTAGTCTGGTTAATCAACATTAGCTTTGGTAAATCAGACCTTGCAGGTTAGTAAATAAACTTTGTTATATCACAGATGTTTATAGAGACATAAAACCTGACAGCAGAGTGGTTGTCAAATTCTAGGTATAGGAAAAGACCAACTTCTATGAAAACTGAGCTATTTCTTTTAATCATTTCACTAATTTCCATTCACTAATTCACTATTCACTAAAAATCCTACTTCTGTCTGCTTTATTCCCCACCAGTTGAAAACAAAAGTGAAAGGAGCATGCCTGTTTTTATAAACATGCATTCACTATACAAATATAT
This sequence comes from Cnemophilus loriae, assembly GCA_013397755.1. NCBI lineage: Eukaryota > Metazoa > Chordata > Aves > Passeriformes > Corvidae > Cnemophilus > Cnemophilus loriae. The sequence goes on along the minus strand of VZTF01005563.1, from coordinate 238,866 downwards.
ATAGTTCAGATTTTAAAACACTAAGCAGACTATTAGTTTACATGTAATTAGCTAGTTTTTGCAAGTTTTTTAATCCCCAAACTCGAGACAGAATGTGAGTATAAGGCTTACCAATGTATTAGATGAATTGTAATCCTCTGCTGATTTATCTGAAAGACAGATAATAATACCATTACATATGAATTATGAACACAGCAGCAGTGGGGAGAGAAGCAAAGGACAAGCTCTCTTTAGAAAAGGCAGGAAAAAAGGCTGCTCCCAAACTTAGCTTCCTAACTCCAGCTTCCCAGAATCAGCTGAACCCCGGCAGATATAGGAACAGAGGGTAAATAAACGCAGACAAATGCAGGGGTCACAAATCCCTGCTGCAGGAGGGTGGAATTGTCCAGAGCAAAACCTGAATTAATACTGTCCTCCATCCATATACACAAAATATTATCAATGGACTAAGCCCCCAGCAGAGGCACTGCAGCTGACTGCTGACTGCAAAATGTTCAGTCTCAGCCACCTAAACCTCCTGGAAGAGCACAGAGGACCCCACAAGTGAACTGGTGGACTTTTCATTTGACTATCCAGGCACATATGTAGAAGATTTGTGCTTTTATCCTTGCTTGGAGCCTTCCTAATTAGTACCAGATCTGGTGACATGGTTTTATCCCCCTAAAAGAACTGAAGTAGGGGTTAATATTTAGAAAGGGAAGGAGTTGCAGTTGAAAGGGAAAAGGAGTGGTGGTTGCAGATGTCTTTCAGAGGGCAGGTAACCCACAGAAAGAGGCACAATACACTGGCAGTTTTGACTTTTAGAGGAACCCAGCCAGCAATTTTCAAGCACCCAAGCAGCTGAGGAGTATTCCTCAATCATGGCACATAGCAGTAGAGAGACTCTCACCCTAAGCACACAAAAAGCAACATCCACATCCACCCTGCAAATTGAAACTGGTGCAAAATTTAGCTGCCTTTTTTCTCCAGGGACGTTCGTCGGGGGGAACCCAACCCCAGCAGTCTGGGATCTGCCTTCCAGATGCTGGCTGTGAGCATCAGAGAAAGTATGTGTTTGGGAGGCTTAGCCAGTGGACTGACCTCCTCTTTTGCAGCTATGATGGGCATCAGGATTAACAGAATGGAGAGACTAATGGAGAGTTGGACAAAGCAGCCGCACGAGACCATCACCACGCACCTGTGAAACTCATGTACTTCTGGCTGTTGGAGATCTTCTTGGAGTTGTAAAACTCCAACACGTCCAGCACTGCCTGGGGGTTCTTCTTCTGCTCCGACTTGGTGATGTTGGAAGTCTGCAGCAAACGTGCCCATTGCTCCGGCATTCCCTGTAGGAAGAGGCACCTTGTTAACACACAGCTGGCCTAACGTGGTTCACAAAACGTAAGCCCACTGCCACAGTTCTGCCCCAGCTTTTGGGGTTACACAGTATTGTGAGGGAAATAGGGAGAAAAGAGGACAGGACATGAGAGGAAAGAAAAGAAAAAGAGGTGGTGAATATGTGCCTCCCTAGCCACTGCCTGTGTTACAAATCACACTTGGGCATGTAAACATCACTCCGCTCTTGGGTCTCTGGGTGACTCCCAGGTCCTCGGCAGACCAAAATTCAAAAACCAGAAAGGAGAAGACTCAATTGCTGCAGTTCAGGAAAAGCCTCAAGAAAAAAAGTGAAACAAAATGAAACACAAAATCCTTTATGAACAGGTATACACATACTTATATATACCTAAGAAGGACTATAGAAGTAACATACAGTGCGTAGCCTCCAGCACAATGGACATGCAGCACTCCTTTGGGTCTTCTGGTAGCACTAGAGTTCTTTGGCAACAGCAGTGTGGTGCCCATTGTAACCAGAGCTGGGAAAGCAGAGGTGTTAACTCCACATGTGAAGCTCAGAATTTCTTTATAGGGACATCATTTCAGTCAGAAAATAAACACACCTGAAGAACGGCCAGACTTGTGCCTTTCCTCACCAGCAGGGACAACAGTTTGTATGGACAAAGTGGCAGAGACTGGGATCCATAAGCAATGAAGTTATCCTCCCTGTTCAAAAGGGTGGCTGGATACACCCCTCAGGTAATGTCCCAGTGGTACACGTAGGGTAACCTGGGCAAGTCTAGAGGCTGCCATGCAAAACACAGGTGTACACATAATTCAGGGTAGGGGAATAAAGTCCCTGAAAAAGCAGCACATTACAGACAGGTAGAAACACCTTGCTCACAAACAACCTCTGCTGCTAGGAAATACTATCTCATAACCAAAATAAGATAAAAATATGATGATGATGATGAAATACAACTCTGTCTTTACAGTATTTTGCACGTTGGTAAATGAAAAAAACCCATAACACATAAAAGCATCTGACATTTAGCCTTAGGGCAGCACATAAATGTTCCGTCCTAAGTAGTTGTACACAGCTGTGTGCCTCCCAAAGGAAAACTCTCAGAGCCCCACTTGGGGGACACAGACTATGCTATAGACCTATTTCAGCTCTAGAAGAGGAAGGGAGGGGAAGGGAGGAGAGCTATACCATGTTTAGCTGGCCACAACAGCCAAAAAAACAGGAAAGGAAAAGTTTGCTGGCAGCCCGAGCTCCTGGGATGTGCCAAGTTTGACGGTCTCTCAGCATGGATTAGTGGGTAACCTCTGCAGATGTGTTTCAAATGAGATCAAACTAGATGATGGTAGTAGCCCTTCCAGCATTAATATATAAAAGATTAATGGGCTCTGGCTCCTCCTAGCAATAAGCTAAACCACACAGTTCTCTTTTCTTCCAGATTCACTTACTGTGAATTCTCCCGTGACTGCATCAAATCCCACATGAATCGTGTGTTCAAAGTCTGAAGGGAGAGAGATCTCCGGCCGCTCTTTCTCTTTCTTCTTATTGGCTGCAAGAGACAAAAACAACAACAATTTAAAACTCCATAAATGCATCAAGAATTAAAATCTCCCCAGTGGCTTCTAATTCACCTACACAATCACCCCCCCCTGCCATACACACACTTTTGCTAGTCATAAGATTTCAATCTGGAGCAGAGAAACAGCAAGTTTAAAAACTTTGTTTCCACACTTAAGAGCAGCTACAGTGAGTGGACAACAAAAACACCTGAAACACAGGACAACACAGGACAAGCATAAGAAACTGCTATTTTCAGTATGTAAAGCATCAACTAGTATGTCTAGACTCAACAATACAAGAGCTATTTACCTAAAATATTCACTCAGACTTACACAGGTCAGAGTCAAAAGCTCTACAGTGGCAGTAAGTGGAATCCAGTCAGTTTTGAACACATTTTTTTATTTGTTGTTTTAAGCAACTTTTTTTAAAAAAAACCAGTATCGTGCTTTTAAATATACACTTGCCTCTCATACAAAGCCAGAGACAAAATTAACTACAAATACTGCTTAGAAATTGCTTCCCTCATCCTATTTCCTCAAAAGTTTATGAAGAAACCTAAATATAATGTGGGCTTCTGCTACAAAATCTTATGAGCAAAAGCACTTCTATTTTTTTTGCTCACAAAATGAACTAAAGGTGGTTTTAATAACCAGCTTTGAAGACATGAGCAAGATGGCAGAATCTGGCAGGTAAGGAGCAGAAGTCATAAAGAAATGGGGAAGGAAATATATCAAAGCAGATGCACCCTGCAAATTTTAAACTGAGGTCTTCAAACAAGATTATCATTATGCATTGGATTAAGTTCATCCATATTCATTATGTATTAAGGACTCCACCTTCCTTTTAGTATTTATTGTATTCAAGAAATTGAGATTAGTTTCCTCAAACCACATTCTAGCTGTTTTTGCTCCTGCTTGCAGTTATAAAATCAGCAGAGCCAGGAGAAGGTGAGCAAACTACTTACATTTCCCAGCTGCTCCCCTTTTTTATCCAAAGCCAAACAGAATTTGTTTTGTGGCTGACATTCCCCAGTGCACTTTTGGCAACACGAATGCCAAACCCCAGGTATTTCATGAGCCTGCAAGGCTAACACTCAGTGTAGCAATTCTTTAAGACACTGCTGTGGTTGGTTGTGTAGAGAGGCTCAGGGCTGGCCCCAGAGGACTAAATCCTATTTCCTTCAGTGCCAGCTCTGGCACTGTTCTCTGTATCATTACAGAGCTACAGTTGTACAGAGTAATTTTGGAGAAAGAAAAGGATCAGATGCTCCATTTGGGACACGAAGATGGAACAGATTGTTTTTGATCCCTCTTTCAAACAAAGGGGATGGGGGAAGCTGAGTTGCAGAGGAGCGACAGAGTTGCCAAGGGGAAAAGAGCCATGCTGGAGGAGCCATCCCTGAGAGAGGAGCGAGGAGGAGACAGGAGCAGTTGCTGGTTAGCAGATGGTGAGCATCTGCAGCACAGAGGCTGCTGCACGCACTAGCACTGGATGGAACGCAAGAAGCAAAGAGGTGCAGGGAGTGCCATCAGGGGCACCATATTCCATAGGTCTGCCTACAGGATCAGTCCACTCTTCCAAGCCAAAGACTGAGGTGTCATCTCAGCCTAGAAGCGCATTGCTCAGGTGAGGAAGAAGAGGACACCTCTACCAGCACCACTGTGCAGGAGTTCTGCACGGACAATGAACACCCACGTACGGTCCAGAGCAGCTGCCACTGCAGAGCTGAACATATTTCTAAAAAAGCTTAAGGGCTTTAAGTTGTTATCCAGAAGTCTTAGGTGGTTTTTTATTTCTACATTCAGGCAGATCTGACAGATCTAGAAGCCTAAATATTATTAAACCAGTAATAACACAATTGCCTGTGTAAGCAAATATTTATGTCACACCAGGTGGTATAAGAGAAAAAAAACTAAAGAGAGAGGCACTCCCAATCTTGCTAAACACTTAATGTCCCTTTAAAGTGATTGCATCATCCTTGCAAGGAGCTAAAAAGACTTGCAGAATCCCAATTAAAAAAAAAAAAAAAAGAAGAAAAAGAGAAATAATACAATATATTTAAGATGACCTACCTACCACAACCAAAGGCTTTATTCCCACAAACACCTCACCGCCTTCTCATTCATAACCTCCCATGTTCAATGCTGTTACAAGAACCTCCCATAAATTTTGCTTACGATGCTCTGGCAACCTGAGCTGCAACTGTGAAGCACGTTGTCTGGCCATGCAGTGAGGCCATCCTGAAGCACACTGAGATGAGACAGGTCTTCACCACTGCTAACATGGAGTAAAGTGCTCCCAGTCACCATGGAAAGGGCTCCTGGTTGCTGCACACTGTCACCTTGTGGGTAAAACCTTGCCTCTGTTTGAAGCTGCAGCTGAGCTCAGCAAAGTTCAAAGGAGATAAATGTGTCCCGTTCAAGCCAGACCGATATCCTCAGTTAGGTACTGATGAGTCCCCTGAGCCCAGGAAAATTCAAAATATTCACAAGTCCTGCTGAGAGCAACAAGTCACACAAGCTCTGCATCCCATTGGACAGGACCCACCCAGTATAAAGCCAAGAGGTTTTTTAAATACCGGGTTTGTGGTTTAGGCTGGGACAGAGGAAATCAGGACTATGAATTACATCTTAAATTTTGTGGGCAGAGCGTGACACCTGCAGAGCCGCCTGGCAAGGGGTATAGCTCAATGCAAGTGTGCAAACACGCATGAGGCCCTGGATTTATGCCCCATGTGTCCTTTACGTGACACCTCTGCTCGTGCACGGGGTAGCACAGATTTGCTCAAAATTACTCTCCTCTAACTGAATGGAAACCAACTTCCCTTTGAGTTCAGCCAAACTAGCAAATAACACCAAAATTATTTCAGGCACAAACCAAAGAGAAGTGTCTGAACACTGAAGAATGTCCCTACATTTAAACAGCATGAAGCAGTAGGAATTTAGCTGTCATCATGAGATTAGAAGAAGTTTTCACAAGATGGAAATCAAACAATTTGAAGTGAAGGTGACAGTGTTAAAGGAATTTTTTGCTCGACAGGAATTAGAGGGCAGAAGCAACCATTCTCATTTGGGCAGGTGTATTGCAACAGAAGGCTCTGCTGGGCTTGGCTAAACAAAAATCTCTCATGTCTCGAAGCATCTGCCATGTTGGCCAATCTTCAGTAAACATAGGCATCTTCAGATCAGTCGCAGTCTGTCTGCTGATTTTACCCAAAATGTTCATTTTTCTCCTCATTCGTAGTTCTCCTTCACAATCCAATTCAAACTAGCATTTCAGGTTCTACTTCTTTTACTCTTTTACAAGTTTCAGGTGATTTCTTTGATCTCTGAAAGAGTTGATCCTAGAGATTTAAAAACTCCTCTCCCTTGAGTAAGTCAACACAAAAATCCTGCAGCTTTTTTAGGATTCATACTCATAATGGCAAGTTCTAACCGAGATCCAGCACACTTTTGAGTTCACAGGTTTCTGGATTGCAGGTTCAAAAACCCACCTTTGTAAAACAATCCAAAGTTGCCAAAAGAATCAGATAAGAATAATAATGATGAATGCCACAGTATTTTGTAGAAAAAGATCCACCACCTTGCTTATTTAAATCAGTGAAGCTATCATTTCAATTAGTCTTTTCACTAATAAAAATTAGGAGGCAGCTTCCCTCCTGCAGTCCAGGGAGTTGAAGATATCTAGTCTTGACTTTAGTTACCCAGTGCTTAGATACCATTGCAACCAGAAAAAAAGCCGATGTATTACGAAGAGGAACTTCAAAAAAATAGGTCAGATATAAAAAGAAACCAGAGAAGATTAGGGGATGGAGATATGGAGATTTTTTTTTTCTTGCATCACTTCAAAAGATTCATAAGAGAGGTTTTTTAAAATATCCTCATCCTAAAAATCAGAATTTCATGTACAGTTCACAGTTCCTATCTCTTTTTCCATCTGTTACAGTCCCTTGAACATGAAAAACTCCTTCAGTTCACAAGAAATATGCAAGAATTTTCAGTGACAGATTGTTCTTAAAAGCAAGTAGACAATGCCTGACCTAGACATTAGAACAGAGTAAATGGCCATGAGGTAAAATATGACAGGTCTAGCAGGAGATTGCATGTTAGTCTTGTATAACTCAAATTATTTGCTGTTTAAAACAACAAAACAAGCAAAAGACCTCCCTCTGCTCTCCACCAATTGCCAGTGCCAGCTTTATTGGCCAGCTTGTAATTGGCACAAAAATTTATGATTTTCAAGGCCATTATGGACAACTCAGGCTGGGAAGTAACAGAGCTAGTCCCAAAGTCAGTCCCAGTTTTCAGCAACACTGTCCTCATAATTTATGGGAAAGGCAAAAAAAAAACCAAAAAAAAAACATGCAAGAAAGAGGGCCTGCAAGAAACTTGCAGAGGGATTTCGACAAGGGCATGGAGTGATAAGACAAGAGGGAATGGATTCAGAACAACAGAGGTCAGGTTTAGATTGGGTATTAGGAAGAAATTCCTCACTTTGAGGGTGGCGAGGCACTGGCACAGGCTGCCCAGAGAAGCTGTGGATGCCCTATCCTTGGTAATGTTCAAGGCCAGGCTGGATAGGGCTCTGAGCAGCCTGGTGGAAGATATCCCTGCCTATGACAGCAGAGCTGGAACAAGATGATCCTTAAGGTCCCTTCTAACCCAAATAATTCTGGTATTCTATTATCTTATGAAAAAAAGTGAGATGGATTAAATGTGACAGGATTAATCATTAGGAAAAGAAAATCTACAGACTGTACCTTATGTACCCCGAAACGATCAAGACAGATGTGCAGGAAACAAACATGAAACTTTTTTTAAAACCTCAACTATCACTAAGCATCAAGTGCTTGACTATGTTCAAGCAGATCAACATTCAGACAGAAGGTTTATCAGAAGAGATAAAATACTTTACTTTTATCTCCTGGCAAAATAGATCGGTAAAATCGATCCTTCCTCTTCTTTTCTTCTGGATTGGGAGGCAGAGGTTTTGAGCCATGGTTTAAAGTCCCAGGATCTTTGCTTCCTGATCCAATCATAGTGCTGGTATTTCTCATTGGAGGAGCAGGTGGTTTGTCTTCTGTTTCAACTCCATTGTTAGACATCTTCAGCTGGGGAGGCCGTTACTGGGAATTGGAAAAGAAAACAAATTAGAAGCCATAATTATTTACTTATTTATTGTAGACTAGAATCACACACTATCAAGTAAATCACAAGCAGGTATTTGCAGATGGACCTCCAACCTCACTCCAACCATTAACCCAGCACTGCTGTGTTCACCGTAAACCATATGCCCAAGTGCCACATCCACAGGCTTTTTGAACACTTCCAGGGATAATAATAGCAACACAAACCCAGCACAACAGTTTGTGTCAGTACAACAAACTCTACTCAAGTTCCAAATTTTTTTTTCTGTTAATAAGACTGTGTTCAAGCATTTGAGTTATTGATCACTGAGAAAAGCCTGTTTCAGGATACAACCAATTCTCAAGCAAACCATGGAGCAGAAGTGCAGGGTGAGAAGGTAAATATGAAGTTGCAACGAATAGAGATACCTGAGAGGAGCCAACAATTTGCTGAGTTTGTAATACCTCTCAGACTCATGCTAGTTCTCCTACAAACTATGTCAAAAGGCTTGCATCAGCCTCCAGCATAGCACGATACAGAGACTGAAGTTCGTGCTCAGACAGTTTTGATGCAGCCGCTCAGGCTGCTTTGCTAAAAAGCTGCTGGGCGGGTTCAGAGGCAGAGGTGGCCGGGAAGCCCTGAGCTGTACCCATGTCACCTCAGATGCAGTGCCACAGCCCTCGATTGTGCCAAGCCAGCCCTGGTCTTTCTGCAGTAACAGCACACTTCAGGAGCAACTCCAGCTGCCAGGAAGTTGATTGCATTTTGTTCTGTTGGGAGGGTCAAACACAACTAGATCCCTACCACACACTTAAATCCATAAGTAAATAATCCCTGCTGTACAGATTTAAAGACGGAAGCTTGGGAACAGGGCAATAGATTATTCTGCAACAACTAACTTGTTCCACCCAAATGACATCAGCATTACTCCGGACACAGCCCAACTGCAGCAAGATCCTTCTGGAAACTGGAATTCGTCTGCACTATGTTTTCAAAAGTAAATTGGGAGTTAACAGCTGAATAAAGACCAAAGTGGGAACAGTTTCTGTTTTGGTGGAAAAGGCAATTCAACAGCGTTACCAATTTCACAGGCAGTAAGGGAAGATGTTTCACTCAGGGAGAGTTACAGGGTGGCAGAAAGTCAGAAGCTGTTTGCTCTCTGCAAGTGAGAAGTCTAGTTACAAAGCTGAGATCATTGCTGACTGCCAGGGAGCCGCTTTCCATAGGCTGAGCTCTGTGACACTGAGTCACATTCCAAACAGATCCCACCACCACAGCACAGTCCTATGGCCACACAGCACCCAGCCAGCCTTCAAAGTCTTCTTTAGCCAAGCTACTGATCCTCAGTGTAACTGGCAAGATTCAGACCCAGAGCACACTGCTCTCGCTGCTGCGGGAAAGTAAGGCAGGCAAACACTGCCCACAGAAGTCACTCAGCAGAAATGTGCCAGATTTTGCCAAGAGCACTTTCCCTGTTGCCTGCCAAGCCATGGCTGGCCTGCAGCTTCACCCTCTCCTCCACTTGATTGATTCCCAGTTTCTTCACACTCACCCTTTAATGGGAGGGTTGGCAGTGTTGTACAGCCTGTAAGGCTTTGGGCAAGTCTTCACACACAGAGAATTTTGTAAAAGGTCTGACCCCAGCCCCATTTTCCTTCCCATACAGCTGTGCAATGGAATGTTAAATGACAGACTAGCATTTGGAGATTGATTTTAATGGTGGGACAGCTTTGGCATTTGGGAGGGGTGGGGGGAAATTAGCTGTGCACTTGCCTGGGCGTGTCCTCGCACGTGCCCTGTGCATGTCCCACCACTCATGCTTCAGCCTCATGCCATTCTCGGGTATAAAACTGAACAGAGCTAAGTGACAGCTGGAGTGCCAGCCATGAAGTGGTTGGTGCAAATGAATACTCTCCCAGCCTAAGCAGTGGAAAAAAGTCTAAGCTAAAATCCAACTGATAATTTTGGCAGCCACTGCTGCGCATGCATCTTGTGAAACATGAAGATACTGAGGCCTTGCTGAGGAGCTTTGCACATCACAGTGTCTGTGGTTGGAACTGAACTGGCGCAACTAAACCATTTGAAACAACATAAGCAAGCAGCAGTGTACCGTAAGAGATGCATTCTCTGCATTGATCTTACTTATTTAACTACAAGAAAGCAAACTGCCAGGAAGGTGTTAGGAATATACTGCAAAGAGGGAAGCAGAAGGAAAAGGAATGTTAGCAGCCCTGTGCCTGCCAAACAGACCTCCCCAGGAGTGGCACCACATTTGCTGCTCTAACACCCTGGTTTACCCCCACGGGGCTTTGAATAAAGGTGCATCCAAAGATTCCCCTACCAGCCAGACTTCCTGGAGCTGCAGGCATGGCTGGGATGGAGACTGACTCACTTCTGGGTCCCTCTCCCACTGAGCAGAGAGGTCAGTAGGTGAAAATTGGTGCTTCTTACCTGCTGTCAAAGGCACAAAACTAAGCAGGGGACAGAGTAAAGTTTACTAAGTTGTGGAATGGATGCAACATCAGACTGAAATAGAGCAGTATGTGGGTCTGGGCTGGAGAAAAAGAAGTGAGAAGAATAAAAAAAAAAACCCCAGATTACAAGCAGACGTTGGCCTAGTGCTGGGGGAAAGAACATAAGCAAAACACCCCAAAAAAAGACTCTAAGGAAAATCTTTGGATGTCAAGCATCCTCCCTCTCACTTCCACCAGTGCAAAACCCCAGGGACATCTGCTCTCAGTTTCTTCAATATAAGAAAGTTTTTCAAAATCCCTCAGTCAGAAGGGATAGCGCACAAGCGAATTACTGTTTTACCGCAGGGATAGAAACTGGCAGTACAAGCTCTTGTTTATCTTACATTATTCCCTGAAAGAGCAAGTAACTGCTGGAAAGTTACATACTTTTACAGACAATATTGTTTCACACCAATTTGATAACTGCACCTTTGCTGTAGGCAAAGCCTATAGTACGCCCTCTCATTTTCCCTCCATCACTCAAACTCCCAGACCCTTCTCTTCATCAAAGTCTTATGTTTGGAGTTACATGAGCTGTTTGGAGATGGGGGGGTGAGAGAAATCCATTGATCCATAAAACTAAGAGACTGATTGCACAGAAGTTATCCCCTGTAATAGAAGAACTAGAGGGTTCCCAAAAGCCTTGCACCACTATATATTTAAAGGGAAAACCAAAAACCTGCTTAAGGGGATCCTCCCACTGCAATACAGAGGCCAAATGCAACATCATCATACTTTCAACTTCTATTGGCTTCAAAGTAGGTGGATGAAACCCTCTCCTGACAGAATTATACCCCCAAGTCAGAGCTTAGAGCCCAGAGCCATGCCGAGTGGTTACAGAGGTAGCCATCTCCCTCACTGCAGCCCAGCTGGCTGTGCAAATTCTCTTCTTGCTAAAATAATCTCCTGCCAATTCACATGTAAGCAGGCTTTAAACAAACCCCCTTATGTAGGCGCTGCTCAAATTCAGAGCACCAGGCAATCGCTTCCCCAGCCGGCAGAACATCAGCGCTAGGCCGCTGAAATGAGTCACTCTGCTCGGCACAATCCGTTCCAACAGGAATGCAAAGCATCACTGCACTGAGTTATTTCCTTCTTCACACCAGCACGACTCTGCCTTGAGAAAGCCATCTTAGGTTTCCACGGCGCGATTAAGTGAACAGTGGAAGCAATGAAACAGCACATGAACTTTTCAACCTGAGTCAGATACATTTTAGCTGCAGACACAATTATTCTCAACTACTATATATATTAAAATACCAGCACTCAAACCAAACCCTGGAGACACCACTAGGAAGGCATAGCCGTGATGTAGGGCTATTGTTTCTGCAGACATTTGGGAGTACTGAAAGCTCGAGTTGTTTCAGCACACAGTAATCATGAAAAGTTTTATTACAAACTGCAGTCTGTGACTGCTGTAGTCAAGTTATGGTTGCCTTCAATGCTCTCTGTCCCTCCTCATCAACTTTTGCAGCCCATTAGCTACATATCATTACCCCAGCCTCAACAGAGTCCAAGAGCAAACCTGACAAACTCTCCTTTTACACCCACAAAACACTTCTGCAGACAGGAAAGAGACAGACAGAAGACAGAACAGAACAAACAGAAGTACTGAACAGAAAACAGCACCCACAGGTGCCAAGAGTGGCATCCAAGAGCTCAGAGTACATTCACACATACAAAGATCCATGCAGGTCTGCTGATCTTTGTTAAGAAGATATAACACAAATGACAATCACAGAATCATTAAGGTTGAAAAAGACCTCTAAGATCATTAGGTCCGAGCATTAACCCAGCACCACTGTCTTAACCACTAAATGACACTCTCAAGTGCCACATCTACCTGCCTTGTGAATCATGAAGTTTATGCCTAAACTACAGGCATAAACTGTAGTACAGGCACAGCCTCCAGAGACATTCACCTAGCAGAGTGGGACCCAAAGGTAGGTGGGACATTCTGACTGTACTGTAGCACACACACACACGCAGACAAAAGAGAGAACAAAGATCCTCTGTGTATGTCATTTTTCCTTTCACTTAAGTACATCATTTCAAACCTGCTGCTCCACGCTGAACTCTATCAAGCTGCTTGTGTTCTCTTTGCATTCCTTAGCAAGACAGACAGATGACTGATTGCTAAAACAGAAAGCAATTAAAAAGTCAGAAAGGCTGAAACCTACGCTACAGTAGATGCCATACAGATAACTACGTCCAATGCATACTAATTGCAGGAGTCAACATGAAAACTCATAAAAGAGCCATCTATAATTCATGCAGTCTGGCAAGAGAGTAGCTGTAAGTTACTCACTACAACTTACAGATGAATAAACTATATTAAACAAGACGGTGAGGAGGAAGATGCTCAGCAACTGCTCTACCCTCTCTGCCTAGTGCCAGAAGAAAATCTCACATTTTTCCAAGACGCTAGGATTCTGTTGTTGGCAGGGTGAGGAAAGGGTGTCTTGCCCACAAAAAACACAGAGAGAGAGTCATAACCTTTAATTGAGTTGATCCTGATCAGAACAAGTGTTTTACCTCTGCACCAGTATCCCCTCATCCTTCCACCCCATGGCTAGAAATTGCTTGTGCACATACACAGTTAAAATCTCCTCCTTCCCCCTCGCACTGCCCTGGTGAGAAAGAGCACAGGCTGTGCCCTGCTCTGTTCAAACACATTGCAAGCAGCAGATTCCCTCCCTGTGTGTCACGCTTCCATGCAAATCCCAGCAGAAAAAGTAACATCACAGTTTACCAGCTGGGTTTCCACACAGGATGAAAAGACAGTCATTCGTTTTTTATTACTTTACGTGGGACTAAGTCTCAAACACCAGTCTCACACTGAAGGAAAGGCACCCCACGCATTCCACCTGAAAAAGAGGCAAGAGGTGTCCTCTTCCTCCACCCAGCAGCAGATGGGACCTGGAACACATGCTGTCACAAAAAAGGCAGCTGCAACACACACACCCCGAGGGAGGACAGACTGATCACTGCATTTAGAGGTGATTAAAAAAACCCTCAGAAACTGTAGCATGGAGCTGTCTCCCCAGCTAGTTACTGCACATCTGAGCTCTGTGCAAGTGTGCCAATTAAACCAAAAAAGCCAAGGACCAGCAAAGCACTAGCCCAGACGCGGCATTTACATGTAAACTACAACAAAAACAAAAAGAAAAACAAACAAACAACAACAAAAAACAACAACAAACAAAACAACAGGTTTGCATAAAGTTCAAATAAATAATTACAAAACAGCAGTGTTTGCTGATGTCTTTTTAGAACTTACCTGTTATATCCCTGCAGGTGCTGCCAACACCTAAAGATGCAGATGAAATCGCCAAATTAAATGAAAGAATTATCACTCAACATCAGTATACACGTAGAAGAGAATGCATCCACTGCTACAGCACGGGTGGGTGGGTGAGTGTAAGGAGGGGGAAGGGAGACACTCTCATGGCAGATGGCCAACTACCAGTTGCAGTCTTGCTCCACTGCCAGCATTATTTCCATAGTGCCAGACATAAAGGATGACTGACCACTTACAACTCAACGGGAAAGCTGGACAATTCCATGGCTTGGAATTTTAAAGACCAAAAGTCTGGATAGTCCTTTTTTAAAAAAAGCCTTTAATTCAACCCTAACAGTTTGGGCTAAATGCAAGAACTGCCAGGTGGGATTCCCTAGCCCAGATTTTGCAGGAGGACATGGACATCACTGCAGCAGGCAGGAGAGCTGCAAAATCTCTCCCTGGGCAGATATCCATGCTAACCCATCCTACTGCACACATACGCTTCTAAAGAAGAACAGACTAATTATAACCACTCGATTCCTAGCAACAGAGTTCTCTGTTCATTCAAGTTAGGGAAGCTTCTTTCTGCTTTGTTTGAAAGAATCAAGGCCCAGTGTTCACCAGCTTCCACAGTGTGGGCCCGTGCATGACCACTGTGACAGTAAAACAGGCACACTGAGGGTTTCAGAAGCGCTGAGGCAGGTCAAGCCCTTTCCACCACATTAGGCTTGAATCCAAAACCACAGAGAGGCAATGCCAGCTTAAATTGCCGTGTTTAGACTTGGCTTCAGCTGTTGCACAAATAACTGGCAGTGTCAAACAATAACCATTTCACAGTCAATGCCAGCTATGCCCAAGTACCTGGAACACGTGATGAACTGCCCTTACTTGTGCTCCAGTACTCGAGCTTGGAGAACTGCAGAGGTCAGCTCTGGCTGATCCCATCCCTGGGCAGCAGCCTCCTCATTTTGACCAAGCATTTACCCACTTCTAACAGCAGTTTTAAACAGCCCAAGAGAAATAAATTGCATCCATATTCAAGGAGGAAAAAAAAAATAAAATCCAAGTTGAGACAGAAAGAACCAAGAGTATCATTTTTAAAAGCTCTCAGCCCACAAATCATCCTCCTTGTTTCCTCATCTCCACAAGTGCTGCCTCCCCTCCCCCAGCTACATGCCTGAACAAGCAAGTTCGCTGTTGCAGATGTCAGGACAGGCTCCCTTTTCCAGCACAGAGCAGCCTTGGCTCCGGTTCCGCTTTTGCTCACAGGAGGGCAGGGCTTCAACCACACAAGTCAAAGTAGTTGCTGGAGTCGGAGCTTGCTAAGCAGGGTGGGAAAAATAAAGGCCTCTTATGTTAAAGCATACCCAAAGCCCATATAAGCAGGTTTCCTGGAGGAAATCTGTGTTCCAGAGGAAATGACTAGATGCAGCATTAAAGAGAATATATTAATGCACACAGTTAAACCCACCCTCACTACTCTTTCCTAAGTTACTTGGCTCAGAGTCCTAACTACACATTAGCAGCAACAGCAACTGAGAGCAGCCGAATCATTAATCATTCTTCCATTCAGAAGTTTCCAATCCAGAAGACGGACACTGAGCACAGGGCTCAGAATTAAGCCCTGCTATCCCCTAATGTGGAATAATCCCCAGTATAATGTATTCACACTTTAAATACATGTTAGCGTTTGCAAAAATTGCACCTTTTAAAATGCAAAGATCTGTCATTTAACAATGGGGGTGGGGGTAAGAAATATGTAAGAAAATAAGAACATTGTCAGATCAAGTCAGCAACATCCCGTAGGCACAGAGGACACTGCAATGCAGTGGCTAGTAAAAAGCCATAGTATGTAAATAGACGAAAGTTTACATTAACCTGTAAAAGCTGAGGTTTTTTCCTGAGGTGAAGAAACACCAAGACAGAGACCTGCAAGGAGGAAACCAATACTCCTAAGAGCAAAACTCATTCAACTCCTTTGTCGCTGGGAAAGTAAAGAGCAAGAAGACAACCCAATTATTGTTAGTGAATGAAACCATCCAAGACCCTCAATTAGACTGAGGGGAAAATGCCACAACAGTTCAGTGCTAATTGGAAATGCAAACATTTATCATCAGAGTAGTGCTTGCTCCTGTGTATAGCTCCATTGTGTTCACTGCAGCTAATGACAGTAGGAAGCCCAGTGCCCCATAGCATTTATGTAATGACTGGCAAAGCTGTCACATTCCCTTAATTGCTAGCCAGGATTTTCATACTGGCAGCAGTTTTCAATTAAATAAAATCACAAAGATTGGTTCAGCTTCATGTTGCTTGGTTAAAAGTTTTCGTTTTTCAAAGCTGGGGAAAGAGGGAGAATGAATAGGTCTCCAAAGACAGGATAAGCACTGCATCAAATATGAGGTTTTTGTAGACAAACTGAATTTAGAGACAAGCACCATCAAATACTCAGCGCTGCAAGAGCTAATTTAATATCAGTAAAGACAAGCAATTTGAGAACTGCCCATAAATCCACTTCAGGTTTGCAATGATTACTCCTTCAAGTGCAATACATGAAATTCTCTAAGAGCAGTTCACTTACAAGGCAAAAGGAAAAAGCCTAAGGTGCCTTTGGGTTTCTCCACTAATTAAACTGTCACAGTAGTCTTCTTTGCTGCAAGAACATCAGCTCTGTGCTTATAATTATATATTATCTAGCAAAACTCCCTATTCTACCTGCTTTATTATTCCAGAACATACAGTAGGAGCCATAGTGGCAAGGTCTCATGTCCCTAGACTTCCTTACTTGTACCAAATGCACTGCAGAGCACTAACTAGTCCATTAAGAATCATTGTCATTTAATTTAATGAGCAGCAGTTTGTTTTTAGGAAGCACCATCAAGCCTTTTATCACATCATTTACTCAGATTCCAATCATACTTACTGTATGTCAGTAGAGAAAAGAAAGCTCTATAGGACAGGCGCACAGGAACTGCTGTTTCTGCAATATATTACAACCAAGCCTGCATTAGCGCTCAGTTAAATAAAGCCCATGAGCCAAGTGAACTATTTTTTACTCCACTGAACAAAAGAAAATATAACAACATCACTTATTACAGTGACAGGCCCATTTTAAGGCACTATGTAATTAGGAGTAGGAGTTAATTACAAGACTAGATATAGCAGGCAAGGTTTTCCTCAACATCTTTGAGCAAGGCCTTTCTGGGGCATGGATCTTCTTATCTTCTGTTCTCGCTACAATGACCTAAGCAACTTTAAGTAGGATGCATGGATCGTCACTGCTACCTATTTAAAACTCATTCTTTCTCAAGAAGCAGCAACGCTGCAGCCATAAAATCCTACCTGGAGGAGACTGACTGAGCTCCCATTCACAGCCCCATCAGCATCTGAAGCAAGTGACTTGCTTATTTCCATCCAATTCCCAGTGGAAAAGCATCTACATCATACAATTAGCAACAACTTGAACTGCAAATTCAGCAGAATTGGGATTTCACTGATGGATGGATTGCCAGTATGCATGTTTTATTCATCTCAAGACTGCTTTGTCAGGTTGTTGTTTGTCCTCTGTGTACTTAAAATGCTAAAAATCATTTTATAGTCACTACTGGGCAGACAAGAAGCTCTGTAGACAATGTTGGACCTTTGCTAAGTGGTAGCCAAAACTCAACAGATTTCCAAAATGAAGACAACAACCAAAGACAGATGCTCTAGGAAGTTGTACAAACCAAGGCATTTTGTTCAGTACAGTATTCCCTCCCATTGCTCTAAGTCACTTTGCTCAAGTCCTACAGCTACTTCCTCCTAAGGTCACCAGCATAAGAATTAGCCTCCCTAGGAGAGCACAGCATGCAGCAAGTCCAGGTACAGTTTTCTGATCATCCTTCCCTAATTTCAGCAATTAAGACTCAAGGATGTTCACAGCACACTGTCACAGAGATATGGTACCTACCCACAACACAAAGCTTCCTCAGTGTTCGGGCCCAAAAACCCAGCACCCACCTCAGGTTACCTGACCACACTCCCTCTCTCCTATCCAAGGCAAGAGAGTATAAAATGATACTTTAAATTCTGTAACTAGCACACCATAATTTCACCTCTCACCTTTACAGTAACAGCTCTGTTTGCTAAAAAAACCTCAAGATACAAACAGGGAAGTCAGTTTTGGAAACAGCTATTTCACAGCTTTCAAGAAATCCCAGGTTTGGTCCCTGAGCACACCCAGGAGCAATGCATGGGGGTGCACATCCCAAACCAATTTTTCGCCCTTCACTTTATGCCATTTACACTTGTCTCATGTAAGTGCTGCCTTCCTCTTTACTAACAATAACATTCATACTCATATTGTGGCACAACCTGCACTAACTCCGTCTTTCCTGTTCTTACACTCACTGCAGAGGGATCCAGTGAAGTAAAATACACTTGCTGTGGAAAGGAGATCCTTCAAATCAATCCACAACAGAGCATGACCTGATGGCTTAAGTGAACTGTCTCCTTGGCAAGTATGAGGTTGCTTCTTCCAGTCTTTGCAGTTGTTTCTCTTGGCCTAAGTTTTCATAGAATCATAGAAAAGGCTTGGGTTGGAAGGGACCTTAAAAAAAATCAACTAATTCCAGCCCCCCTGCCATGTGCAGCAATTCCTCCTAGTAGATCAGGTTGCTCGGGGCCCCATCCAACTTTTTGTTCCATTCCTGGTTATTCTTGTACTGCTGGTATTTGCAGGTGCTGATTCACAGCTTCCCAACATGCACACGTTTGGCTGCTTTAACTTTTAACAAAAATCTCTTCAGGCTGGAAATAACTCTTGTTTGCCTGTAAACACTCCTCAATGTGCATCTAATTTTATCTGAGGAGCTTAAATATTCTACATTGACAAAAGTTTTGTCAGTCTCTGTTGCTCTATTAAAATGTTATAAAACAGACATCTAAACTTGTGGTCTGCTACTTTGTAAGGTCCCTTTTAGCTTTAAAATAGAAGTTGGATTTGGGCCTAATATATATTCTTTAAACTTCCAACAAGGTTTGAATTTACATCCCCCACAGGTGAAACTTCCCCAGAGGGTTTCAATTCATAAAGCTAATTAAAAATATGCAAAAAAAAATTTGCTTTATTTCTGACAAAATTTAACCAAGATATCTTAAATAGAAGTAGTCAAATCCCAAATCATGACTTTTTAAAATGAGCTCTCAAAAAGTAGTCCTAAGCAAATAAGCCCGTAATTCTGTCATTTTAGTATCTTGTGTTGTCAGCAGACAGCTTCCATCTTAGATCTGAGATGATGTGTTGTCTCTAACCCCTGGTCCACTGGCTCCTAACCTTTTCTTCCCCACGGAGCATCTGTACTCTGGGTATTTCCCTGGAGATTCATTACCTGCTTCTTCCTCAAAGGCTGAGATTATTGGCATTTTTCTCAGACTACATTTCTAACCTTTTAAAAGACCTGCCAGGACAGAGAAATAAATACATACCAAAAAATAACAATTTATCATTTTCTCTGTCAAGACCTCACAGGTAAAGGGAAGACCTAAGTTTTGGCTAATGCCTTTAAAGACTATTTTCTATCTTGCATGCTTGTAAATCATTTACATAGCATTCCACACCCTCTTTTAATGCCAGTATCCCAAGGGAGAGGGTGGATTAGAATATTGGTATCTTTAATTTAGGCAATTAGACCAACAACAACAAACCAGAGCTGTATGCATACTCAAAACAATCTAGTTAGAATTCTATTTTAATTAAAAATCAGTCAAATAATCCCATTATGCCGAGAATTGCTTTAGGCATGGTTCCAATCCAGCACATCTTTTTATTTAGTATTTGAGTTCCACACAGAGAACGTGATTGAAATAACACTGTAGACTACCAGAATGGTCCTTTCTGTACAGCAAGTTCCTCTTCCAGTTAGAGAGCTTGGGAAGATACAGAAATAAATGTTCCAATGTCAGTCAGCCACTGGGTAAGCCACTTAATAAAAGAAACAAAAAGAAACCTGCTAAAATAAAAGCAGCCTATATCTCAGGCCACTGTGACCAGCAGGTAGAGGAAGGGGATTCTCCACCTCTGCTCCACTCTGGTGAGACCCCATGTGGAGTGCTGCATCCAGCTCTGGGGACCTCAGTGTAAGAGGGATGTGGACCTGCTGGAGGAAAACTAGAAGAGACCGGAAAGATGCTCAGAGGGCCAGAGCATCTCTGCTACACAGACAGGCTAAGAGAGCTGGGATTGTTTAGTCTGGAGAAGGGTAGGCTCCATGGAGCTTTTAGAGCACCTTCCAGTACCCAATGGGGCTACAAGAGAGCTGGAGAGGGACTTTGGACAAGGGCATGGAGTTACAGGACAAGGGGGAATGGCCTTAAGACAGAAGGCAGGTTTAGATTAGACACTAGGAAGAAATTCTTTCCTGTGAGGGTGGTGAGGCACTGAAACAGGCTGCCCAAGAAGCTGTGCATATCACATCCTTGGAAGTCTTCAAGACCAGGTTGGATAGGGCTTTGAGCAACCTGGCACAGTGGAAGGCAGTCCCCATGGCAAGGGGTTGAAACCGGATGATCCTTAGGGTCCCTTCCAACACAAACCATTCTAGGTAATCTATGAAATCCAGTTTTCTCAGTCTTCATCCCACTACCCACAAACCTCATCTCAAACGGCACTTATTCCCTCGTATTTCCCCCTTTTGCCTGCTTTGTCAAAAAGTAACATGCGCCTCTGCTACAGCTGCATAATTTACACTGTTCTGTTTTTAAAAACAGAGAAAAGAAATATTTCCAATATCATCTTTCATTTCTGGATTTGCTCTTACATGGCCTGTGAGGCCCTGCTGCATAACAAGCATTTTATCCACAGCAAAGACCAGCAGCACAGCTGCCAGAGCCAGTTACCTGTCTACATCACTGAACTGGGGAAGGGGGCAGAAGGAGCAGAGCAGAGGTCTGTCCTACAGAAGTGTGGATATACAAACCTGTGCATATGTGTATATAACTTACACCACCCAAGTTAACTCGCTTATTTTGTTTACTCCTAGACAGTGAGAATGCATCATGTGATATGACCATTTATAAAACATCATTATCCTCAAGTGACAAAGTACGAAAAAGAAAAACAGTTGTAGAAAGTTGTGAAGTACGACAGACAGCACTAAATTAATATAATTTGGTATTGTACATTGCCGAATTACTTCTGTAAGTATTCATACGCCAGATCTTGTTTCTATTAACTGGAATCTGTATTAAATTATAAAATAAATAAACCTATTCCCCAGACGCATGTAAACAAGGTTGTTGCCCAAATCCATGTTGCCCTAATGCACATCAACCACTACCACTCACAATACTGAAATATACTTGGGAATTAAATGAGAAAAGAAAACAAAGAAACTTCTTAAGGCCATTTCCTCTTCCAAGACACTTGTGGGAGGGAGGGCCCAGCAGCTTAGCAAAGTTTACCCTCACCAGTTCCCTCCAGGCTTGTGCTGAAGAAAGAAGAGATTCAAGGTCTTGCAATTCCAGAAACAGAAATCCTCCTTTGCAGACATTTTATTCTACCGGGTCAACACACAGAAGACGGTGGTGGGTCCCCAGACATCATCTTCGCCACTCCTTATCCTGCTGAGCCTTCCAGTCTGCCAAACTCAACCTTCCAATGCCTCTGGTTTCTTGGGAAGTAGAGAAGATGTCAACAGACAAAAGTAATAAAGTTCCTGAAACACCTGGACTATTGTCACTTTATTTATTTTTAGCATTTCAGTGTAGAAGTCCAAGGAACTGATGGGTAGAACCAGGTTTTGCTCATCTTGGTGTTTTGTACTAAGACTAAACTTCATCTGTGAAGCCCTCTTGCCTCTCCAAATATCACTGGGAAATAAAGTAGGATGGTTTCAGGGTGGTGAATGTGTACATGATTATGAAGAACTGGGAAGATTTTCCTTATTACAGATTTCCACAGCGTTAAACTTTGAGAAAGTCTGCTGGAAGACACAAAAGCACATTTCTTGCTGCCAGGACAAGGGGGTAGACCCAGAGCAGTCTCCATGAATCTGTAACAGTGGTGGGCAAATGACCTTTACACTCCAAAACAAAATCATTACAAAGCAGCAAGGTCTTAGTCAGACCTGACAAATTTTTACAGGACACAGGAAGCCAGATCAACTTGGCTTTGCATGCCTGCAGGATTAAGCACAGCCATCCAACACCACGCCACGGTCCTGCAGGATCAGGATCACCACTGGGCTGCAGCCTGGTGGTCACCAGAGCCAAAGCCCATCCCATCTACACACACAAACCCAGCGCAGAATATTGTGTCATGAGTCCACAGGACCATATGGCAAGAGCACCTCTGAAGACAGAGTCAGGCAGCCATGTGCGTAGCAAGCTGATAGAAGAGGTAATATTTGCTTTGAACCTTTTCTGTATCATTAGTGCTTGTGCTAATTACGATAACCAACAGCAGCAGTCACTCTGATGGGAGGGCTGAACAGAAGTGACACAGCTGTCAACTCCATTCAAAGAACCAAATCCTTAAAAGTTCGTCGTTTTGGGGGCAGAACAGAATCCATACAGCAAGATGCACAGGATTGCAGCTTTTTTAGGGCAGAAAGCTTCACAGAGCAAGTACAGCTGACGCAGACGTTAAAAAACTAAGTGCGTTTGCCTGTTTCTCAGGGGGATTTAAACAGCAGGTGAGTGGGGCTGGTCTGTGGGACATGACCCTTTTTTATTTCAGCTATTTAGATGCAAATTGTTCCCCCTCCCTCCCCCTCTCAACACCATCTGTTAGCCCAGAGGTTTAGACTGTGCCTAGGATGTAGGTTTTGGGGGAGGGGGATATAGATAAAGCATTGAGAGAATTTCGGTTAATGCCTCTATTTCCTCTAGGGCACAGTTTTGGAGAGAAAAAGAAAAATCACTTTGCAATACTATAAAATAACAATAGGATTTTTCTCTCATTCTACTGCATTTTTCTTACTGACCCTGTGGATTTCCTACCCTAGAAAGTATTCCTTGTCCAGCTTTTTGCCAACAAGCCACATTATATAGTGACATTTATAGCAGGTTGCTATGGTGTTAGGAAAGGGCATGAGCTGGTATTGCATGAAGTATCAGAGATTCAAGGAATTAAAGTCCTAAATAATAATAATGAAGTCCTTTACTACAAGGCACAGTATTTAAAGTTCTTTTAGTGCCAGTGAAGCTGCCTCATGTCTGTCTCACTTTCCCAAGTGAACAGCAATATACTTTCAAGAACTGTTGAGAGATTTGATTCATTAAACACTTCACCCAGGGCTCTCAATTCTTTTTATAAAGGAAAGATTATGGGTGACAGCACAGAGTCCACTTTCAGGAAGTTTGAAGATGATACAGTATTGGGAGTGGTGGCTGACAGACCAGGTGGGTGTGCTGCCACTCAGAGGGATGTGGGCAGGCTGGAGAAACAGGCCAACACCAACCTTTGTGGTTCAGCAAAGGAAAATGCAAAGCCCTGCTGCTCAGGAGCACAGACTGGGAGCCAAAGGGCAGAAAGGAAGCAGAAAAAGCAGAGAAAGAGTTGAGATTCCTGGTGGACATCAGGCTGACCATGAGCCTCCAAAGCACTTTTGTAGCAAACAAGGTGAACAGCATCTGGGCTGCATTAGGAAAAAAAAACTGCCAGCAGGTCAAGGGAGGGGATCCTTCCCCTCTGCTCAGGGCTGGTGAGACAAATCTAGAGTGCTGGGACAAGTGCTTCCCTCCCCAGTACAACAGAGACGTGGACATACTGGTGAGAGTCTAGCAAAGATCTCAAAGATGATTAAAGGACTGGAGTATCTGGCATATGAGGAGAGTGTCAAGGAGCTGGGACTCTTCAGCCTGCAGAAGAAAATGTTGAGAGGGGTCTTATCAATGTGCATAAATACCTGATGGAGGTGTAAAGAAGACGGAACCAGGCTCCTCTTGGTGGTATCCAGCAACAGGACAAGAGTCAATGGACACAAACTGAAATACAGGAAATTCCATTTAAATGTAAGAACAAACCCCACAACAAAACCACACTTTTTTTTCTGGGTAGGAATGAGGGGAGACAGACACAAAACCACAGAACCCAGAAAATCACAGATTGCTCATAAAAATAATGGGAATTTCCATCCTTGGGCATGCTCAAAACCCCACTGGACATGCCCCTGAGCAAACTGTTTCAGCTGCCACCACTTTTTGTGGGGATTTGGACTAGACTATCCACAGAGGTTCCTGTCAACCTCAGCAATCCTGGAATTACAAGCCACACAAAGTGACAGGGAGGCTTTAAAACAGAGAGATACACAACATCATTCATACTACTTGTCTGAAGCACACGTTTTTACTCCTCAGTATCCAAGGCCCCAGTCTGGCGATGAATACAAATGAAAAGAGGTTGTGACAACCTTGAGTAGAAAATCAGCAGAAGAGTTGGGATCAGTACCACAACACCTTCATTATGAATTTTAATGTGTGGAGTACAGTCTCAGTACTTGGGAGATGCCAGCTCTTGTCCCAGTTCTCACAGACCTAATTTGTGATCTTGGAGGCACAAGAAGGGGAGAAAGCCAAAGTACTTCTTGTCTGCTCTGCCCTCCTTCCGTCAAGTCAGTCACCTCTTCAAAGGAAAGGCAATTCAGGTAGTTACAGAGCACACAGCATGAGAAGAATCTCTTCCAGGAGCTTCTGCAACTTCAGTTAGCACAAGAAACACATTCTCGGGAAGGAAAAAAAAAAAAGAAAAAAGAAAGAGAAAAGAAAGAGAGAGCTGTGTACACAATCCTGATGGGGAACTCAGAGGTAATGGGGAACACGGAAGGATTTGAAAACACTTCTTCTCCCTTGGAGCCTCAGTGATGGGACAGAAGAGCCCTCCTGAGCTTGAAGTATGAATAGGCAGTGACCACCTAAAAGGAAATGGGGAAGGAAAACAATACAGTGTGGGCTTCAGAGCCTCAGCTGCAGCTGAGCAAGTTCTTGGGGTGCCCTTGCATAACATTTGAGGCTGACACAAAGTTGGGTTCAGTCAGACCTTAATGGTGATGGCTCCACTGAGGTGAAGGAAAGAAGCTTTTCAGCTGGGAAGACCTTCTGCCAGACAAGGTTTGCACAGCAACACTTTCTGAAGGGATTTGGGCCTTTTTCTTTTCATACTGTTGGGATATTGTTTGATTTTCTTAAGTGTCGCCAACACAAACACAACATCTTCCCTCTTTCTTGCACAGAGAGAAGAAGCCAGAACAACATATGATCTTAATTACTTGGTGATAGTCAGGAACTTCAGGTACCTACTTTCAGACTATTAACTTCTAAAATACATTTATTTCAATTTTACTAGAAAGCAGTATACTGACAAAAGTTGCAGGCATTTCATAGAAACATTCTCCTAAAAAAATAAAAATCCATTATCTGAGCAAACAGCATTTCAATAAATTTGTGCTGATATTTCGAAAGAATTTAAAGTTTTCATTTTAAAATACACAGGGTTGTATTTTCTCCATTTATGAAAAGTAGAGTTTTCAGAACATCAGTGTTTCCCCTAGAGAATGAGTGTCTTCTTCATGCACTGCTCTAAATCACCAGCTAATTTCTGTTTCCAGATCTCTGGCATTTCACCAGCACTACTGAGAATCTAAAGAACAGTTACGGGAAATGTTTTTGGTTAACCAACTTCTTGTTCACAAATCTCAGCACATGTGCAAACTCTAAGGGCTGCAATCCTGCAGTTTGATCTCTAGTACAAGATAGAGGCATCAAGTCTCAGTCTCCTTGGCTTTTAAAAGACAGAAAGGTCATCTGTAATAGCTGAGGGGTACTTGGCCTTAATGCCAGTAAGCCACCCACTGAAAACAGTGGGAGTTTAGCTCAAATTAGGATTTCAGGATTTATCCCTGTAACACTTCCCACACAGTACTACCTGAGAACTTCTGAAAACTGGCAAAATGTGAGGGACATGCCAACACCATCCCAGATGAGGTTTCCAAGGTTGTGTTTTGTAACAATTGAATTCAACCAACACCAGTCTGCATATGCACATATTCTTGCAACTCCAAGCGGGTTTAGCATGCTGATTTCAAAAGCACAGTGGCTAAAAACACCTCTCATAGCTACACAGTGCCAAACAAACTACACTTTTAAAGGAGAAAAAAAAACCCAAAACAAAACCACAAAGCAGTGCATCCAGGATATCACTTAACATGTGCAATAATACCTCACCTTCAGATGCTTTTCTGGAACTTTTTTCCAGCACCACCACCCAAAACCCCATCTTTTCCCACCCAATACCCCCAGAACTGCCCTAAAATAGCTACTGCCATCCCCAACACGACCTGGGATAAGGTGGATGGGTTTACAGCCAGGAGGTACCGAGATCTGAGAGGCCAGTTTCTGGCCACACAGTGCCTTTGAACCCAAATCTAATAGTATAGATGCTCAGGAAACCAGTTTACAGCTGGCTGATGATCTTTCCCATCCCTGTCCCACTCTTAACTAAGCAAATATTGACCAGGTAAGTATGTGCCAGAGCTGAACATTTCCCCTGAGGGAAACATTTCTATGAGCCCTGTTCAACCCAATCTGGCCTTGATCCTGTGGGGAGCTGAGGAACAGCCAGCTCATGTATTCCAGGGGCCAAAGGCTTTGTACAGTATCGCTGCTCTGAATGGGGGGCCAGTGGCCTGGGTCCTGCCCAAACTGAAGCCACTGGTTTTACAGACAACAGTATAGGGTCTGTAGCATCTAGTTCTTTTAAAAATCCTTTATTTGGATCCCTGGAGGCAGCAGGGGTTTGCACAAGACAGGGTCAACACCTATGGTGCAAGTCAGATCGTATCCCTGTAAATAACTAATGCAGCAACTGGGATACAATAGGTAAGAGGAGCTATCACAGCAGCTCCCTGACAGCAACCAACAGAAAATAACCCAAACAAATGATAAAAAAAATGTTTAAAAGACAGCCAAGGACATTGGGTCTTTCAGAGACTGAAACATGATTCATTTTGGAGATGCACAGCTAAATAGACACACTGCTGAAGAGACAAGACAGGTTCCACTCTAAAAGCAGCAATTAGTTATCAAATAACAGAGGACTTCCACAGGTTATTTGGTATGCTTGCATTTTTCCCTGAAACTAGTCATTTTTAAGAGGATCCGAATGCAGGAGAAAGAAAGAAGCCTGACTGAAAAGAAAAAAAAAAACAAAACACCAAACCAACTAGCAAAAAAAAAAAAATCCCATAATTGTCATGTTTATGACTTACATTCTCTAGACAGGAAATCTTTGGAGAAGCAAAAGCCTCTCTGCCCTTCACTTCACAAACCCTTGATATCATAGTCACATTTTTAAAATATTGCCTTCTTGAATGCTGCAGATTAAAAGGCATAAGTAATTCTCTGACATACTATTGAAAACCACACGCCAGCACAAAACAGCATTTTATCGCATGCAAGGCCATTAAACTATTACTTATGGTGCAATAAATAGTACCCACACAGATACCACTGTCACTGCTGAGCACAAAACTGAGGAACTTCCTCGTTCCTGTCCCCTGGGGTTTTAGTGAGGGAAGTTGAACTACTCCTCCTTGGAGCAGGGTTTTGTCCTGCAGAAACACTGCAGTATGTCAGCTAACACAACAATTGTCCTGTAATTATCATGCACACTTTATAGTCAGTGAAACAAAAGGGACCTTTCACTTCAAAAGTAATTTTTAAGGCAAAAATGGAGCAAAGCTTTTCAAATGATGACTGTGAAAGGACAAGGAGAGGAGATTGCGCATTTATATGGGTCAGTAAAGCACTCATGAAACAACTGAGGCAGGAGATGGTCGTGGGAGACCAGGGTTCATTTGCCACACCAAAAGTGGGTTTATTATCACAGAGTTAATGCACTTGTCAACCACTCAGAGCCCCAAACAAGAAGGTAGCCTGACAAGACAGAACAAGACACCCAGCTGCCTCCACAGTCTAGACAAAAACTTGCTTCTGTGAAGCTTTTATATTTTCCCTTCCTCTTCCAGAGTTAAAATTGGAATGGTATCAGTTCCTTTCCCAAATGGAAAGCCTTCTGAGAGCAAACCAGATTTTGAAGCTTTCTAGCAACTACACAGATGAGGCCGCCAGAGCTTGCTGCTTACATGTCTGTGTTCAGGGCATCCGCAGGGTAGTCTTGGGATCAGAGCAGAGCTACAGTTGGATGCTCTCCAGAGGTATTTTAGGAGAACAGAATCAAATTGCCACACAAATGTAATTGCCAAGTTTCCGTCTACTGTTTCAGCGATTTGCTTGACACGTTTAATTTCAGAGGAGAGAGTGGTAGAGTAATATGTTGTTTTTATTAATATGTCCAAATTCCCCAACAGAGCATTCATATCTTTGGTATGGTGCAGGATTCTTTCAAGTTCTGCTTTTGATAACAGAAAGCATTACAAATTCTTCATGCCGCCTGGAAAAAATATTTGGATAGACTGAGTTTAGGGCAGTCATCGAGAAAGGTGCAAAGCAATATTCTTAAATTACCTATTTAAACTACCTATCAAAATCTACAAATCCAGAGCAGAGAATTTTGGTCCTCTGCTTTCTCTTCAGAAGTCCATTCAGAAAGCCAACCTTCAAGACACCTGTTAAGCATCTGATCACTTCTTTACCTGATGCTTTCAAATCTTGTGGCCCACACAGAGCTAACTTGCCTGGGAAAAAAGATCTCCCTGCCTTCTATCCCACACAATTTAAGAGAGTTCACATTCTGACACCTTTTGAAAAGGCTGTCCAAGATCAGCGTATTTCTATGCTCCCATCACCAACTCATTGTCCATCCAGCTCTTGCCCATTGCACCTCTCCATTTCCAAGCTTACAGACATCTTACAGCATCCCAGAAAATACACTGATATCATCTCAGTGCATCAATATGCATTTGGATCATCCATTAAACCCACGAGACATCCACTGTCAGAAGATCCATAAAGAAAGTCAGTGTGTATGACTTCCTCTTCACCATTTCTTTTTAAAAATATTTCAGTCCCAATTCCCACAGAACCAGAATATCACCTAAAGAGGACTGTTTGCCTTCAGAAATATATGAGAATTCAGGTTTTCAAGCAAAGCTGAGCTATCAAAAAACCAAGTTGCTTATACATCTAGTTTCCATTATAGAGCAGATAGACTCTGCACATGTGAACTGTTCCTCTTCAAGATTTCAGAGCGAAGAAGTGAGTAAAGTTTTAATCTAGAAAGTGAGAAGAGAATTAAAGAGATTACAGACCTCTAAACAAATTACAAGAGCCATGTCATTCTGTAACACTGATCACAAGAATTGAGCTCTACCTTCAGAAGCCTGTCATTTGGATTATTAATTTTTTAAACATGAAAGAGATGTATCCCAACACTGACTTTCAAGCCTAAGAGCATTTTGGTCTGAAGATGATTGACCATAGCAAAAAAGTCAAGCTAAAGAGTGTAGGAAGTGGCTTCAGACCTTTTTAGCAGGTATGATTTCAAGCACCAGTTTGATAATTAGGTTGAGCATCCACACGCACAGGAAGCACCAACCCTAAGTCAAAGGAAGGACAAGTCCCAGTTGACGGTCACATAGAGGGAACAAAAATCCATTTTTTTACTCTCCAGCTCTCTGAAGTTCTCTCCTCTCTTGAATCCTCAGAGAAGGACATTTTTTCTGCTCTATTCCACTTTAGATGGAATTCCATGTAAGTAGAAATTCCACCTTTGACATTACTTTTTGGCACAATCTTCACAAAGGAAGATCGATTTTAAAGAGAGCTTGAGCTTGTAAAAACTGCACCTTCCTACTCCACAAGTTAGACAAAGCGCTTCAAAATCATACTCTGTGTAGTAACAGAAATTAAGATTTTACCAATTTCCTCAGAGCTCTGCAGAGCCTACGAAAAATCATTTAAGTTTTCAAGTCACAAACACCACTGGCCCCATCAGCCTCACAGACTCAAGAGTGGTTTTAACGAAGAACAGGTCATGCTTCTGCAGGCAATCTCCAAGCCCTGAGCAAGAACAGTGCTGGCCAGAGCTGTGACAATGCCAAAGTGACAGGCAGCACTTGAGCACAACCTGGTCAACAGTTACTGCTTACAGATCCCATGAGAACTCCACTAGAGATATTAGAGGAAATATTTTTGCAGAAATCCACTCACAGGCACAAAGGTGGAGAAAGAAACGGCACAAAGCTCTCAAGCACTACTTTGCTTGCTCTTGTACTAATGAGAGAAACCCACTGCAGCACAGAAGACTTCAGGATAAGCATCAGCCACTCATGAACACCGCGGTCTTTCAGTACCCAAATATTGTCTACAAGAAATCTGGAGGGGAACTGTTTACAAGCGCATGTAGTGATAAGACAAGAGGAAAAGCCTTCAAACTGACAGAAGGCAGGTCTAGATTTGATATTAGGAAGAAATTCTCTGCTGTGAGAGTGGTGAGGCACTGGCACAGGTTGCTCAGAGAGGCTGTGGATGCCCCATCCCTAAGAGTTTTCAAGGCCAGGTTAGATGGGGCTCTGAGCAACCTGACCTAGTGGCAGGGGCTTGGAATGAGATGATCTTTAAGGTCCCTTCCCACCCAAGCCATTCTGTGATACATACCCTGGCTCCAGGCAGTTTGACATGGTTAAGCCATGACACTGCCCATGCTCCCAATACATCTCCAGTGGCAGTGGAGACTGAGCTACAAAGACAAGCACAAAGGCAGGTGACAAAGATTTCAACATGATAACACAGTTTCAACAGACATTCAAGCACAGCCCCCACAGTTTCTTCTAAAAATGAAAGGCTTCAGTGAGATAACTCAAGCAATTAAACCTACACAAAGCCTTGAGTCACTTGCTGGGTCAAGATCCAGCTGATTCCAAGAATCTGTATGCAGGCTGCTTACCCAGAAATTAACCTACTGCCTCAGAAAGCATTGCTTAATTTAGAAGAGTGATTACTTACAGCACCTGCTGCTAGCCTCGCAGCCCCATACGCCAGCTTCTCCAAAATTAATGCTAAGTCTTCTAAAATTATTTACATTAGTAATTAAGGAAAGAACTAAAAAAACAGTGCTAAATGTAAAACATAACAATCAGCTGGGTTATCAGCAGCAATTGAAACTGTAATTTCCAAAGTAAATAGTGTGAGTTAAGGCAGTTTGAGCTGAAGTTGCACAGTCAGTCCTTGTGGCAGACTGCCTTCCTCAGCCAGGAATAAACAGCAAACACTGCATAGGAGACACACACCAAATTGTGTATGTACGTGACACACCACCTCAGAAGCAGCCTCACACAGCAGGAGAATCTTTGCAAAAGAGGTGTCCTGGCTTTAAAGCCACATTACCTCTAGGTTTTAAATCTAAAGCCCAACCCACAATAGCTTTGTCACGCAAGCAAAGAGCCTCTAGTAGTAGCTGAGGACTGAGATCAGCAGGCAATGGAGAGAGGAGAGGAAAAGAAGAGAAGAAAGGAGGACCAAAGTGCAGCTTGATTATCAAGCCTTAACCCTTCTCTAGAAGTTTCTGTTCACATCTACAGATAAGGACTCTATAGAAGGCCCTGACAGGATGCACCCAGGAATGCTGAGGGAATGCAGGTGCCATTGCGAGGCCAGGCTCAGTAATTTTTGATCAATCATGGCAACTGGGAGAAATGTCCATAGACTGGAGGAAAGCAAATGTCAATCCTCATCTTCCAGAAGACCCAGAGAACCACAGGTGGGCCTACAGGAACCTCGTGAAGCTCAACAAGGAGAAGCACAAAGTCCTGCACTCAGGGAGGAACAGACACAGGCACCTACATATGCTGGGGATCACGCAGATGAAAAACACTCTGGCAGAAAAGGACCTGGGGGTGCTGGTGGTCACAAAGTTGAGCGTGAGCCAGCAGTGGGTCCTTGCAGCCAAGAAGGCAAATGGTATCCTGGGCTGCATTAGGCCAAGTATTGGCAGCAGGTTTGAGGCAGATGATCCTTCCCCTCTCCTCAGCACTGGTGAAGGCACAGCTGGAGTGCTGGGTCCAGTTCTGGGCTTTCCTGTATGAGAGACACACAGACTGGAGAGAGTCCAGCAAAGGGCTGCGAAGATGCTGAAGGGAGCACCTCTTCAATGAAAGGTTGACAGAGCTGGGAATGTTCAGCCGAGAGAAGAGCAGAGATCTCATCAATGTCTACAAATACCTACAGGGAAGGTGCAAAGCAGAAGGAGCCAGGCTCTCGTCGGTGATGCCAGTGCCAGAGTGGCAGTGCACCACCAGTGGCACCGCACCACCAGTGCGGTGATGCCCAGGGCCAGAGGCCATGGACACAAACTGAAACAGAGGGCCTCTCCGAACATCAGGAAACACTTTTTTACTGTGAGGGTGACCAAGCACTGACACAGGCTGGCCAGAAAGGTGGTGGGAGTCTCCATCCTTTGAGATGCTGTCTGGGCACGGTCCAGGGTAACTGGCTGTGGGTGGCCTTGCTTGACCACAGCAGGTTGGGCCAGATGAGCTCTGGAGTTCCCTTCCCACCTCAGCCAGTCTGAGATTCTGTGCAGACATGTACCTAAAGGTACAGGCATCAAGAAGAGCTCTTCCAAGAGGCAGTGCAAACTTTTACCTCAATTTTAACTACTGAATGCATATTTTTATTCTTGAAAAACAATGCTTGTTTTATGCTTGAAAAACAATGATGTTTCAGTAATGGTAGCTGAGATGCTCCGTGCTTCCTCCCAGGAGAAGGGGTTCAGAATTATACATGTAACCCTTTACCACACAGGTCTGTCTCAGAGAAGAGTCAGCCCACTCGCTTGTGTGCACACAAATTGGAAGCAATTCACATTTGGGGGCTTATTTCTTTTCCTAATCAAGACAGAGGTTATTTGCAAGAATTCAGCTGTGATCTTAAAACCCACTTCATGCACTCAGAAGGACTTTTTCAGCAGCGTGAAAACATCCAACAGTCTACGCCTGCTTCCTCCCCTGACCCATATATATCAAACTCTAAAAGCCACAAGCAGCCTATACAGGAAAGTTTGCCTTTTAGGAGATGGAACAAAGAACATAACATTCCTGTCTGAGCGCAACAAAAACAGTTTGAACAAGATTTCAAAAGGTCGCAGTCATTACAGCCTCCCAGAACTAGAGGCACCCAGTTGCAATTCAAGCTACGCAGCTCATCTCTTTCAAGCCCAAAAGCTTGGCTAAGTTTGCAGGTCTTTTGGGGACACTAAGCAAAGTACCGGAGTGCCTCAGCTCCAGACACCGGCTGTCTCAGAAGCCAAAGCAAGCAAAGTAAAACTCAAAGTACTGAGGCTTAGGAGAGCTGTGTGGGCAAAATCTGACTTCACCCATTGCTTTGCAGCTGTGTACCAGGCCCAGAAAGCCTTATTATTCCTTAGGGTGTTCTTATTTCCTTGCTTATGGCTTATGTCTCAAGGCATCTTCTAATCTGTACAGCTTTCCAAAAGAACCCGCTATCTGCTGCTTCACTCTGCAATGAATTAATGAAGGTTTGATATAAATAAATAGCCTTAAATTATTTTGGAAGAGAAAATGCACAAGAGTTTCTGCAGAAAAGCATACAACTCCTCCTTCCCTCACCCCCTTGGCCAACTCTGCCTATACAAGAGGCTCATAAAACTTCAGGACCATTTTCTATATTTTAAGCACTGCACAGGAAACCATTCATGCATAAAACACTACTCAGTGATAAAATTTTACTCATGTGGGTGAAGGCACAACTTCTGACGGGCAACACGGAATACCTGAAAGTGCACAGTAGCTCCACTACCCTTCTATAAACTGAGGACATAGCTGACGTGAGTTGAGAAAGGTCACACAGGTTTACAGCAGAGAAGAAACACATCTTCCATGCTTCTGTCCTGTTCTGGTTCTGCACCTGCAACCCTCCAACCCCCTGCTAATTTTGCAAGCGACTCTGGAGCAAGGCACGGAGCGGGGATCTGCTGCTGGAACAGGCTGCCAGGCAGAAGCTTCTGGCGGTGGTACCACACCCAGAATGGAAACAGCTCAGAGAACAGGAGGAACTGGCAGCGCTCTGCCATCCTTACCCATCTTCTGTGCAACTTTCCCGATTGGAGACACTGGCATTGCTCACTTGCTTTTGCCTTTCCACCTGAATGAGCCTCACAGATTTGTTCCTGGTTTAAACTACCAAGTGATTACAACACTTTACCCTACTCCCTATAGGGCACAAGTTGCATAAAGCAGAGATTTGGATCACTGCTCCTGGCACAGCTTACAGTGTTCTTGTTCCGACCACCTATGCCAGGAATGGAATTTTCATGTCACAGAATCATAGGATCATTAAGGTTGGAAAAGACCTTTAATATCATCAAGTCCAACCATCAACCCAGCACCACCACCACATTCACCATTAAATCATGTCCTCAAGTGCCATATCCACACATTTTCTGAATACTCCCAGGGATGGTGACTCCACCATTTCCTTAGGCAGTCTGTTCCAATGATTTACAACATTCATGTGAAAAAAATTCCTAATATCTAATCTAAACCTCCCCAGCATATCTTGGGGCCATTTCCTCATCTCTGTTAAGATGAAGGAAATGTTCAGGCCTCTTTCTCCGGAAAAACATTTCACCTTCACACATTTCTCTACAGCTTCTGCACTCTGAGGTGCTTAAAGCCCTCAGCACATCCCCTCAGACTGACATGACTGACATTGACCTTGTTCTCCACTTCCCTCACCTCACACCAGGCTGAATCTGTTGACCTCCACTCGAAGCACATGCTCCAACCTATGAAGCAAAGCACATCCGAGCTGTGACATGACCATCACATTCCTTTCTCTCTAAAGTGCGCTCATTTATGTTGCTCTGCTGAACAGCTGAAGGACACCTATTCCCACAGGCTTGTCTTTGCCCCACCTCCTTGCTTATCTGTTTCCTCCTTCCACTTGAGACTGGTGGCAGATGCCCACCTGGGGCTGCAAAACCACAGCATCACCAGTTACTTCTCATCAATTTTAACTCCTAAACACTTTTCAGATCAATGGCATGAACTGCCACTTCAATAAAACATTTAGAGCTGAGCATCAAAACCCTCCTTGGATTCATGTAAGATTCTGATAAGAGAAGCCAAATTTCTAGACACTCTCTAGAGACAGCTCTTGGTGCAGAAGCAGAAACAGAACAAAACCAACATTGTCCTCATGCAGTGGCATCATGCCAAGCCTCTCTAGGCTTTTGGCATCAGAAAAAATTGCCAGCTACCACTAGATTCAGCAGGAATCAAGCTGAAGGTCTCGGCTGTGCAGTCTATCAGCAGTTCAGCTTCTTCAACCACACCAAGGTTCTGATAACAGGATAGTAAAACTGTCTCTAGTATGAGAGACTTTCTGAAAGGGATGCTTGCTTCAGTCACCACAAACAAGCAGCAGGTGCTAACAACATACCAGGTTTGACTCATAAACTTCATTAGCCTCTTTACAGAGTTTGTGGTTTGTTTTTCATATTTGTCTTTGTGCACAGTGAAAGAGATCCTCTTATTTGTATGCCCCACTTCCAGTACTGTTCCAGCAACAGCTGAGTTTTAACACCTTTATCACTTGTTTTTTCTTAACAGGAAAACAAACAAAAGGCCACGCACACACCCTGGATTTTCCCTCCTTAATGGTACAGAAACATTTTACTCATCTGCATCCTGTCCTTTTCAGGTATTACAACTTAAAGCAAATTTTAGCCAACAGCATTTGTTTGTTATTTCCAGCACCATCTGTTTTCTTTCTCAAAGATTCAGAGAACCACCTTGACGCAATTCCATTAATACTGCTATTAAATTAGCAACTCAGCTGGCTGGTGGGGACCACATTTTGATCACAACAGGCACCCCTGTTCCAAGGAGAGGGTGAACTAAGTGTTGCAATACAATACCCTGGCAACAAGCACAGTGGCAGAAGTTGTCTGAGCCAGCATTAGGACATGGCCGAAAGGGCTTGGAAACAGATTCACATCCCATTTGGCCACTCCCACTACAGGGACAATAACCTCAGGCAGAGCTGCAGCAGCCACCCCAGTATCTGCCCAGAACCACAAATTAGTGGCCCAAAATAAAGCTCTGAGGAGGCAGTGCCTCTGCATTGGTTCAATTCCTCTGGCTGTCAACCAGGTTGGAGCAAGTCCCACAGGTAGAGAAAACCTCAGAGATTGGAATCAGGCCTCCCATCGGTGAGGCAACTGATTTCAATGGCCTTTTCATAAATCCCTCAGGGCTGTTTTCACTCTCTCATGAGAATCTGGGATATAGTTATGTAAAACAGATTCCTCACCCTTAATTAAAATAAAGTTCACATGCACACCCTGCTGAAGGCAGCATTAAAAAAAAAAATACTTCTATGAGGAATAAGTCACTTATAATTAAAAAAAAAAAATCTCATTGTGCACACAAGGGAGTGTCGAACACTTGCCAGCCACCTGGATAATTGCTTCCTATGAAAAACTGCAGAGGAGAGCCCTGGGGAAAGGAAGAGTCATGTGGAGACTCTTGCAAAGGCAAGAGTCTTGCAAAGTGCAAGTGGGATTTGCCCTGCACAGGTGTGTGCCTGAAAGCCTGCCCCCAAATTCCACCTATCTGAGGATACAGTCACCAGTTCTCCACTGCACTAGTATGGTCTTTCACCTATTTTAAAATGAAAGCCCATCGTGTTTAATCAAAAATTCCCTAGCTGTAAAAGCATGAGAGCTGATGGTTCACATTAGCTTTACCTGTTGACTTTATGATTTAAACCTGTGTTCCTTCCCATCTTCCCATATGGAATAGTCTCAATTATTTTAGCTTCTTCTTGGAAGGTAGCCCATTTCTTTGCCCTTTCTGCAATGCCACTGTACTCTTCAAGAGATGTGGAGACCAGAACTGCACATCACCCACAACATATGGGTGCATCAAGCATTTATACCAAAGCCAAATGGTGTTGTTCATCACTTTCCCGATGAGGATGGTGGCTTTTTTGGTTGCTGCTGCACGGATGTTTCCCTCTCCATCATAAAATGGGAAATTGTCCCAAATTTTTTACTTCCATTTATTCATGTGGCTTTCAAACCATAAAAAAGCCTTTCCTCCAAACTTATAGGAGCTTAAGTTGTTGACAGAAGTTTTCTGAAAATCCAAATATATTATATCTACTTTAACCCTTTCTTATTGACACCCCACAGAACACAGGGTTGGGCAGCAGGATTTTCATTTTCAGAAGCCACACCGACTTTCCCAACAGTTAACATTTCTCCACATATTCAGAGATCCTTTCCATTCCTGGTAGCA
Organism: Cnemophilus loriae; assembly: GCA_013397755.1. Classification (NCBI taxonomy): domain Eukaryota; kingdom Metazoa; phylum Chordata; class Aves; order Passeriformes; family Corvidae; genus Cnemophilus; species Cnemophilus loriae. Next base: position 201,793 of record VZTF01005563.1, on the reverse strand, counting down.
TGACTCTTTGTTGTGCTCTTCCCAGGATCCCCTCTAGAGCCCTTTTTATAGCTGGGAATCACACTGGCAGCTCCCCAGTCCTCTGGCACAGCGGCCGTCTGTAGTGATAAATTATACAGCTTGGCCAGCAGTTCTGCAGTTTCACATTCGAGCTCCTCAGGACTCTTGAATGCCACCCAGCTCTGGTGACTTATTAACATTTATCTATTTGGTCTAATTTTTCCTTTTGTAATTATCTCAAATTAGTTTATCGATCTATTGGCTACAAAAAATGCACTTGACATGGGAACATCCCCAACACCTCCAGCAGCTAAGACTCAATATTCTCTGCTAATGCTTTATCATCTTCAAGTAGCTTTTTTACACCTTTGACATCAAGCCCTCCCAAAGATACCCAAATCTTATTGGATTAGATCCTCACATATATAATATTTATGTCCTAATGGATATAATAAGTGATGTCCTAACATCTCAGAAGAGCAGTCCCAAGACAGACTGTGTTACCTACCTGGTGTCCCCCTCCTACCAACCTGTGCCCTGGAGCAGCTGTCACCCTGCTTTTCCCTCCTGGTGAAAGTTTCAGATACCACAAGAGATCAGTGAGATTAAACTGTGTCACCATGGCAGCCAGCTGTAAGGCCAGGTGGAGATCCAAGCACTAACAATCCGAGTTTGGGACGGGAGCTATCGAGGCCTAGAGCAGAGTTTGCTAAAGCTCCTCCTGTCCGGGAAGGCCAGCACAAATGGAAGGCAGCTTTCGTGTGATGTAATGACATTTATAGATGCCAGCCAACCTGAGGTGCAAACAACTGCAGATTTTAGTGGTTTACCCTGACAGAAGTACTAAAGCAGGTACCTTCCTTGCTGCCACACAAAGTGTTTCTGTTCCTCACCAGCACATCCCTGTGACACTCCCAAGGTTCAGTGAAAATGCTCCTTTTGGATGAGGCTGTGTGTGAAGCTACCTGCCTGCACAGGCACTTGCAGAGTACAGACTCCAACAGTTTCTTTCTTCCACACCCTCTGTTCCTTGGCATTTATACCCTTCAGAAGCCCATAGCAGTCCTGCCCTCCTACTCATTTTATAAAAACTACACAAGTATATAGCTTTTATCTTCCTCTTGCGTCAATCCCTCCAATCCCAAAGTCAGTTCTGTTGCTTTCCTTCAACTTCCTTCTGTTTATCTACTAGAAAGTAACAAAGATCAAAGGCACCATTACATCACAATAAAAAAATCCCCCCACCCTTCACACTGATTAGCAACATCAGACTCAATTTTCAGAAAGATATTTAAGAGTTTTTTTAAAATACTTTACCAGCTTAGGTGCCAAATCCCAACAGTTTCCGAGGGAATCAAGCACCCACGCGCTTTCTGGATTCCCACTAGATGCCTACCCACATCTTTTAGTACGTAACCACATGAAACACTACTTTTATTCTCAAGGTTAGGCTCTCAAGTGCTGCTAAGACAGTCCCTGAATGTTCCCACTGAAACACACAGGCTACTGAGAGAGTTATGTCTCCTAGTTAAAGAGAAGAAAAATTAAAAAAAGGAAAAGAAAAAGAAGGGGGTGGGGGGGGGGAAGAAGAGTAAAAGGAAAAAAAGAAAGAAAAAACCCTCCATAACTTTTGGGTTTTGTTCTTTCATGCTAGGCAGATCTTACCAAATACCTGCTGCACAGTTCCTGCCAGATGAAAGCTTTGTTTTTGTCTTGGCTATGAATTCTGAGGCACAGATGTTGCTGAAGTCTTTCTGTACATACTACAGGGTATTCAGAGATAAAATGACATTATGCTGTATCAGAAAGGTGTTTTCCTACTCCTCCTGTGCCTGCTGCTTCTCTGTTTGCCCTTTACACCTATATGACAGAGTAAGCATATTATTTCTCCAGCATAGTTGTGTTTTATGATCACTGTGAGCCTTTACTGGCAGTGTTTAGGTGGAAGGTGACAAGGAATCACAGCACCTCCATGAAAAAGCCATCAAACATTTGTACAACTCCTACACTATAGCACTTTGGCTATGAAGTGGAAGACTGCAAGGTAGAAGGGGAACAGCAAAACAGTAGGATTATTTAATTTTGTGTGACTGGCAGCAGCATTAGCAACTTAATTCTGTCTTGGAGTAAAAATATAATTCCAGCTGGACACCAGCAAGAAGTTTGGGCCCACCTTATAATCATTCTTTCAATTCTGAAAAACTTCCCAAGAATACATATAACGACACAAGACATTCTGCAGATAGGTGATAGGAAAATCCCAAATGTGCTCTGCCACACTAACAAATGAACCCATTAGGGCAAAGCACAGAAGTCCCTACAGCATGGCAGGGATTACATGCATTATTCCTCCATATGGAATCAAAGAAGGATTCAGAGCAACAGAACAATGAGATGGGGAGAAATACATGATCCAATTGTGATTTTTTGTCAGGGTCTTTCTCACAAATATATTTATTAAAGACAGAGAACCATCTAGAAAAGAGTCAAAATCAAAAGGCTGACAAAGTTCGGGCTGTTCAGTCTGGAGAAGAGAAGGTTCCAGGGACACCTTAGAGCCCCTTCCAATACCTAAAGGGGGCTACAAAAAGGTTAGAGAGGGACTTTTGACAAGGGCATGGAGTGACAGGGCAAGGGGGGGGTGGGGTGGTCTTAAGGAGGGTAGGTTTAAATTTGGTATTAGGAAGAAATTCTTTTACTATAAAAGTGGTGAGACACTGGCACACGTTGCCCAGAGAAGCTGTGGATGCCCCATGCCTGGAAGTGTTCAAGACCAGGCTGGATGGGGTTTTGAGTAACCTGGTCTGGTAGAAGGTTCCTTGCCCATGGCAGGGGGGTTGAAACTAGATGATCTTTAAGGTCATTCTAACCCAAGCCCTTCTATGATTCTATAAAATCCATTCTGCACTAACAACTTTCAGATCTGCAGCATAAGCAGGTCCCACAGGAGCTGACTGGGCAGGTGCTAGAGGTTCAGAGAGCTTGGGGACAAAGGGATCGAAGTACAAAATAAGCAAAATAAGAAGCTGTATACAGCAGGTACCACAATGACAGAGTAAAAAGGCACTTACTTGAGCCAGTCAGTTCTGAGGAGCCACTAGATCTCACTGTATGTCTTACAGACCTTACTTCCAGCTTTCAGACCTGCAGGCAGCTCCGTGATCTTTAATACTACACCACAGCTACAGTCACTCATACTGCTTTGCAAAGTTTCCTGCCAGGTCAGCTCACAGCCAAGTGCTGAAAGGGAAGAGCACCCTTGCCTTTGGATGGCTGTGTGCCATGATGAGCTCAGCTGTGTCAAGCTTCATCCTCCGATCTCGGCTCCTAAGAAACTCGAGCAAAGAGCACACTCCCAGCAGGTGGAGAGAGATCCCTCCTGCCCTTTCATCACTCAGTCTCCAAGAAAATGCAAGTTCAGAATTATACTTCTAATGTTAATTTTGAGTTGACCACATCAAAAGGGAAACAGCTGCCAAGGGCCACATCCTTGCTTTACCGTTTGGGGGAGGAGTGGAGTGCAAGCTAGTTTTGAGAAAAAAAGCAAAACACAAGCTTCTCATATGCTAGTCGAGAAGAATGTTAAGTCAACCACAGACTGTCCTCCAAAATTTGTAGTTAGTTCATTAGGAATTTGGAGCCCTAACAGAGAAGAGTTTTTACGCTGAAACTAGCACAGGTTATGCTTTATAGAGAACCCTTTCCCTGCTCATCCCATTCACACCTCGGTGAAAAGAAAAACAACGCTCACAAGAGCCCCACCACAGAAGGGAAGCACACAAATTCATGAGAAAGGAGAGACAGAGCACAGAGATGAGGCATGCTCATCAGCTGGGATTTCAGATGATTTACCTATAGCTACAGGAAGTGCAGATGGAACCGGATCTCAAGCCTTCAAAAACAAACACAGCTACACCACACATTGGATGAGATCACCTTGTTGAAGTCACTGCTCCTCGATATTGAGCCAAAATTACAGGGTGGGATTCAAAGAGCAACATCATCAGAAACACAAAGCATCCACTGTAATACTAAACTTAAAGCAGGTTTGATGTAAAAAGCAGAAAGCCACTTGCTGCTCAGGTGAGATTCTTTTCATCTCCATGACCATTAGATCCTAAACTGCACATTTGCACATTTGTTGCTGCCACATGACAGCGTGTGATGAAATGTTTTTGAAACAAACAAAAAAAGCCCACACAAACACTGTTGGTGGCATTTGGACTAGGTCCCAGGATGAATAAGTATTGGATCAGAAGGCAGGAAGGGCTCCTGCAGGATGTACCTAGTGTCAGAAAGAATTGGCTCTTATAAAATACAAAGGTCACCTAGAATAAAATTGATTATGTGAATTAAACAAAGAAAAAAATTATCCTGATGATCATCTAATGAACTGCAGGAGATAAAGGAAATCAAGCTGAGATCATTTCAACATTAGCATTTTCCTAAAGTAGCAAATAACTTTAAAAGAAGCCACTGCCTGCAAGAAAAGACATTTTTGGTTGGACAAAGTAAATGACTAAATTCTTACAATTTTTTACAGCTCATCACTTCTGAATGTTTTTCTTTTGCAACTCAAGGACTTGTTTCAGAGACACACAAAACAAATGAAAAGCTGGCACTCTGAAGTCTACAAGGTAGTGAGATTTCTGATCTGCCCTTGCAGCCTTCACCTGCCCTGACACCCCCAAATCCCCTCTTCACCATGAGTAAATTGGAAACAAGCTTGGGAGGGGGGACTGTTAATATGAGCTGGCAGGACACTGTTTCAGCAAGTATAACTCTGATGTGAAAGCCAGAAGCCCTATGACAGTGCAGTGAGTCACTTGATGACAAGTCACTGAGGCATTTAGAGATGGATTTTGAATTCTAACAAGTGCCACTGTTTTGCCTCCTCTAACGGAAGGATGTGCCTTTATTGAACCTGGAATCCAAACACCGCCTGTGACCGTCTGCCTCCATTTAAAGACAGCCTACACAGAGAAATATACTGTTGCATATTTTCTGTCTTGCAGGAGAGCCCTGAAGGAATCTTGAGTTGTTTGCTTTCTCTTCTTGAATTAAGTCCTGCTTTTGTCATTCCCAGCCCTACCCTTATCTCCTCAGCCTTTCTAATGAAGTCTACAGATTTAAATATTTCCAGATATCTCATCACCAAAACCACCTGCTTGATAGAGGAAGATAATGGGTTTCTTCCCCTATCCAGTCTTCATCCTCCTCCCAAGCCCCAAAGAAGATGCTTCTTACTGGGGTGGAGGACAAAATATTTTCCCTCCTTGCTGCTCATCTCTGCTTGCCCAGTATCTTCAGGATCACAGAAGTATGAGCAATCTGTTTCTCACAGTCTTAGGAGTGGCTGGGGAAAGTAAAGATAGGCAGAAGATGAACAAGGTTTCTGTAGAAAGGAAAAAGGAAAACCAACAACTAACAAACAATGCTTTAAGAGATATGATCAAGGAATAGAAGCAGAGAAAAGAAACCAAACAGGAAAAATACAAAAGTTAGTTCCCCCATACACACTGCAAGTTAAATTCAGTATTGTCGTCAGGGCTCCCAGAAATGACAAGAGAGACACTAGTCTGACACTGGAGGTTAAAGGTCCAGATAAAATGTCAGTTTAATTTTATTCATACTCTTTAAAATCTGGTTTAGGAACATATGGAAAGGAATAAAGCAGGCCTGCAAAAGTACTTCCAGTCTCACTTCTTCAGAGTCTTTTGGCTGTGGCATGGTAGTGGATGAGACTCTTGCTGATTGCTGTGAATATGGTACAGCCTTTTTACTCATTCTCTCTGCTACCGAGGGAGTCAAAATTGCACAGAAGAATTTATAGCACACACAAATGTAAGAGACTGCAATTTTTCCCAGACACTTTATTACCAAGACATATAGGCTGATGCAAGAATAAGAAATTTGATGAGCCAGAAATTAAAATGCAGATTTTTATATTAGATTAAGATAACTGAGACAATACTTGTTGCTGGTGCTGCAGTATCCTCTCCTTCCTTGCCTCACAACTACTCTGGCTTTCTGTCAGGCTACTCAGTGAAGGCTTCAGTGATTTTGGAGAATTAAGTTACAATGCTAGTAACTCACTGTTAAGAGGTAGTAGATACCGTCACTTCCTCACCCAAAATTAGGAACTGGAGGCTCAAACCAAAGCCTCTGTGTGCTTAAATCTCTTTATTTAAGTCTTCAGGGCACATTTGGATCAAATTCTGTCATTTCTCTCTACGGATAGGAGTGGGAGAAGTCTCTTTTATATGACACATATTTTTTCATAGCTTTCACATCTCCAGAATCTTGGCGCTTACCAGAAAGCATCAAACACCTTAACACACACCCACAACGTACATATATTTCACCAAAGAACCTTACCAATGACTTTGATTATCAGAAAAGGGATGATTTTGATGAAGGGCTATGTGGTGTTATCACAATTTCATTTCTGGGTCTCTCCTCTGAGTTCAGCTCCCAAAGCATTTTTGTTATCACCTGTGATCTGCTGTGATAATGAGACCAGAGAAGCAACACTGAAACTGAACACACATCTTATTCCTAAGTGGGACTGAAGATGAGCACAATGGCAGGGTAAAACAGGGATGTGAACTACAAGCTTGTGGTTAACATTTTGTGGTTAAACAGGAAAAGTAGCTCTCCTGGGAAATGTGACAAAAATCATCAATCAAACTTCTGCAGAAAAAAGAAGTAGCAATGACCACATCCATGAGAAGTGCCATCCACTTAACAATCATTCCAGGACCTTAGTTTTATGACTTTACCTTCCTCCAGCCTCTCTCTTGCATGGAAACTGAGTATTCCTAGAGCAATTTCTCATTTCAGCAAGAATTGCCATGAATCAGGTGGCTCAAACCTGCTCAGACAAAGCCTTTATTAAAAATATTATTAAAACAAAACAAAAAAACCAACAACAAACAAAAAGGAAAAAACCCACAATACTTAGTAAAACATAAAAATTCACATTGGAAATCCAGTTCTAAGTCATTTAAGGTTCCATAAGGCAATTAGATCTGTAGCTGGAAAAATTTATATACTATGGAGGCCATATACATATTTCTGAAGAACTGGGAAAAATTTGGCTCTTTTCCCTTTTAGGAACAACATGCCCTTTCGCATTCTTGTCCCTTGAGTTCCTGAGCTTGAATCAAAGGGTTTCCCCTCTGCGTGCTGTATTTTGAAACAGATATGTCTGATTTGCTAGAATTGGCCAGTGTGTGAATATCTGCCGTTTATTTTTTGACCCTACCTAAAACATTAGCCCAATTATATACTAATTTAGATCACTCTCAATAAAAGAAACTTTTTAGTACTATGCCTACATCTTCCAATCTATTAAAAACAGTGGTCTACCAAAAACAGTGTTTTACTAAATAAAACACTGACGAATTTGGGCTCCATTAAAAGTTAACACATTCTGTGGTTTGCAGAGGAAAATGACATTAAAATTTACCTTGTGTGAGGTATTCCTGAAAGGATAAGGACATATAACTTGCTGTATTTCCAGAAGAACTGCAAAATGTAATGAGACTTTCATAACTGAATGTCTTATTAATTTTAATGAGCTAATCAATATTGCATTTCGAATCCTGATGTGTCCGTTTGCTGCTAATCCCTCTTTGTGCTGTGCACTCCCTGGTCTTTGCAGCTGTTACCTGACAAATCTACCTTCTATTGTGAAGGGACAGGGGAGTTCAGGCTCAGGTGACCAGTTTAATGAGCAAGAAAAGCAGAGGATACATTATGAGCCTGGTCTCATTTTTTTTCCTCCTCTACCTTGACACATGCTGGCATTAGAGAGCTCCATAACAGCCTCAAACACCTCACACAGGGCCTTGAGGTGAATGAATCTAACAGCTTCGGTAGTATGCAGAGAATTGGGAAAGAGGGGTTGGAATATCCCTCTCTTCTGCTGCTGAAGGAAATCAGCTTTTCCTTCACCCCAAACAAGTCTGAGCTCTGGAAGCGCATGAATTCCACATTCAGCTGTGACTTCTAGCCTCTCAAAGCATGATTGAAAGAAGACATTCTTGAAATACCTACTAAAGGAAAATCATAGAATCATCCTGGCACAAAGCCTTCAAGTCGAACTTGTTGGCAAAACTGCATAATGTTTACTTACAGATAGCTGGGGAAATTAAATACAAGTTTTACAAAAGGAATCACTTCTCTACTCTTTCCACAGAAGAGTCTAGGTTAAGAGGCCAAGCCACTCTTATTTTAGGATCAGCAGTGAACGTGCATTTGGGAATATGTAGGTACAGATAATAATCTATTTTGTAATTTCTTCATGCTAAATAAGTGACAAGATCTTTTGCATTACACTATATGCAAAAGAGAGAAAAAAACCACATGATGCAACCCACTGGTTTAAATAAAAATATTTCTCACTCCAGCTCTTACCTCATGGATAGAACATCAGCCCTGAGAAATGGGCTTTGCATCGTAAGGGAAGCATCATCTAAAATACTTGTGTGCCACTACAGTCATTAAGAAAGGTGACAGTTCAAAGCCCTACTGATGCTTAGAGAAAGTAACTCAAAATGGTGCTGTGACCTTAGCAAGCCAGTCTGTCAAACTGTGTCCTAACCTTTTGTATTTGATTTTCCTTCTCTCTGCTGCCATCTGGAAAGTCATCAAATGCCATCAGCTGTAAACCATGGACAGACACTAACTACACACATCAAGCTGACAAAGGCAGGAAACAAACCCTTAAGGTAAACTTGGAGGACTCTTCCATTCCCAAAACACTCACAATATGAATAGCAATTATTTCCCCCCCCTGTTTTCCTTTTAGATTACAGGTGGACAGACTTCATGGAAAAAGAAGGAAAAAAAAGGTATGACACAAGTCTTACAAGTCTTTCTGCCCCACCTGCCTGCAGCACATACTCACCACTTGATTTCCTCACAGTCCCACAGCTAAAGGCCCACCTAGGATCAAGGAACTGTTTGCAGCTAGATGTCATATGCTTCAAGGCAGTCGCAGTATATTTTGTGCACTGTCTCTCACATGGTAGTTGGGATCACAGAGGGCTACTTTGGTAGAAATTATTTCTTTCCAGAAAGCACATTTGGTTACTACTTCTGCAGTCTTATGATTTGGCCCAATTTTCACAAATTAGGATTTTTTTTCTACACCAGTAACCTTTTTTCTCTTCCTTTTTTTAAGCCTAAGATGATACAAGGTTGCCTGATTCAGCACCACTTCTGACTTTTGACAGGAAGTAAGAAATAGAATGGCTTGAAGGCAGTTATACCAGCTTAAGAGTAAAACAAACTAGCTATATGGCGGGTCCAAAGAGTACAGATTGCAAGAAAGAAAGAAACTATGGAAGGGAAGTTATTGTTTAACCTGCATCTCAGACTACACACAAGAGATTGATAGAGTACGAGTGGAAGCCGGAACATTTGGATTGCCAGTCTGAAAGAGTGTATTAGTACACAAACCAGAACTGAATACTTGGACTTTTTCTTCAAATTCCCCCGGAAATCCACTTCTCAGATGGCCTTTTTTTTGGTTGTTTCCTCTTCCCCAACCCAACAAAAAAAGTGTTAAAATGAAGAGAAAATGTGAAAACCACGCTACCACAGTCCTTTTGCTGACGGATTTGTCAGCAATGCTGCCTGCCTGCATCCCCACAGTGAGAGGAGCAGGTGAAACTCCTCTCAGCTGCTCCAGTATACAACACAACACATGGGAGACAGAGGAGACTGCAAGAGGAATCAGCATTTTTAGAGTGCAACACTCTGACCTATTTTAAAAACACCTAGAGAAGGATGACACAAGGCACACCTTAAAAGGGGCTTTTCCTCTCTGCAGATCATACTGGGAGCCTGGGGAGACATGTTCAACTCAGAGCAACCATGTTTTGAGCTTGGAGCATCCATGTTTTCATCAAATGGATCCAGTGAAGGGCCCTGAAGTTGTGACATGCACCGCACTGTCATGTGCCAAGAAAAGAAGACAGACCAGGGAAGGACCCAAAGACAGTCACAGCTCTGAGGATGTGCCTGAGGTGGGATGGGACAAAAGTCAGCTCCCTTTCCTGCACAAAGCCAGGAGCAGTAATCACCAATGGAGCACTGAGCATTACCCCTCACAGCCACAACATCCACACCTGCACATGCTGTGCACAGCTGCACCCAAGTGCAGGAATTTCAAACTTGAACTTCAGTTTGCGTAAAAGCCTGATTACTACAAGCACCATCAGGTACTTTCAACCTATTCATTCCCAAAGAGCATCATGTGCCTTAACCTCAGGTGGGAGGAACTGATCACTGTGACTCCTGTGCTACGTCAGTGAGCACTGGCTGACTGTCCCAGTTCTGCTGCCACCAAGGGGAACGGACCCAGCCATTCCCATCTCTGGGAACAGCGGTGCAAAGCAGTTCCTCCCAGGTGAGAGCTGTGCAAGTGCGTAAGAAGAGTCACACACTGGACTATTTTCTCCAGGAGAGCAAGCCCTTAGCATCAAGCAGAACATGCTGACATTGTACCCAATTCCTATGCAAGCCAAGGCATCAGGCTGAGAAAATTAGTTCGGCTCATTGCCAAGTATAGAAAAACACTCTTTGACACAATACAATTCTGGCACACAGTATTATTTTGCCTTCCCATAGAGGTAGAAAGCCAGCAGTAGGCATTCTTGTACCTGCCAGAGGGCTAATGGCTGACTATGCTTTTAAGAAATATGGGTTATTTTTAGTTGTCTGGTTTCAGTCTGTGTCTTGTACCTCCTCACCAAGACTGGTCAGTTCCTTTACAAAGTCTATTTGCTTCTGTTATCTGCTGTTGACAGGATGAACTATAAAACCAGAACATTTTGAGGGTGGAGCTCTGGGTCATTTCTGTATTTTTCAGCGGAGAAAAGTTTATTTCAGCTCTAGGTTGTTCTGTACACTCTTAAGCATATAAGGAAATTGGACCATAGCAACAAGCTTTTGAAATTACAAAACTTCCCACACCGAGGAAGTGAGACAGGTGCACAAAAGGGAAAAAGAAGGAAAGAAGCCATACTGCAGCTCACATTTATAAAAAGACAAAACACTAGTTAGCAAACTAGGTGAAATTCATGCATTGGAGTCGAAACTGAGAGAAAAGGTTTGCCTTTGCAGACCTGGAAAAGGATAATAAAACAGTTCTTTGACCTCTCAAGCAAAGAGAGCTATCATCAGTTTTCAATCCACTGCAAGCGAGGCAGTCAGAAACACAATAAACAAGCAATATATTTTCACTTGTGGCAGTTATATTGTACTTGTCACATATTTCTTCCAATATCCCCATTATGCACAGAAAAGTATGAACTAAAAGCCTCATTTTTCCCTATTCTTTTTTTTTTGAGCAACATCCAGAGCACATAGTATTCCCCAAAAACCAGTAAAAGCATTCTTGCTGTCATGCTACAAGAGCATTTTCCTCTTTAAGTTTATTTTTAGCTTTCACTTCCAAATCAAAGAATGGTAGTTATATCATCCCATTTAAAGATGCGAGTTCTTCCCCACAGGAGTCAAAAAAGTCTAAAAAATCACCTGGCAGTTTATTGTCCAGTCTTAGACTCCAGCTTTGCTATAGAGTACAGCTGAGAACAAATTCTGTTCTGTGGCACAAGACAGGCAATCCAGAGTTAAATAGAATTGGTATTTAGACATATTTAAATTCCCACCATACCTTCTGTTCTCCGTGCAGAGATGAGCTTCACTTCTCTGACTTACCCACAAAAAAATGCACAGGGAAAAGCAATCTCCAAGCATCCAGTGGACACACACACACAGACTGTTCCACAAGGAGGAGTTTTTCCAGCCTTACCCTATAAAGCTGAGAGCAAGATCAGCACACCCACACTAAGATATACTGGAGCAGTAGACAGGAAGATGCTCCCTACTTGGCCAGGTAATGTGCGCAGCACCAGGAAACTCCACATATGGAGAAGGGGGAGGTGGTTCAGTGAAAAGCATCCGTGAGCCACTGTGCAAAGGGTAATTGCGAGCAAAGAAACCAAACAAACATTCTTCCGTCTGTGCCCGACACAGCCATTTCACCCAGCTACAATACCTGCTTTCACTTTGAAAATGAAAAGCTTGGCTAACTGAACAGCTTTCATGGCTGTTCTTACACACACGCGTACATATACCTATCTCATGCATAATTACCACATAAAGTACACGCTTTACAGCCAGTCCCAAGCAAAGATCCAGGTTTTGACACCTATTTATATATCTTGCTCCTGAAGAAAAAACTCCTGGAGGCAATGTCGAAATAAGGATCAAGTAATGCTCAGCAGGAGCAGATGCACCGTGACACACATACAGATACAGCCAGCTATTCCCAACAATCATGAATTTTAAGCCCTCTGGATAACAAAAGCAGCAAGACCAAGGATTGCAGGCATGGGAGAGCTGTGGATTGGGGCATTTCCATGCACAGCCGGAGACAGAAGCGCTACTGCCTCTGAAGACTCGTCCTGCTGGTGCTGCCTCCTCCTTCGGGCTCCCAGGAGCATTCAAGAGCACCCAGAGGTGCCACCCATCTCCGATGTCCCTTCACTGTTACCGACTCCCCAGACAGAAACCCCTGCTTTGAAGGAGGCTGGATTAGAGACCACCTGACGCCCCCTCCAATCTGAATTATGCCACGATCCCAAAGTTCAGCTTTGCTTTTAAGTACTTTACTAGCAAAAAGCCACGGTTTCGTACACACACGCAGGCAGAGGGGTTAAAAGACCAGCTCCCACCTCTCCATCCCTCCTTCACCAGCCACACAAAGCCCTAGGCTTCATCACCCCATCGCCTAGCACGGGTCCAGCTCCTCAATTCTTTGTGTTTGCCCAAAGCGCCCGCCCCTCCAGCCGAAGCCAGGACGGGGTGCTTGGCAGAAACTGTGGGCTGAGCCCCGATTCCAGCCCAACCTCTGCGCCGGGACCCCACGCATGCGGCCCCGAAGGGCTCCCCGCTCGCAAAGCCCGGGGGCTGAGAACAACTCCCTTTGTTAAATGAATGAGCCGGGGAGGCAGGAGCGGGGAGACAGGAGGGGGAAGTCAGGAGGGGAAAGGCAGGCTCAGTACCCCCTTCTAAAAGAAAATTTAAAAAGAAGGGGGAAAGCGAGGGGCTGAAGAAGAACGAATCCGTCCGCTCAATCCCCGCGCAAACTTCCCGGTTACAAAACAAGCGAGGAAATCCCCTTCCCCGGCGCGGCGGGACTCACCTTCCGCCCGCCGCAAGGTGCTGCCCGGCTCTCCCCCGCTCCCCGCCCGGCCCCNACCCTGCCCGCCTTGCCGCGGCTATTGGCTCCGGGGGGCCCGCCCCGCAGCCCCCCTGCCGCCAAGGTGGGCAGCCGGGCCCGCCGGGGCGGGGAAGGCAGCGGGGAGGGGGCAGGTCCTTCCCGCTTCGCTCGGCTGCGGCCGGGGCGCGGCATCGCAGCCGAGTGGCCCGCGGTGGAAAGTTTTTTTTGGGAGGGGGTGGTACCTTCCCGGAGCAGCAGATCGGGACCCCGGAGCGTGGTGCGCCTCGGCGCTGCCTCGGGAAGCCGCGGGCTGTGCTCCGGCCGTGCTGCGGCTGCAGGGGGCTCCCGGAGCCCCGCAGCTCCGCGGGGCAGAGGGCGGGAGCGGCGCTGGCCTGCCTGAGACGTAGAAGTCTTTGGTGATCACGCCATCAGCGGAGCTGCCACGCGGGGAGTGGATCGCCGGCAGTTGCACCCTTGGCGGGCGGCGCTGCGATGACTTTATTTCTGCTGCTCGTATCGCGCTGCGCTATCGCGGAGCCGGCTCCATTGTGCTGAGGACTGTGTGCGTGCAGATCCAAAAAAGGCAAGAATAAAATGGGCTCTGCCCTGCTGCTGTGTTGCACAAGCCGAGGCGTCTATACCTTATATTGCCGAGATCCGGGTGTTCCCTCTCCCCGTGATCCAAAGCTTGCTGGAAACTTGTCACTCTAGTTAACAGGAGTTTTCGGCTCAGCCCTTGTGCTGTGCCTGGAGAGAAAAAGAGGAGGGGTTTGACTGCACGTACAGCGCAGGGCTCTCGAGAAGAGAGCACGGGCGTGCTGAGGTGTTCCTGGGACGCGCTCTCTAGAGATAAGAAGGTGAAATGTTGAAGTGAAGCAGGTAGATACAGGCAAAAGGGAGACAAGCTTTATTGTACCAACATTTATCAGTTCCCGTGATAAATTTGTTCGGGAGTTAAACCAGCAGAAAATTAACATCGCAAAAGTAAACAAATGGAGGAAACGAGAATGCGAGTCTGGGACTGATAGGGAGAGTGGGACTGCCACAGAGCTGATTTCAGTCAGCTGAACCTGCTGTGGAATTGCACACTTCGAAGCACTTCCCTCTGCCGGATACATCTAACATTGGATTCAAATCCACTCACACAGGCAGATTGCATGAGCTCCCTCAAGCACTGCCTGGCCGTAGTTTGGTTGCAACATAAAGGTTTTTATGTAGTTCAGGGTAATCTGTATCAGTCACTTAACTTCAAAGACAGGCTCCGACTGTCAAGAATCCCAGAGATACATGGGAGTTTACAGGATTGCTGCTGGGGGGCGGAACTGAGGCAAAAACCATGCAGCTCAGCTTAAATGCAGGATCCATAAAGGGGGCTCCATCAAAGCTGGAGTTAAAACCCAACAGTTACCCTTTGGCCCTGAACTGAGAGCTGAAGAGTGACTTCCTTTTGTACCACACTTGAAATCCCAAAGCCCTTTCAGAAACATGGATGCATCCTGATAATTTTAAAAATACACTTTTGAAGCCAGGCAAGAGATCAGCCCAAAATACTCCATAAACATGCCTTGTTTGACAAGACATTTTGCCAAATACATTCGTTCAACCACATGGAGAATGAGCAAATCAGGTAATTCCAGTGGTTGACCTAAGGCCTGGTCTGTATACACATGGTGTACTGCACTCTGCTCAGCCCTGGTGAGGTGCATCTGGAGTGCTGTGACCGCTTCTGGGCTCCTCAGTCCAAGAGAGACATGAAGCTCCTGGAGTGGGTCCACAAAGAGCTATAAATATGATGAGGGGACTGGAGCATCTCTCTTATGAGGAAAGGCTGAGGGAGCTGGGCCTGTTCAGCCTTGAGACAATAGAGAGGAGACAATTAACACACAGGTTAACTCAGTTCAGAAATTCTTTCAATTAAACCTTTGTATATTTGCTGCCAGGGGATCTCACCAAAACTTTCATAATTCTTACATTTTGCTATTTTCCTACTCTGTAGTAATGTGGAATACTAATGAGAAATCCTGAAGGAAGATCAAGGAATTACAATACTTAGAGTTTTCTGAATTCACCCAAAGTTCAAGACTCCTATGTCTGAAACTATTGCTGGATATTTCAGAGGGAGTTCCTAAACAAAAGGAGGAAGATGTCCATGAACAGCGTAAGAATAGGATAAAAAGCTACCACTGAAAACCAGAATTTGGTACTTGAGAAAGGAATGAGTGAAATGTAAATCATTTTATTTGCATTTCTAAGCACTCAGACCTAAGTGTTCAGGGGTTTTCAGGGAAAGGATCCATCTTGCCTTGCACTCAGGTTAAAGTCAGATGGCCCTTTTCCAGTATGAAGGAAAAAGAGAATTTCTTGCACCTCAAAATGGTCTCCCGTGTTCTGTGGGAAGAAGCCTGGCACCAGACCCCAGCCTCTAAGACCAACTCTGTTGAACAATCAATTTTACAGTGATCACATAAGAACTGCATTTTGCTCCCCTTCAGGCACACAGCAGAACTAGCAGTACAGCTGCGGTAGGGCACAGCCTGATGGTTCCTTCTTTGTCAGCAGCACCAGTATCAATAGTTCTTACTCTGCTGTGCATCTCTGTTCCTGAGCTACCCTCTGCACTGTGCCAGCACAGCTATTTGTGCAGCTATGTAATGGAAGGGATCAAAGAACTGGTCCACCTAGGAGTTTTCCTAGGTGTTTTTAGCTAGATCAAATCCCCAAATATTTTGGCTGACTCGATGCAGGAGGAACACAAGAGCATGTGAAATCACAGGAGCTGAAGCTTAGCTGAGGGACAGCAACTTGTTGGGATGTGCCCAATTAGTCACCTGCATTAACCTGTCAAGTAATTTAATCTGCTCAAGCAGAGACAAATTGGACTCAGCCTACATGGAAGAAACCAGAGTTCATGAATGACTTGAAAACTAATTACAAGTTTCTAGGTCTTAGTAGCAGGGAAAGGAAAAAGACAAAAAGAAAAAAATGGAGTCCTATAGTTATACAACACACAATTACAAAGTTCCTCAGCGAAATATCTTACTGTGAAGATGCAGAAACAGCAAGCACCAGCAAGCAAAACTGAAGGTGATGGCGGGTCAGCACACTGCTGCCTGGAGGTTTCTCACCCAGTAAATCAGAAGTCAGTCCAGCAAAGTAATGTTGTTATAGCAGTGTGAAGAGGAAGATGGACTATGATTCATCACTGCCCTACATAGCATATAAGTTTGTACAGCTCTGCAAAATGTGTGCAAAACACTTTCAAATCACAACTATTTCCTTTTCCTTTTGTCCAGATAATGCAGTACATTAAAGCAGTGAGGAATGTGTTTCTGGACACAAATCTATGATGCACAAATGTTTTTGCTAAACAAACACACAAAAGCACGACAGCAACAATCTTTCATTTCCTCAGTAAGTTTTAGGGAGTTTTAGTGCCAGAAAAGCAAAGTAAAAAATAACAAAAGGGCCAGAACACCTGACTAGCACAAAGCAGCATCTGGTTCCCATCTTATAGATCCTGATGCTAGATGGTGTGTAATACCCATCACAACAGAAGTTAAAATCACTTCCAAAATGTATACAAATAGCACATTACCTCTGATGCATATTTAACATGGACATGCACCTTCTACCATCCTGGAGAAAGGTTTGCTAAGATTTCTCTGCCTAGAATGAGTTCGAATACATGAGTAAGAACCAGGCCCACCATCTTGGCAAAAGCTGGCTCTGGGTTACACTTTTTTGATATTAGCACTGAAGTTGAAAATCTAGCTTATGCACAAACATTTCTCAGTATTTGACTATATGCAGTTGTGTCACTCTGGATGAATAGTTAGACCATCATACTGTACACGTTCCCACTTGCCACTTAGTCCTCCATTTCTGTACTGAAAAGCTCACAGTAAAGGGTCTGGATTGCTCTGGTACAGTTATAACAGTAATTACAAATTGTTACCTTTTTTTTTTTAATGCTTAAATCCCAAATAATTCTGATTCTTCTTATGGGTTACTTACTTGTTGGTTAAGTTACCCTATAGTTGGTTGAAAACTCACAGGAACCTTCATGCCATTCCAATTTTAAATAATCTCTTACCGCTTCATTGAAGTCCTGGAATCTTGCAAAACCTCTGGTGATGAATACACTTTTACATTCCAGATCTCCTTTAGCCAGGAAATTGCACAGAGACAGCTAAGAGCGTTCAGTGCTTTGGTGAGCAGTCAGCAAGTCGGGGAATACTAGGGAAGCCACAAATGACTGTTTGATTCTGGAAGCCTTGTGTATCTCTGGAAGTCATAAAATACAGATGGGCAATGGCTTAACAGTGAGGTCAGTCTTTGATTCATTAGCTAACAGCTGAATTTAAGCACATATATCTGAGTTTTGAGGCATGCTGCTAATTCAAGCTTAAAAGCAAGGGGGGAGTTTTACTCTGCGCTGTGAGTTTCTTTGGAGCTGTACAGAATTCTGGCTTTGGCTTAGATTTTGTATGTTCTCTCAATGATCTAAATAGTTTGGGTTTTGGAAAAATATTACTAGGCACTGGTAATCTTAGGTAAAAAACATATTTAAATGCCGTAAGCTCTTTTTTGTGGGTGGAGGTATAAACTTCAAACACTGAAGTCACTGGATCTATAAGAATTCACACCACAGGCTGACCGTTCGTATGTAAATCCTACATTGTGCAACAATCTGTGGAGATGAGTGCCATAACAGAAGAGCCTGTTTTCAGATGTTAAAAACAGTACTGATGTACTCCAAAACGAAGAATTAGGTTCAGAATTTCGTCTTTCAATCTCCCAACTGCAGTCATAGCTATGGCTCCCTACATCAAACTTCCCTCTGCCTGTAGTCCAAAAAACCCCTATCCCTGCCTGCGCCCATTCTTCTCCAGCTGTTTCAAGAAATATCTACTCATTCCTACTTCCTCTCCTTTCCCGTTTGTTCCACCTCCCAGCCTTATTTAATCATTCACCTTATCTGGAAAGTCCTTTTCCTCCCTGATCCCACCAGCCAACCTCAGGCAAGGATGTGAATACAGTCTAGACACTCTTTTAGTGATCCATGTTCCAGCTTGACTGGAAATTATCATAGAATGATTTAAGGTGGGAAGGGACCTCAAAGGCCATTTTGTTCCAACTCCCCTGCCATAGGCAGGGGTACTTTCCACTAGATCAGGTTGCTCAAAGCCCCATCCAACCTGGCCTCAAACACTTTGAAGGGATGGGGCATCCACAGCTTCTCTGGGCATCCCATTCCAGTTCTTCGCCACTTTTGTAGTGAAGAATCGTGGCAGCAGCTCAGTTTTACAAAACACAGGCAGCAGCAGACAAAGAACAAGGCACCCAGGGAGAGCAAGAGGAGCACCGCTGAGAGGGAGGGGAGGGAAGGGGGAGGTCGTAAATACTGCTTATTCACTTGGGCCTTTGGAGCATGAAGGAATTGCTGCCAGTGAAGGAAGTGTGGAAAGTAGCATAGTAACAACAGGCAGGCAAACAGCTCAAGCACATGAGAGCCTGTCTCCCAAGTGACAAAATACCTGCAGAAATCACAGAACAATCTATGGTTGCTGGCTCTTGTTCAGTGACCAGTACGAGGTCCTGGCCTGTGATATTGTGAGGCACAGCCTTCTTAGAACTGTTTGGGTGACTGCCCTGGCCTCAGGTGTGAACTGGTTCTTTGCACTGTCCCAGAACCATGACTCTAATTTTCTCTCCTCAATATAAAGAAATCAGAAAAAAATTACTCAGTACTGCTCAAAATGTAAATTTGCTACCTAGAAGAGTTTTCCCAACAGACAAGTCTATGACAGGTTTTCCTTACAGGATTCAGCTTACAGAGTTACAATGGTTTTATAACAGTCACTCAGAATCACTTTTCCATTCATTTTATTGTGGTTTACTGTAGACCTATGATGAGAAAAACCCTCCTCTGTGAGAACGTGGAAGAACACAGTAGAAATAGATTTATGCGTTTCTTGGGCTCAACAGCTCCTGCTGAACCAGTAAGAAAACAAGAATAACACTACTGAAAGTGAAATCAATCCAAATTATTCTGAACTATGTTATTTTTTAAAATTTTATTTTACCTATAAGTGGGGAGAAATAAAAAAGAAAGCATAACATCAAGGGAGAAAACTCCGGAATGTGGAAAAAGAAGAGTGCGCTAAACTTACCTTTCATTAGGGACTCCCCAAGTTTAATGGGCTATCGTATAAAGAAAGCAATAATAAAAATAATTTTAAAATCAATTAGCTTTTCCTCTCTTTATTGATTTTTAAAAATAATGCCTCTGGAGAGCTTTCACTTCCAGTATCAAGGCTTAAAATCATAGCTAGGTAATGCAAGATACAGTCTGAATGAGACATCAGACAGAGACTACTAATCTAGGGATTTTATTACTCAAAACCTAACAAAAGCAGCTCATTTTTCTATGCAGAAGCTCTTAGTTGCACGGGAGGACACTGCAAACAGAGGAGGGTGAGGCTGAGAGAAATTTTAACATCGTAATGGTACCACAAAAGTAGATTCTTTTGCTGGTTTTGCTGAGCTTATTCAAACTGAATGACTCTGAAGACTTGATCCTGTTTTAACTGAAGCCAGTGAAAGATTTGCCACACATTTCAGAGTACAAAACCAGCCCTTCAGTTATAGCACCTCTGCCAGATTTTGTTTCACACGCTGCCAAAATGTCATAGCTTGAATCACTTCAGTAGCTTGAGCCATTTAAAACTGGACTGAATAAAACCATGGAGAATAAACTGCAGAGAGGAATCTTCCCCTGTTCTTTCCCTTATCTCTGCTCTTCTGCCTCACTGGGTTACATGAATAGCAACCAAAAACTGCAGAGCACTGGCAGACACGGTGTCTCTGGGCATTTCGGATGTTTCACAAGCAAGCTGTGAAAATATGAAACCTCTGTCCTTCACTTCTACCTATTTGCATTATGTCCAAGAGGGCCTAAGTGGATCATAACAAAAAGATTATAGAGTAGCTGACTTCAGATGTTTTGGAAAAACTGCATTGAATTTGAGAGATTTCGTGGCAGCTTCAAACATCAGTGCAGTACAATTTTATTAAAGTGCAAAGTAAAGGTCTTTAGCAACATAATCTGAACTGACCTGGAGCAGACAAAATATCATAGAAACAGCAAGATAATTCAAGTTATTAGCTCATCAAAAAGCTGGAGACATGGAACACCCTGTTTGATAGACCCTATAGAGGGAGCTATATAAGCTCAGGGGCAATTTGGCTGAGGACAGTTACACTGATAATTTAATTATACTGGTTGGTCACACTAGAACCAGAGTTACACTAGAGATATAGATCACAATGAGCCTGCCAAGAGAGCTGGCCCTGCAGAATTCCTTTGATATGATGTACATCTCAGTGCTGTCCAAATCACTGATGAGTCACGGATTGTTCTGCAGGACACAGGAAATCTTAATAAATTATTTTATGGCATAATCCTTTCCTAATGATTCCTTGTATATACCTGCAGGAATTGCTAAATAACAACATACAACCCCCTAAGATTTTTCACTGGCTGCCTTGGCGTACCACATAGGTCTTGCAAAATTGCCAGGTTAAAACTGAGGTTTCAGGAATATGCCAGCCTCTAACTTTATGTTGCTGTCAAGCTGCCTCTGCAGTCAGAGGAATGTCAAGTTGCACTGGCTGTAATTGGCCATAATATCGCTGATGAGGTTTCTATCCTGAATCTCACCATCTTGTCTCAATTTGTTAATTAACAGTTTTAGGGATGGCTATTTTGCCTTTCTTTTTGCCACATTTTCTGGGATATGTAGAGATTATTATCAAATTATTACATTCTTACCAAGTAATTAACTTCATCAGCATAAATTAATCACCAAACCATCCTAGGAGCTGTATCGCAGATGGGGAAAATGAGGTAAGAGCTCAATCCGTAGCCTCAGGCTCTGCAGCAAAACTACTGCAATAATGCCTCTTGAATTCAGGAGTTCCTACTTCCCATTTCTGCTCTCAGACTAAATCAATCCTTTAAGCTGCCTCTGAAAGCTTCCAATTGCATCAAATATAAACCTTGTGGAAGAGACCTGGGCCTGCAGTCATACAGAGAACTAATCTTCAGCAGGCAGGTGAACTATAGGGAAGAAACATTTAATATTGCCATTTGCAATTGGCAGCCTCTGTCCACAGGCTTTGCGTTCGCAGAGAGCAGCCCTGCAGGAAACTGTGATACTGAAACTGATTCTCTGGTGCCAGTGGCCTTTATCCCACACAGAGATGAAGGTGCAAATGGCTGTCTAGAGAAAAAGGGCCTAGCGGCCCAAGGTAGATGATTTTCAAAAAACAGTGCAGAAAGTGAGTCAACTGCTGATGTGTGCGGACTGTGTTTGAAACAAGAGGGGAAAGCTACTTGCTGAAGGGAAACTGGGTTTGGGAACGTTTAAGTTTCAGGATGGACAATGCTCTGTTGCAAAATCTGTGTATTGAGGATTTCTTATTTTGCCTCTATGGCTAGATTTCTGGGAAGAGCACTTTCCATAAAACTATATTCAAGAAACCCATGCTGAAGTAATTGTTTTTCCCCTTTAGTTTTTAAGTGGTTACAAAACAATGAAGGTCTCAGTTCTTTACACTTTGCAGGGGAGAATGCACAAAGACTTGCTTAATCTCTTTCAGTTCAGCGCTTTAATTCTCATGGGTATCCAGTTGCAAGGTATCTGTATCAGTCTCTGAGTTCTCAGCTGTGCATCAAACTGTTGGCTCTTGTTTTAACATGCTGTTTCAGAGCTGACCAGGTTTCAGCATGAACATGTGAGGGCTGCTGTGCCTAAATCCGTTTGACGTTGGCAGAGGAGCAGCATCACAAACCCAGAAAGTGCTTGCTCTGGTGATGAAATGCCAAGTAAGCACTTTCACAATGCCAGGCTAATCTTAACGCTGATGTTTGCCATCCAGAAGGAAGCAAGGAGGCACATCACCAAGGAAGATTTGAATGCTTCCTGATTGGTTTCCCAAATAATTATTTCATTTGCTTCTAACTAAGGCTAGCTTGCAATTCAAGTTTTATATGGTTTTCTCAACTGCAAACTGCAATTAAGGAATCAGAAGGCAAGATGCAAACTATACCACAGGATCCGCTAAGAAAAAATGGTGAAACCAGACAAATTAATTTCAAATTTATTTCCTCCTGTTATTGCCAGACAGTCTCAAATGCAAAGTGAAAAAAACCAACATAAACATATTTATAGCTAATGTAATAAATTAACACCTGTATGCTATATTAATGTGTGAAATTTGCTAAATTAGAATGCTAAATTAAAATGCTATATTTGGCTCAGTCACTTAGCAACTGCTGCATCAGTTTAAGACATTTCCATTCTGCAGCTGTTAGCTGGTACCTCAGGCTGGAGCTCCCATAGAATCATAGAATGCTTTGAGTTGGAAGTGACCTTAAAGCCCATCTTGTTCTAGTCCCCCCTACCATGGGCAGGGACACCTTCTACTTGACCAAGTTACTCAAAGCCCCATCCAACCTGGCTTTTAACACTTCCAGGGATGGGGCAGCCACAGCTTCCCTGGGCAATGTGTGATGGTGCCTCACCACCCTCACAGGGAAGAATTTCTTCCTGGTATCTAATCTAAATGTACCCTCTTTCAGTTTAAAGCCATTTTCTCTTGTTCTCTGACTCTATGCCCCTGTTGAAAATCCCTCTCCAGCTCTCTTGTAGCCCCTTTAGGTACTGGAAGGTGCCTCTCCAGGAGACTGGAAGGTCTTCCTGGAGACTTCTCCAGGCTGAACAACCCCAACTCTCTCAGCCTGTCTCCACAGCAGAGGTGCTCCAGCCTCCTGATAATTTTTGCAGCACTAGTCAGATCCATGTCTTCTCCATGCTGAGGACTCCAGAGCTGGATTCAATACTCCAGGTGGGGTTTCACAAGAGCAGAGGGGCAGAATCCCCTCCCTCGCCCTGCTGCCCGTGCTGTTTGGATGCAGCCCAGGACACTGTTGGGCTGTGAGAGCACATTGCTGGGTCATATCCAGCCTCTCATCCACCAGCTCCCCAAGTCTTTTTCTCAGGGCTGCAATCAATCCATTCATTCTCCAGTCTGTATTGACACCAGCAGCTGCCCCAATTCACATGAAGCATCTTGCACTTGGCCTTGTTGAACCTCATGAAGTTCCCACAGGCCCGCTTCTCCGGCTTGTCCAGATCCCTCTGGATGGCATCCCATCCTCCAGGAGCATCAGCTGCACCACACATCTTTGTGTCATCTGCAGGCTTGCTGAGGATGCACTCATCCCTCCAGCAAAGTCAGCAGAAGGAAATGCGGGCCTGCATTTTGCCTGCTCCTCTCCAAAACCAAGTGTCTTAACTCAGATACATCTTTCTCAACTATCTACTAGTTTGGTTTTGTCATCAGGTAGAAGCCTCGGCACCTGTTCATTCTGACAGCTCTGAGGTGAAGCAGTACCCCACACCAGAGAGGCAGAACAAGCAGCTACATCTTAAACTGTTCACAGCAATACTCACCAGAGTGTACCAAATAGTGCCTGAAGCAAGGATGAAAGTAGAATTGCGAAAAAGCATGGAAGTGCCCAAGAAAATAATCACAGGAAAAATTGCTACAGGAATTTTGTCACAGTACAACAAACTAGTTAGAGACTACCCTGCCAAAAAGAAGGACTATAAGGGTTAGAACACACCCCCGGGAAAAGGGACATCTAGTCTTGGTCCAAGCTCTCTTGACTACTTCACTGCAATGCTGTGGTTATTTATTTACTTGTTTCCTGATGTGACTGTGAGTGCTGTGATGTGTGTTCAGGTCAGTGCTGTCCTCTGTGAGGCAGGTGTGCCTGGGGCACAACTTCCAGACCACAGCTCTCAGTGGATGCAGACAAAGGAATGCCTACTCTGAGGAACATGGGTAGAATTAAGAGCAACACAGGAGCTGAACTGCTTGCCAAGAAAAATTCAGAAAGCAAGAAACTTTGCCAGCCAGAAAGAAATCACTTGGACTGGTGATTTTGAAGGACAATGCTTGTGAACCTACACACCTAAACTCCAAAAGAATGCTCAAAAATTAATATTTTGATCCTTGGATATTCCTGCCAGAGAACACTACTGGAATAAACAAATTCAATAAGTTACATTTGCAGAAAGAGAATATCTGTGGGATGGTGCTTACATTTTCTTGTTCAAATGGATCAAAGAAGTTTCTCTCTAGAAGCTGCAGCATCTCCAGCTTCACTGAATGCTCTTGGGCAGGGCATAATGGTGCATGTGGAGCAATGGGGGCACCAGGTCCACCAGGTATCATCTGCTATTCATCAGGCTGGAACTACCTCAAGCACATAGATGCTTTCTCCCATGCTTTCCTTTGGCAAGAAGAACTACACAAAATCCATAAGAACAGCACTGCAGCCTCTATAATAAAATTTAAGATAAGGATGGTGCCATCATGCTCAGTCACAAAGAAGCAATTAGCATGCTGGAAAAGCTGCTTGTTTTATTAATCATCCTAGTTTTTCATTGTGTTGTCTTTCTTCATGCACATAAAAAGTGAGGGAACTGCTATCTGCTCTTAGCCTGTGTATAGCCTGCATAGTCACCAGGGGTGCCACAATCTTTGGCTGATGCATCTCAGTTTTAAAAACTAAGCAGACAAAACATGCACCCAGCCTAGGCTACAGAGTCATTAAATCCCATTAAATGCCTATACAGGAAAATCATACCTGAACCACATGTCTTATACAGACCAAGATCAAGGCTTACATCTGATGTTTTTATCAGTACCCACAATGGCAAGGCCATGGCTTGTAGGCACCACCATAACAGTAATTATGAGTAATAATTTCCAACCTAAAGGATCCGGTAATAATTTGCCAAGCCTGAACTCACAGCTCGAGCATGACACACATACACACATCCAAACCACCCACTGGTACTGCAAAAAGCAGGAGTTACTGTGCTTATTTATTTATTTCCACTGGGAGCAGCACATCCTATTGTAGAAATGGAGGAAAACCATCCAACATTGCAGATACATGACTAATCTCTGTAACAAACAGGCACCAAAAATATACCCAGGAAAACAACCTAATAAGCTGAGTGGGCCGCATCCTCCTCTGCTCAGTATCCTTGATAGTCATTTACATTATGCCAGGGAGTAGGATAACAAGAGTTCATCACCTCTGTTTTGTTCTGCACCATGTACATGTTCTGCACATACACAAATCAGAGCCGTTAAAAAAAATTATCTTCAGCGTATGTGCTATTATAGTCAAACCACTAGTAAGTCCACTTAAGCTTTTGTTAGCCTAGGTAGGAATTGCATGTGGTTCCTTCCTACTACAGGAGCTAAATTTCCTTCAGCAGATGGTCCTCAGGTTCAATAAGTAAATGTAGAACAGAAGATTTGTGTTGAAACATGAAAAAGAAGTAAGCAGGCTGCTATTATTAAACAAATTCCAATCAGAGATTGCCAGTGCCTATATCTTTCCCTGGTTTTCCTTCCCAAACCCGGGAAGATAATGTGATGACTGAGAAGATCACAAAAACAGCAGGTTACAAAGCTTACTAGTAAGGGAAAATAAACTGAAATGCATTACCATAAGTGCTTTTAAAAAATAAATCAGCTCAGCAAGCAGCCCAAATCCTCAAAACCTATATATGAAGTTCTCTACTTCCAAAGTGTTTCCCCTCTTCAACCTTCTAGGTCTGTTTAGGGGGTTTTTTTAAGAGCACAATTATTTGAAGGTATTCAGGGTGAGCAGAAATGCAGCCAAAATTATTGGTTTGCATGGTGTGAAGAATGAGAGATTTCCCTTTTAAGTCCACTGTGCAAACTACTTCAGAAACCAGTTAATTAAGTCTTGGTCTACTTCATAAAATACTAGAAAAAAGATCTTTTGTAGGTTTACAGACAGTATACAGAGCAGGATTTGCACTTGCCGAGGACTTACCAGCAGACCATGTCAAGCAGAATCTCCTCACTGACAGTTTTGCATATCCAAATAACCCAAAAAACCCCCATGCACAGCCTACACACACACAGTGACAACACCCTGACGGCTGCTAGTTGTCAACCCAGGTAGAGCTTGGCAAAACCAGAGTAGGGTTCGCCCCTTTTGCTGTTTACCTGCATGTTTTCCATGAGTCTTTCCTTCATGACCTGCTAGTTTAACATAGACAACATGGCACAAAACAACCAGTTTAATGGGCTCACAGGATGCAATCATGCAAAATCCCAAATAAGTAGGGAACTTTGACCTCACCTGTTTATGTCACCCTTCTTGCCCTAATCCTCACTTTCGCCTGTTTAGCTCAGTTTTCTTTGTGGCAACACACCAACTACTCCACTGAAGTCCCGAGAGATCCCATTTTCCTTGTCAAAAATCAGTTATTTCACAAAATAAACTTGCACGCTTCTTGTGATACTATCTATTTTGGTTAACTCCTTTTACTTCTTACCTGATCTCCATTTGTTTCTAAATTCTCCAGATTTGCTGTAAAGCCTCTGCTTCCATCAAGGCCAGATTAGTTCTCCTGAGAGGCTTATGGGCTAAGCTGCAGTTTGCTGGTTGCTCTGCAGGATGGCCAACGAAGAAATAGCATGCTTGAGACCTCTGCTCCACAGAGATTTGGGTTTTCTTTAAAGTAATTTCACTTTTTGCTTGCAGTGCAATTCCAAAGAAAGCATTATATAGCAATGAAGTCATAATGTCAAAGTGTTATTTACACTTTGATTGCAAGGGAACTGTTTTGTCAGCTATGCCCACTATTTTTGTTTGCTGTGGTGTCACCTTCTGTGGCAGAGAGGGACGTCATTAGGAACATCCACACCAGCACTTCTCTCTTGTCTAACAAAGTAATCATTTAAAGTGTGATCACTGGAACTTACTGCAGATCAAAAGAAAGCAGCTGATGAAACCCAAGTTTGTCTGAGCACATGAGATGACTTTTCTTGTTGTTCCAATTGGAATAGAAAGTTTTGATCCTGCAGTTCATCCACATGCCTGCAATCTGAGCCAAATTCTCCTGTCAGTCACAAGTTTACCACACACATTAGACCAGAGTCCTTCCAGGTGTAAGTCTACAAATTTAGCCTACTGTTACCTATTTTTTTTCTTTTCACTAAATCTTTTATCCAGGCTTCTGGGATGCTGCAGAAACCAAAGTGTATCACACAACCTCCCTATATTAAACATATCAAATAAGTTTAAAGAAGGGTGAGACACGGCTGCCAAAGAATGTACTGACTTCCACGATGTGCACCAGGAGACCTGAAGAAAGCTGGAGCAGAACGATGGCTGGCACCCATGGGGAGTGAGCTCCTCAGACAAGTTCCCTGACCTGAGAAAGCTTGATTCCCAGAGCTCAGTCAGAGGGGACTGCTGGATGAAGAACAAGACAGACAGACTGTCCCTGACCGCCTGCCTGCCTGAGGCAAAGAGTGACACTCACTGAAGCATTTTCAGGGAAGACAATTCTACCCGGTTCATGTGTTACAAAACCAAGCAGCTTATCTAATACAGTAAGAAATGCATAGAAGCCAGAAACTTTCACAGTCACTACTGCATGCCCAAGTCACTTTGAGCTCTGTGGGAAGGAGAAGAAGAATGGATGTCTTCAAAACCACAAGCACTTACAACAAAACAAAATTACAATCTCTATTGTTTGTTAACAGTGCTCAGCCTGCAACATCCAGCTGGGGAGTTCTGACATGCAGCAGGGAGGCTTAAGGATTTTAAAAGGTTTTACATTACAAATTATTACTAACCATCTTTATCAGCACAGAATTTAGAGTCCTAAGGTGGTAACCAAGGACAGCAGAAATTGTGCAAAGAGAACATGTCTCCAGTTTGAAAAAGTACACAGTCTAAGTAGACAAATCAGAGACTACACACTGCTATTTGTGTTTCCAGCCAAACTCATACATCTCAGTTTTTCAAATGCAGTCCAAGTCAGTAGTAACTGAAAAATCTGGGCTTCTGACAGCTATTCCATGTTGTGACTGCAAAGCCTTAGAATCCTTGCCTAGGGCTTCCAAGCTCTACCTCTATACAAACAATACACAATGTTAATTAAATGCACAAAAAGGAGGCTGAAAGAACCCTAATGAAATTTGCAAATCTAAGCATTTGAAGGCTGCAAAATGCCAAAGTGAATGTCAGCTGCACCACCTTAATTATTGCCCTTTGCATATATTCCTTATGGTGGATTTTAATTACCTGAGTTGGTGCTGTTTTTCCACAGGTCCCTGCTTCCTCATTTGGTTCACAAAAAGAGCAACACTCACTTCAAGAGGAGATTGATGTAATTTGTCTTTATGCACCAAGTTTATGGCATCTGAGTCTTAAGTAAGCTGGGTCTCCTTTTGAAATACAGAGCTTACCATGATGAACTTACAAAACCATAATTTAGATCTCTTATGGATATGTCAGTAATCCACCTCTTAAAGCAACAGCAGCTCAATTCCTTTTTTTTCCTCCTAATTTCTTGCATGTTCCAA
This sequence comes from Cnemophilus loriae, assembly GCA_013397755.1. Classification (NCBI taxonomy): domain Eukaryota; kingdom Metazoa; phylum Chordata; class Aves; order Passeriformes; family Corvidae; genus Cnemophilus; species Cnemophilus loriae. The sequence goes on along the minus strand of VZTF01005563.1, from coordinate 173,052 downwards.
AGTCATATTCACTGTAAGCTGGCCAAACCTGAAGAGAGAAAATATTACCTCATTCTATAGTTTTGTATGATTTTCATCATGATAGAACCTCAGCATTTCTTTCTTATTTTTATAATATCCTGGAAGGTGGAGGAGTTATCTCACCAGTCCTATAGGGAACATCTCTTGCTCAGTCGCAGTTTCTCACTTCCCATACATCCTGTCATTTCTGTTTTGTTTGTCCAATATATTCGTCCCCACGCACACCAAACTGTTTAGGTAAATCTTTCTCTACTCCTCCATAGCCAATTCAACACCTTCACAAGGCCAGTCCTAGTTTCCTGTTTATGTCCCCTCTCTCCCATCATCTTCTTATCCAGCCTCTGTCATTCTCCCACCCACTGTTTTATTTTACTGTTGAAGTTCAGCACATCTCCCCAGAACATGAGAAGTGAGATTCTTTTTTAAAACCTCCTGACTTGGCCAAATTTAGGTCAATTTTCACAGGCACAAGAAGTGCAGAGCTGACACACAGCCCATCCTCTTACCAAACAAAAAAAACCCCAAAACCCCAAAATTGAACAAATAACAAAAAAAAACACAGCACAAAAGCATCTGGGCTTCTAAGATATTTTAACACTGAGAAACAACTTATTCCTCTCTTTTCATACCACGAAACGACTAAACATCTCTGGCTGAAATTTCAGGGGGAGGTAGGGATGAATCAGCCCAAAACAGACCCCTGCCTGAAAAGCATCAGAGTTAATTAAAAATAGATAATCTCAAACAGAGGCCCCATTACAAGTCATTAAAGGAAATGGATTATTTTTATTTCAAGTTAGGCTTTTTTGTGGTCTTCATATGAGCTGTGATTACCCTGGTAAGATATCAGTCACATTTCTGAAGACATTTGTAAAGTTACGGTCTACTGACTCTTAACATCAGTTCATTAGATTTATCTCAGATTGTAAACACTGAGGGAATTAGGTTTTCACACATTCTTATTAAATACTTCACCCAAAGGGATCCATGCAGCTAATTGTTATGTTTTGAATATGTTTTAAGTATGTTTTAAATGCATTGCATCCTTTAGCGTACAAAAGGCTACCTTTTAAAATTTTTTCTCCATACTCGCTTTTCACTAGAACCAGTAGGATTCAGTTTCCATTTAATATTTCCAAGTATTGTTCCCTGGTTCATTATAAGTCTGTGTCTTGAAATCTTCAGCATTTATTATCCTTGTTATTGGTGGTTTACCAGCTGGAAATTATGGAATTGGTCTGGAGTGAGCACGTTTGCAAACACTGATGCAGAATCCTACATCACCACGATTTCTTTTAAGCCCCAGCACATAAAAAAAGGTTCAGGCTCTGTCTTTTAAAGGTATATTTACCTCTGAAAGTAAACAAATGTCTTTCTCACTTTCCTGACCTTCAGTTTAAGTTTTGCTCTTACATTCAAGTCAGTTTTCTCCTGTCCTATTTGGGTCCAATTTCATTTTTCGGAGATTGGGCTGACGATTCTGCTGAGAGCAGACTGGGAGAGATATTGCATTACTGAAATCCTCTGTTTGATCCTCAACTTAATTAAAACCTCTTTTCCTGTTTATATTTATTGTTTAGACAAACTATGCAGGGTCAGTGGTGCTCTGGCACAGCCTAATAAGCCCTGATATTATTGGTAACTTGACTGTGATTTTTCTTTAAGATTACTTCCCAGGTTTCTTGGAGGTTGTTGTATTTTAGCAAGGAAAAGTATTACTGACAGTAAACAAGCCTGCACATTTTTCAGCTGTGATCTAGGAACATAACTGATAACATGACTGGAAAGGAATCCTTGAATCATGAATTTGTGTTCTCTGCTACTAGAAGCATGGGAATCAAAGCTGAAAATAAATATGTTTGGTTTCTGGCTTAGCAGTGTTTGCCTACTTCACATTTCACACACCTTTCCATTTGTTCTTGTGTCAGTGTTGTCTTTTACATTGAACAGGTCATCTCTCTATGGAGCTTTAGCTTCTTCCATGTGTTCTGAAACAGCATCAAGAGACATTTCAAGATTTCATTTGCCGTCATCTGGGCACATCTTACAGCTGGCCCACAGTACACTGGCAGCTGGCAACTAATCCAGATGTTTTACCTCTACTCTTTCTGCAAATCTCATCTCTTCTATCAGACTTTTTCCTTAGTCCCCCGTACATAACCATGTGACTTCTATTACTCCAGTCCTCAAGGTTATGTAGTGCTTCCTATATGATGTTCCAGTTCTTCTTCGTTTTGATTTTGTCTTCCAATTTTACATCATTGCTAAATTTAGTTAGCAAATTTTCTCTTGCCTGAAAATTAGCCCTGAAAATATTGTTCACTTATATTGCTTTCATAGGTTTTTGTTTGTATGGTGTTGCTGTTCTCTTGACATACTTATAAACACATTTTTTTAAAATTAGATCTAAGTGGTTATCTAAGCAGTTAGCACAGTTGTTACTTTTTCTATCAACTTTAAAAGTGTCATTTTTCATGGTTACTTGGCCCCTAGGTGGACTGGGAAATTGTGATGGCACTTCAGTCCAATTCCTCAATAATATGGTAACTAAAACGAAACTATTTTGTTTGTTAAGTTCAGAAATATTACCCACTGAGAAGAAAGGCATCTGTTCATGTTTCTCAGAACTATTTTTCCCAGAGAATTCTGAAAACTCATTTCGGTCACATCCTGAATTATTTTTTGAAATCCTGCAGGCTAGAAATCAAAGAAGGTGGGAGAAAATGGGTGTTTATAACAAAAGCTTCAATTCTGGGAAACCAGTGGCATTACAGAAAATTAGCAGTTGTCTATGGTTATGCACTGGCTGAATCTGACCCTAAACAATCTTTTTTTAAAGGTGACATGGAAGTTCAGGCTTGAGACACTTCAATGCGGCGCTCTTCTACAGGTTGAAACTCATAGAAAGGTAGAAACAGAATAACTGAGAAGCGGCAGGCTCGACACAGTATTTGTTTCTAAGATCTGGTGTCTCGATGTTATCCTTCAAGTTACCTCTTATTATCTGTGTTGGTGTCTCGATGTTATCCTTCAAGTTACCTCTTATTATCTGTGTTGATGTATGATGCCTAACATCTTACTGAGGAAAAAGAGTCTCTTGATACTCAGTGCCCTCAATCTCACCCTCATAAAAGCTTTCAAAGCTCCAGGTGATTCAGCTGGGGCCCAGCATATCCACAGCAAATAGCAAACCCATTGCTCACTTTTTAGGCCCAGAACACTCCAGCAGGAGCACTTAAAGAAAAAGAAAACCCAACAAAATCATAGTCAGTCCCCTGAGCACAGACTGTGTGCTCTACACACAGGAACTCTGTTACGCTTTCAGGTGTCACAATTCTCGGGTTTACCAATAACTTGAAGTGGCTGGAGGGAGTGTCTGTCAAGGGTGCCGACACTTTGTGATCAAGGTTAAAACCTGGGAGTCAGGAGGTTCCACATAATCCACAGCCTTCCTGTCATCTCAGACAAGGTATTTAACAATCTGTTGATTTACTGCCCAGTAAAATGAGCAATGTTTTACTGCATCTTGTAATAGTGCTGTGAAACATACTTTTTAATGCTCACGTAATACTCCAATATCATTGTTATCTCTAATTAATTGTATTACATGAGGGTTAGAGATCCCATCTGAGGTGTGACTGCACGCCGCTCAGCAATGATGATCCATACACCCAAGTGTTGACACTGCCAGTTGACAAGTAGAAGGCTGCAGACAGGCTGAGCTGGAATCAAAACAAGTCCACAGCACATGGTTATGCAATAAGGATTAGACTGCACCTCTCTTGACTAGCACGGATGCTTTGCTACCAGATTATCTCATCTCCTACAAATGAATTATGATTTCTTTATGGAAGGAATCAACCACTCAATGCTCCTTCTTACACTGCAAAAAAATTACATGTATTGAAATATAAAATATAAGCAAACAAAATAATCCCCCACAGAAAAAGTACTCTATCTGCTTGAGTGAAATGAAAGAAACACAATTGTGTTAATAATGCTTTAATCTTATTAAACTTTCAAAGTAATTATGTGAATGCAACGATAAACAGGCATGAGATGTCTCCTAGTGCTAGAAGCAACAACTTCACTAACATAAACTTCTGCCACAGGGAATCACTCACTCGAAATGATCTTCCTGTCTGACTCTGAAGTTCTGGTTTGCTTCAGCTTCATGGCATCAGGAACAGACAATGAACAAACGCACCGTATTGACAGGGATTCCAGCAAAGACAAGCTTACAAAATACTCTCTCTGAAGGAAACCAGAACAGACACAGGCATGGTACAGCTCAAGGTGAAGGTGCAAACATAAAAACAGGCATAAGTCAGAGTCATGCTCCTTTTCCGCAATTCCACAATCTTTCCTTTGGCACCAGAGGCAGACAAAATCAGAGCCAACTAAAAGCTGTTCCCCTTATATCTGGTTCTCCACTCACCTTTGGTCAAGCTTGCTGCTGCAGCTGAGTGATTCAAACCCTTCTAAGATGGGCTGCCTCCTTCTCTCAAAATCTTTCATCATCTGTTCATAAAGAAAAGCAGAGCTCCCTTTTGCTTTCTGAACTACTGCTATTGTACTTTTGAGGCTGTAAACAACACATGAGTCATTATCAGTAACTACTGAGAGAGGGAGAACAAAAGAACTCACTTCTTTCCCACAAAGAAGTTTCTGGCACTCTTGCTAACGTACCTTTTTTGATAAATGCTTTCATACATGTCAAGGGAATGTGATGTCTGATTACTGGTTCAGATGGACACTTGGCAAGCGTGCACCAACATCATACGGAGAGATGATTTACACTTGAGTACACAGTTTACCTACAATCAAATTCGAATTCAAGAACTGCTTTGCCTGGGCCAAAACCAAACTGCTTTGCTAACAAGTGCAAAAGGGAGCACTACTAGCACAAGCCCTCCTGCTCACACAGTACAGTGAATGCCACTCACAACCCAGACACGTGAAGGAGAAAGACAAAACTGAGTGTGAACCAGGTTGAAAACTTTTTACGGAGTGTGAAGACAGAGTGCTAAAAAGACTGCTGGATTCCAAGTCTCTAACCCAGCCTTGCAAAACACAAAGACATAATAAATATATTTTAGTGCTACATGAGACAATACAGTCCCCAAAAACTGTATTTGTACAAAAATATTCATTGGAGCTACTCTAAATCACAGTGGTAATTTATTTGTTGGGTTTGTTCCATGGTACTTCATAGAGAGAAAGCTAATTCTTAGTGAGATCAACCAGAATTCAGTAATGTATCTTTCTTTACAGGTTCAGCAGAATATTGTGTTTTGCACTTACATATTTCTTCTTCCTGGAGGCAATCACGGGTAAAAAGAAAACAAAGCAATGATAATTTTTGTTGATCTATGGCACTATGCATATTAAACAGAAGCAGAGATTTCAGTTGGTTCTTTTGGAGACTGTAGTCCTAAACATACTCGAAAATGAGTCATTTCAGCTCAGGGCCTTCTACTGGTTTTTCAGCATTTACGATTCTTAGAATATGGTTCTATGTTACCTCATATAATCAAGTAAAGTATGTTCATAAGCAACTTTAAAATTCTTTTGAAAGTTGGGTGTAGCAGGTATATTGAGACAATAAGCATTCACTTCACGGACTCCCTGTTCAATACACGACCATGTTTTAAGGCAAGCAGTTTGATTCTGGAGCAAGCTTCAAACAGATGGAAAGAAACACGATGGGAACAAAAGATGAATAACTGTACATTGTGCAATTTTTGTTAGCAAGTATCACTTTACTATCATGAATGGGCTGTGGCAGCTAACAGTTTTGCTCCAGTCGTATTAAAACTTTTATTTAGAATCCTAATTCTACATCCATTACTGCAATAATAACAAGCAGGTTTCTACAACAAAATATCTGGTAGAAACAACATTGCAAGCTGTGTCTGTTATTAGGGAATAGTGATTTTATCCATATTAGTTTGTATGTGTCTTGTTACCTCAGAGATTATGAACATCAGGTGGTTTAGAGATTTCCTTTGTCCATGATTCACCTCATAAAATAACATTGCTTGTTACACTTCTAGAAAAAAAAAGTCCTTCCCATCAAAGCCAACAGCACGATCAGAAAACAAAAATCAGTGGTCTAACTCAGTGCTAGAGGTGCAAGGTGACCAGTCATGACCGAAGAGCAAATAAACCTTCTGGCCCTTTTGTACGAGGCTGTAATCTTTGGAGGCAGAGTAGGGGAACAGATGGAAGCAACCTCCCTTCGGTTCCTGGTGTCTAAACCAAACAGGGTTTGCAAAAACAGATTTTCAGTCCAGTGGCCAGGCCTAGTCACTGTGATTACACTCACATTAGTAAATTAAACAAGTCTGGGACCAGTCTCTGGCCCTGAGGCCAGCTGGAACAGGGCATCCAATGTCCAGTCTATGAAAGCCTCAAAAAGTCCATGAAAGCACAGTCTGCCTATTTGTAACAGCAGGATGTGTCCCCTAACTCACATCCTGGAATATTTCGGGATACTGCTCATCAGCCCAGGCTAAAACCATGTAAGGATTAGGAGAATCAGTAGAAACAACTGAGTTCTGGTGCTCAGAAACATCTCTGATGCTGTTTAATTTGCTGGTATTGGCAGAGCTTTAAAGAGTCTGTACACTTTCCACACTTTAATTTGTGCCAATGCCCTCACCAGGTCCTCGTGGCAAGAGCCCTCACAGGCAGTGGCATTTCTTGCCCTGAAATCAAACACTCCCGGGTGTACTGTCTAAGAGCTCAGACTCCTGTGTAGTGAGCAATTCCCCTGATGGTGTGATCCCCTGATGGTGTGATCTCCGGCTCTTCCCTACTGCCCATGCACAGGGATCTCTCCCTGCACAGCAGTACAGGAGAGTTTCTGGCTGCCCTCTGGTGCAAATCCTGGCACCGGCATCCAAGTGCTGTGAAACGCAGCTGGGAAGGGGGAACATCCCAAACCTCCACGGCCGCTTGCTAAGAAAAGCTGTGCTGAAGCTGTGCCTGAGCCTGTCAGGGCCTGCTCAACAAGGATTTTGTGTTTTGAGGCACTATGGCTACTTCTACTTTCTGTGTTTCCAATGCAGCTTTAAATGTCAGTGGAAATCGACTAATTTTGGGGGAAACCAACTGAACCACAACAGAGAAAACAGGGCACACAGATTCCCTGGCATATCATTACCTGAACTAGAGAGTCAGCTCCTCTGCAATTATTCATTAACATTAACATGGACGGAAGCGTTCGCCAGCATTTTCCAGCATGATAATGCCCAATTTCACCCCTGCAAAACCCATCCAGGAATTCTTGGCATGTTGATACCCTCTGAATGACTCAGCCTGCCATAGAAAAAGGAAGTAGATGAGGGAATTTTAGGAAGGAAAGGGGCTGAAACCACACACACAGAGCTAAGAACAGTTAACTGCTACAGAAAAAGCAGGAAATACAAGGGCTTGGGCAAAGAGGGAAAGTAGGAATACACACAAATAGGAAGGAAAATACAGAGACTGATTTGCATGGAAGGGAAGATGGGAGAAAAGGATGTGGGGGGACTCTGAAATGAGGAGAAAAGAAAATGGTAGAAATCAGACAAAAGGGAAATTATATATGTCATGGTATAGAGCAGGCGGGAGCATGAGAGAATCTTGTTCAGGGAGGAGAGAGCATACTCAAGGACAACCTGGAATGAGACAGAGCCAGCAATGCCACCAAAAAGAAGAAACTGATGAGCCTAACTAATTCAGTACCAAAAACTATATGTTGTAAAGTGAATTTTAAGGGACATTTCAGGCTTCAACACTCATTTTTACAAATCACAAAATTAAGGGCTTGAACTTGTACATAGAAGATGTATTATTCTCACCTCCCCGTAGCAAAACACAAAACAAAATTCCTATAGGAGCACACCAAAAGCCACTGTTTGGAATGACACTACCCTCTGGTGGTCAAAAAATGCAATTATATGTACACCAGGAAGTAAAACATTCACAGCTGGTCATACAGATAACTGGAAGATGCAATCAATTCCAATCCACACTCCAGTAATTCACTTCGAGACCGTGCTGTTAAATCAAACCTTATTAGAATGTTTTAAAATGACAAATTAATGACTGGCCATATGCACAAGTAACTGTCCACGGCTCTGAAAGAGACCTGGAATTTTCTTTTTCCACTTTACAGCTACTGAACATCATTTGCTTCAATGCATAGTTTTCATGGAGGTGCTTTGAGACTTATGTAATGACTTAACACAGCCATGTCTCCTGCCTTGCCTCATTCACGTTTTTTGACATCTAATCTTGTACAAACAGTAAAAGCCAAACATTAAGTGCTCTGTCATTTTCTCCTTTCCTCTCTTTATATCATCACTGTTCAACTGCTGGTTCTTCCCCTCTCCTGTTAAAAACAACCCTATTTATCAAAGCCAAATGAGCCTTCCAAATACTCTTTTATCCCCAGACCTGTTAAGCCCAGGCGTCTCAGTGGTCCTACATTTTTGGAAATGAGGGAGATCTCGTCATGTCACTCCCTTCTAGAGAAATGATTCTGTATGTTTCGACTTTGATCTTTATGGTAGTTGACTTTCAACTAAAAGTTTGCTGTTGCTGCTTGGAAGCAATAATATATAATGTATTGCCTCCTTGCAAGAAACATTCTGGGGGGACCTTGATCGGGCAAAAGTCATTCCTGCGAGGTCTGATAAACTGGCATTGATGCCACCTTGTGGCAAAACTACTGGATATTGGAATTCTGGAAAAACATTCAGCATTTGCCCCTCCTTGCAGGTGCATTGAACTGCAGAACTGCTGCTGCTTGCAGCACTTAAGTTTTAGAGTTCATAAAATCAGCATTTGGACACTCCTAAAAACACATCACCAGTCAGTGACAGAGAGGAAGAAAAGTAGGAAAAAGCAGCACAGAACACATTTATTTTTGTTTTATTAGGGTGAAAACTAAATCAGTACACCCAACGACACACGGCACAACCATTCTGTGCTCAGAGCTTGGGCATTTTTTCTCTTTTCCCACCAGAAAAACACTCTGGAAAGAGGTAAAACACATTCCAAACACTTCAAAATAGCACTGCAGGGGGAGACTGAAGGAAAACTCAGCCCCAGCCTAACAGTACAGGAAGCATTTCCCAATTACCTCATGCTGGGCTCACCCTTCTCAGTTACCAGGCCCAAAGAATTATCCTAAAGGACCCCATGCCTATTATTCCAGGACAGTCCCGATGCCATTTGGGCCCTGCTATGAATGCCAACATTACCACATTCAGCAGAATGAGGCCGATGCTTATTTTTAGCATTGCTTCCACTGGAGAAGCCCAAGAATCACCACCTGCTTCCTCTGGGAGCTCTGTCAAACACTCTTCTCCCAGCAAGCGAGTGGGAGGAAGAGGCTGAATCAATCTGTGCACCTGCATTTTGCACCACCAGGTTCCCAAAAACACAGGAAAGAAATGCCTCTTGTTATAAAATGTGGTAAATGTAAAAATTTTCCTAAGAAAGGATGTTCTCTAATGTTTGATCTTCATATATTTAAAAGCCTAATCAACAAGAAAGGAGGTTTAATCTGTGTAACAAAGCAGCCAAGAAGCTCTAAGTAATGTCCAGGTGTTAGAAAAACAAACTGACAGTAGAACTGCCTTGTTAAGGTTTAGGGCTCAACATGTTCCGATGACCTCAGACCTACGGGGAGGTTAATAAACCTTGGGAAGAAGGATGTACCACTGCTAGTGGACACAACACAGAATTTACGGGCCGCAAGGACATTTGGCAGAACTCACAAGGTAAGGAAGAAACTAATAAAGACAATTCAGCAACTGTGCTGAATCAGCTCCAACTGGGTAAAATGTAATTCCAGCAGGGGGAGATCCCGACCACCAACTCACGCACCACTGACCCTAGAAACCCACCGACTGAGAAAAGATAAACACTGAGCATGCAGACTAGTTAGCATGAGAAGTGAGAGAATCATTAACCAACAGAAGATAGGCTACTAATTAATAAGAGAACTATGTAACTTGTAGTCAATGAACAAATCTTATAAGGCGTGGCTGAAGGAGCTGGAGGTGCTTAGTCCGGAGAAGACGACGTTCAGGGCGAGCCTCATCTCTACAACTCCCTGGAAGGAGGCTGTAGCCAGGTGAGGGTCGGTCTCTTCTTCCAGGTAACAAGTGAGAGGATGAGGGGACATAGGCTTTAGCTGTGTCAAGGGAGGTTTGGGTCGGACATTAGGAAGAATTTCTTCACAGGAAGGGTGATTAGACATTGGAATGGGCTGCCCAGGGAGGTGGTGGAGTCACCGTTCCTCCAGGTGTTTAAGGAAAGACTGGATGTGGCACTGAGTGCCATGGTCTACTGACATGGTGGTGTTCGGTCACAGGCTGGACTTCACGTCACGTTAGAAGTCTTTTCTAACCTAATTGTTTCTGTGATTCTGTAAAGCCTGTGAGCGCTACAATGTATANAGCTGCCCCTGCCCGCCCCCCCCGCTCCCTCAGCGCCCCGCCCGCATGCGCGGTGCCGCAGCGCCCGCCGGAGGGGGCGGCGCGGCCGAGCCCGTGCCCGGCTCCGCGCTGGGGCTGGAACCGCTCCCGCGGCCACAGACACACCGCAACGCCGATACCGCCGGGAAATCGGCTCTCCTCCCGTTCCCCCGCGGCCGGGAGCCGAGGCCGTCCCTCCCCTGCCTGTCCTCCGGCAGGCTGAGGGGACAGGGGAGCCCGGTCCGTCCCGCGGCGGAGGGGCTGAGGGGGCAGCAGAGCCCCCTTCTCCCCGCTCCCCTCCCCATGCTTTTCCACCGCAGGGAGAGAGCTTCCTTGTCCTAACCTAACCCGTGCGCTGGCAGGAAGCGGGATCCCCCTGCCCTCACCCCTGCCCTTTGCTCCGCCGAGCNACATGGTGGTGTTCGGTCACAGGCTGGACTTCATGTCACGTTAGAGGTCTTTTCTAACCTAATTGTTTCTGTGATTCTGTGAAGCCTGTGAGCGCTACAATGTATAAGTAGTGAAAAAAGTTCTGATAGTTGGCGTGCTCCTTTTGCTGAACACCGCCGAGCACGCAGGCTTGCGCAACTCTAAATAAATAACCAATGTCTCTCTCTCGAGCTTGTTGCAAACCGCGGGGCGAGGGACCCGACCTCCGCGGAGAGCCGGGGCGGTGTCGGGCAGCAGCGCCGGTGCCGGCCCGGTGCGCGGCCGGCGGTGCCGGTGCCGGCCGGGCCGAGCCCGTGCCCGGCTCCGCGCTGGGGCTGGAACCGCTCCCGCGGCCACAGACACACCGCAACGCCGATACCGCCGGGAAATCGGCTCTCCTCCCGTTCCCCCGCGGCCGGGAGCCGAGGCCGTCCCTCCCCTGCCTGTCCTCCGGCAGGCTGAGGGGACAGGGGAGCCCGGTCCGTCCCGCGGCGGAGGGGCTGAGGGGGCAGCAGAGCCCCCTTCTCCCCGCTCCCCTCCCCATGCTTTTCCACCGCAGGGAGAGAGCTTCCTTGTCCTAACCTAACCCGTGCGCTGGCAGGAAGCGGGATCCCCCTGCCCTCACCCCTGCCCTTTGCTCCGCCGAGCGGAGGGTGAGTCAGGCTCCTCGCAGGTGGGAACAGAAGCTGGCTTCTACCTCCAAGGGAAAACGGGGGCATCTTCCCTCCCTCTCCTGCTTTCTTTCTCCCCGCAGGTGGTGGGGCTGGACCTTCCGCGAGCCCTCGGGCCTGTGAAGCTCCGGGCATGGCTGTCGGTGGGGTCGGCAGCTCCCTGCTGCTGATGTCTGGCGTCGTGGTGACCGTGGGGCTGTGCCGGAGGCTGGCCCGGCGCCGGCTGCGCTCCCGCCCGCTCCTCTTCGCTTTCCTTGTGGAGATGTTCAGCACCTTCCAGATTTGCGCCTGCACGAACGAGCTCAGCCTGCTCGGCAACGTGGAGCCGAAGCCGCACACCGCCCTCACCCTCACCTACGGCTTCACCGTCCTGCACGGCCTGACCCTCGCCGGCAGCACATGCAATCCCTGCGGGACCCTGCAGCCCGTGTGGGGCGGCGGGACATCGCTCAGGATGGGGGGACTCAAGATCGCCGCTCAGTTCGTGGCTGCAATGCTCGCCAGAGTGTTCATGCACTTTATCTGGAGTCTGGAGATGGCAGAGCCACATCTTGGAGCGCTCTCACAGGGCTGCAGCAGCCCCATGCAGACTACAGAGATGCAGGCGTTCTGCATAGAACTGCTCTTTTCTGTCGTTTTCCAGCTGGCCGTCCTGCAAGCTGAAAGTGTTAATCCCAAATACAGGGTCCATTTGATTGCTCTTCTCATCACCATGCTCGTGTATGCAGGTTAGTAGTTTTTCAGTTTTTTTCTTCTGTTCCTGCAATAAAGTTGTAATGGAAGGGGTTCTTACTGTTTTCTTAGAAGTGTTAGGATGCAAAATGCTTTTTCTTAGGTTACACTTCCTTGGATGCTTTCTTTTTGTATCGTCCTACACATGCAAAGTTCATTCGGTGTTTATAGAAAGTTTGCCTGGTTGCATTCCAGGCAGCTATGGGGTTAAGAATGAAATGAGTTATGCATTTAAAATGATGTCAGGTCTGCAAGTACATATGGTTAAGTGTTAAAATATCTCAGTGAAGGATTGTTTCATAATCCAACTATTTATACAGCGTGAGAGATTTCATACTATGTGCTCTGATTACTAAGTGACATTGGGAGAGCACTGCTGGTTGCATCACGAAAAAGTGCTGATTGTGCAACAGCTGGGTACAGACTGGTAATATGGAAGCTCTGCATTTAAATAATGCATAATTCATATCAGTGCAGTTTATTTAACAACTTCCTTAAATCAGAAGCAGGAATGGCTATTTGTGGAATGCATATAGATTAATACCTCATGAGACCAAATGTAAAAAAAAGGAAAAAAAATAGGTGCCTGTTTAAGTAGAACCTCCCTTGTCTTTAATGCCATGTGTGTCCATATCCCAGCCTTTACCTGATTGTCACCTCATGCTTCCCAGAGCTGGGACGCTGTCACCTGTCCATCCTCTCTGGACCAGTGGGATGGGAGAGAGGTGAGGGGAGTCAGTCTGAACTTCTGACTTTTGATGTTCCCTCTTGTCATCACCGAAGCGCCAAGAGTTGTTAGGTCACTCCAGCACTGCCCTGCAGGGAGTCCTTCTCCTACTGGCAAGGAGATTGTATAGCTTGGAGAGGTGAAAGAGGTGATTACAGAACTCCTTGCTTGTGCTACTGCCCCCACCACAGAAAAAGTCATCTAGGGAATTACAAAATCTCTTTGAGAGAGGGAGACCACTTCTCTTACCTGCAAACATCCAGGATGTCATTGATACATTGTCCTAAAGGTTTTAGCTGTATTAACACTATTTAACATAATAGCATCTAGAACAATGTACGGTCACATTTTCAGATGTAGTAATGTAAAAATCTTGTTATCTTTAGCTGAAATTAGCTAATATCTAAAGGATAAAAGTCAGTGGGGAGTTTTGAGAATTAACTTAGCAATTTGAACTACTTTCTAAAAGCAGAAGCAAGGTGTCAGTGCATTTGAGGACATTAAATATATTTCTGAGTTGCTCGGTGAAAGTGTAGCCAAATATCCTCCTCACTCTTCTACAAGCACAGAAGTCTGGATTCCTGATTCCTAAAATTCTTCTCCTGCTTAGCAAACAGTCATATAAAATCATCCATGTCACATTGCCTTTCTTGTAGCTAATTCCTACAAAGAATTCACTCCCAGTGTCATGGGCCAGGTTCCTATCTTTTTCCAGCAGGAGAAGGCTAAGTGGTGCCACGTGAAGGCTGAGTGTATCAAGTGCCCTTCTGTGCCATGAACTTGGGCTTGTTGGGACTATCCAGTGCAATCAATCTGCACGTTCTTCTAGGAAACCTCAGGCCTCTTTTGCATCGTGTGCACAACACCCTGTGCTACCTGGACATTTTTCTTTACATTTCTTTTAAACTAGAATCTACTCGTCTACTATAAAAATATATAGGTATTCAGATCCTGTCGTAGCTAAGGCAGTAATGAGGAGAGTGGTAAGTGGTCATGGACAATGTCTGCTGCACGTATCCTGTATATCCTATGGATCTCATGGCATAGCCCTAACCATGTCTGTCCCACCTCTGCTTCTTACACACAGTAGGGAGATGGACTTACAAGACTGACTTACAAATCAGGTGTCACAAATAGTGGCCTCCAGCAGGACAAGTTCTCATCTGCAGGCTGTGAAGACAGACAGATGCATAATTTACCTGGGCTGGATCATTCTCCGGAAATCTCCTGCACCTCTTTGTTTATTGTTTATAAGAAACTTGAATGCTTCTCTAAGAGGAAAAGATCTTTCTTGCACACCCAGCACCAAAGGGTCAAGCAACCAGCACAAATTAAGGCAAACTTACTCTTACACACTCTTACTTTTTTGTACAAAAGTATTGAATAGTTTAGAGTATTGTCTGAATAATAATTTTTTTAACTTTAATTTGGTAAATACAGTGTTCTAGCTAGGAACCCAGGTGCATTAAATTTACAAAATAAAATTCATGATAATGATCTCTTTTTATACTCTGATTTCAAACTAAATCAACTATGCAATTGTGCCTTCAGGACTTGTGTTTCTTACGTTCGTGAGTGAATGAGAAATTATAGACAATCATCTCATACTTAGCATATCATATTTAATTCCATGAATTATGCTCTGCTATGACTTTGAAAGCTGTATCCTGGAAAGTGAGTGATTGCTGTCTAAACAGGAATTGTAAGAAGGAATACCTCTCATTCCAGTTTGGTGTGGGTAAAATTCTGAAGGACAGCCACATCTCTGTGGCGTACACCTGTCTAAAAGTTTTGATGCACAGACAAGGCTCAAAAACATTCAATTGTATTTTTGTGGTTGTCTAAATGAAGCTGTTGGAAAAAACAAATCTCGGTAGGTCAGTGTTGTGTGTACTGATAAAAGGTACTTAGGTCTGCCATGCACCTTACTCCAGCAAATAACATCAGGTTATACAGTATGATCAAAATTACAAGCTGTTTCTTTAGTTTTTCTTATATTTTTTCATACATGAAAGTATTTGGATTTTCTTTTATATTTAGTCTTACACAGACCAAATTTTTATAGCGGTACATATGTACACAAAAGCTCCAGTACTGCTTCACTCTTTTTTCTACTAAATAATGAAAAGAAAAAAAAGAACATTATGTCTTTACATATTAAGGGAATGATTCATTAGCTAAGGATGTAGACCATATACAAGATGGTAAAGAATGTTTTTGTATCATTCCTTTGGGAAAGTACATTTTTAGGGGTTAAAAAATACACCTCTTGAGGGCTTTTTCACTTAGAGGCAGCATTACAGTTAAGTCAGAATCATATAAAATTGGTTAGATTTTTCTGAGCCTAACATATCAAGTTACAAATGACATACATATTTTTAGTTCTGAGTTCCTTCGTAATTTTGGCTTTGCCTTTAATAAAGGCAAAAAGGTAAAATTACTTTCTCAGGCACCGTGTGGCATTACTTTCCCTTTTAAAGTTTTTATGCGTACCCCATCAGAGAGATTACACTTCTGCCATAAAATAATTTGTCTTTTCTGGTATACAGACTGAAGTGTATAATAAATAATTTTAAGTAAGATTATAGTAGTGCCCCCGGCCTATGGTTGATATTCCAGTGGTTATTAGTAATGAATATTGAAGAAATACAGCACCTAAAATTCTGTCTAATGCTTAATGTTCATCAGCTGCATCCTGAGAGTGAAATTCTCTTTTCAACTGTATGTTTGTGGATATAAAAGCAGAAGCAGTGGAGTCATAAATAGATTAAAGCAAAGTAAATTACTGTAGCTGGGCTTCCTGGCAACCGTGGACATTGCTAATATGTCAGTGTGCAGAATAACAGACTGCACAGTAAATCTGACTTGTTCTTGAGAACAAGTGTAAAACCACAGTAAACTGAGCAGGCAAACAAAGATTAAAATTTTCCTGAACTGTAATAACAGTAAAAGAAATAATAAGGAGAGTATAGAAAGAAGAAAAATAGAAATACAGAAGAAAAGAATGACAAAAACCTTAGTAAAACTTTGGGTAAATGATTGCACAGTCATAGAAAATGAGGATTACAGCAGCAGGGTATTTGTAACAAAGGGTGAGTTCAAAGCTCATACAAGCTTATTTGGGGAGAAGTCAAGAATAATCTGTAAGAAATTATATAGATGCAGTTATAGAATACTTTATGGGAATAGGTTAATAGATAAAAGGTATGGGGTGGTAAGTAACTAACAGTACAGGAATACAGGTAATTGAGCTATGAGTAATGCTTTTTCTGCAGAATTGCAATGAGAGGAACAACATTTGTCAGAATTAAACACACTTAGCTCCAGGTTCATCTGCAGTGTAATTACAGTTTAGTCCCCAGTCTAATGTGTTTGGATCTTGTTATTTAGAAAATGTTTAGGCAACTTCATCTACATCTGAAATCAGAGGCAAGGAAAGATGCTTGGCTTCCTTCTGCAATACAGTGGAGGGGCACTTGCTTTTTTTTCTTTGAACAACATATAAAATTTTCCCATAGTTCTTATACCATCTGAAAATCTTAATGTTCTGTACACTGATATAGTAATATTAGTGTTCTTACAAGAAAGTATAGAGGTCAGCTTAGCAAGAACACTACTAGACAGTTTTTTCTTTTATCTTGCATATGTGTTTCATGTGATACGAGGCTGTAATGTACTTATGTAATTTCTGTCTCCTCTAAAATCATGATATGGAAATAGCTCCTAGCTTTATCAATAGAAACATTCAGCATTAGCCAGACCTATCTCTTTAAAGAATATTTACTAGAAAGAGATAAAGGAAGTTACAGCTTACCCTTCACATGTTATAAAGCCTTTGAGAAAACAGTTAAACTGTTTACTATGTCATCAGGTGAATCACTTCAGAAGAGTTTTACCTGTTCAAACTGTTTCTGCTAATTCATTTTATTGCAGGGTGTACATTTCTTGTAGTATGGTGTATGTGCAATTGAATTGAAAGTAAATATTAAGAAAGATTTTTCAATTTCATGCTGTTTACATCTTATTGCAGGTGGAAACCTCACAGGAGCAATATTTAACCCAGCACTGGCTTTTTCATTACATGCAGATTGTTTCTATGACAAATTTTTGAGTTACTCACTAGTATATTGGATAGCACCATGCTTAGGTAAGTTCTTAATACTTTATGTGTTTGAGAAAGTGTTATTTTAGTATATGGTTCATAAATCAGTAAATAAGTGTTCTTTATTTGAGAGTGCTTGAGATTTTTGCATTAAATAAATCCAGAAAATAGTAAATTATAATGTATGTATTGAAGTCATTCAGAATCATGGTTTCATTTTGCAAACGCAGGCTGTGTATTTTAAACTTTTTTAATGCTCTATGTAGAGTGCCTGCAGCACTGTTTTGCGAATTATAGAATTACTTGGATTGGGAAGGACCTTTAAAGGTCCTCACCTGAAAGTAAATATCAGCCTGATTAACTTCAAAAAAGAAACATACTGGTTACCATGCAGTGTCTGTCTTGTTTTGTGACAGTTTACAAAAACATGGGGATGATAAATTTTAAAAAACCCTACCCACAGGTATTGGCACAAGTGCCTTAAATATGCTCTCTCAATTACTACTTTTATCATATCAAATCTTTTTTATCCCCATAGTGCCTAAACTTTGCAGTTCACACTCTGTGTTTTTCCCCCAATCACTGTTGGACACAGTCTGTTCTTAGTTTAAGAATAAAAAGTGTTAGCAACTGGGTTTTTTCTAACTTAAATTATGATTTTAATTTGGAAGCTATTGATTTTGACTTCTAGCTGTGTGCATATGAAAATGCTTCATGTGATACTTCATGCTGTTGTTTGTTTACAGTTGGTCCCTACAAATCTTGAGCTTTCTGCTTAGGGTATATAAAGAAGCAGTCTGCTAATCCTGAGTTCTTTCATGACTGTTAATCCTGTTAAAAGGTACAACCATGATGAAGGCACAACAGGATGTAAAATACACACAGGAAACACTGGAAAGGGCTTCTGTTATGGCCAAAAACTTCCTTTTCTTGAGTTCACGTCTGTGCGTGTTCTACTTGCCTTGACTCTCAGT
Source organism: Cnemophilus loriae (assembly GCA_013397755.1). Lineage (NCBI taxonomy): Eukaryota > Metazoa > Chordata > Aves > Passeriformes > Corvidae > Cnemophilus > Cnemophilus loriae. The sequence continues at coordinate 154,921 of VZTF01005563.1, read as the reverse complement.
CAGCCAAAAATGAAGACGGATGTTTAAACCCAACTAAAATTCACTTTAATATAATCTTGTTAAATTAGATCTCCAAACAGGATGACTGAACAATAGAGTAAGCTTGATAACCGTTCAGTGAGTAATTAATGAAATGTCATAGGCAAAACTGATCAGCATCGCTCGGGTCCTGACAGACCACATAATATTTCTCACAATTCAGCTTTAGCTTTCATTAACTGATTTCAACCTCATAACCATTTAAAGATTTTCCAGTTGTAAGTATTTGGGATTTAATCTTTTGGCAAGTGATTTAAAGGAATGGGAGGCATTCTGAAACCTCATGTTCTACTTATTTGCCAAGATGCGTCCTGCAGAAGAGCTTTGCAGAAAATCTCCAGGTTATTTTTAACATAAGAAAATCAACAGATGTTAACTGAGATGGACACATGACTTGAGGAACTTAGAATGTGATTAGGGAGAAATGTTACATTTCTATGAAAATTTATAAACAGTGGTTTGTCATTAGTTAACATCTAGAATATACATACGGAATACGTTGAATGCTATCTCTTGATTTATGAGGGAAAGGAGCTTCAGACTGAGCAGTTGTAAAGACGTGAATACTCAGGACACATCACTTCTTGCACAGTATCACTACTGTAGCCAACATTTAGTGACAAATCTCAGGTCTGTGGATCACCTGAAGGATCGGGTAATCTACTGGTGATAAAAATATCTCATTACAAAACAAGGATGTTTCATGGATACATTTAAGAGACCTTATAAATCAAGAGTTCTAAACAAATGTAGTGTCTGAGGTGGAAGTATAGAGGAGATTGCTGTATTTGAAAACTGAATTGATGAATACAGGAGTGCAGATCTACAAATCTTAACACAAAGTGAATTTTTTCTGACACTTTTTGAAAATAAGAAAATAATAGGAATAGAATTTTTTCTTCCATAATTGGACCAAATGATGAGGCTTCTTGGAAAATTACCTGTTATGATGATAAATTCTTGTGAAAAGAACCTCTAAGCAGAATCATGAAAGGAGATGATGAGGGAAGAGATATTTTAAATTCAGTTGTAAAAATTACTTTCAGAATCCACCTGTCAGCAGAAATGCTGTTTCAGACTTCCTAGAAACTGGCAGAGTCCCAATGATATGCTAATCTGATGTCTTACTTCTTCCAGCATCAGCATCTTAGATGGTTAAATTACTTTGTTCTTACTTTGGGTAATTTTTTCATAAGGGTTTTTTTGTGTTTTGCTGTAATAACTACCACTCAGTAGAACCATGGACTAATGTATCATTAAACTTAAAACTGCCAGTGCAAAGTGCAATATATTCTCATTTATGGCTGTAGCAAAAATCCATGAGGGCAAGGAGGTGGAGAGTGTTCAGTATACAACTGAATCCTGATCTGGCTGTAAAACACCTTGTAAACAATGTTAGAAAGGACACTTGGAAGAAGAGGAAGGTTGATTATCACTTTCACAAGACGAGGATGAGATGGAAGTTTTCTTTTAGGATAAACAAATCTACTGGTGGTTTATGGTCTTTCAGGAATTTAATCTTGAAACTGTAGTTAATTACTCATTTTTCAAAATGGCTTCACTGATGTTTTGGTGAAGGTGATTCTCCAGCAGCATTAAACTCCAGATTCCTGCAATAAACACAGATGCCAACAAGTGTTTATAACTTAGCATAGGCAGGCCTAAGTTCTGCACTGTGAACACAGACTCAGTAAGTACCAGTGGAACAAAGATGGTTTCTGTTTTACTGCCAAAGGAGTTCATGTTAGTTGTCCAGGCATGAATATACTGTCAGCAATGATGGGGACTGAGCTATTGCTGCTCTTTCAGTACCAGGGAGATGGCAGCTGTGAATGGAAGAGTTGGTGACAAGGTAGTCATGAGCTCAATAAAATGAAATGCTCTTTCCTGGACAGGTGCCAGCTTAGCATATCATAGAATTGTACTGTAGAGTGAGGGGCATTAAGGACCATCCAGTTCCAACCCCCCTGCCAGGGGCAGGGACACCTTCCACTAGACCAAGATGCTCAAAGCCATCCAACCTGGCCTAGCCTTATGCTAGGTTTCTAACACTATAAAACCAGAATCAAGGCCCCCTTCTTTAGATCAGTTTTACTAGAAAGACTAATACTATTCCTTAGAAAATAAGTGCCACAAAAGTCACTTAGCATTAGATGTAAATAGAGGAGGTAAGCAAGGGAGAAGGCAACAGGCGAGACTTTGACCTTTCTGCTCAGAGGAGAGGCTATTCAGAGGCTGCCAGCAGGTTCAGAACACTTACACAAAGAAACAAGAATTCCAAGTCGATGTGCAGTGAAGTGTTCAGTATCTCAGGGACTTGGAAGCAAAGGAGGTTTTCAACAAACAACTAGAAAACAAACTACTCCTGTTCCCATACCCTGGTCCTCATAGGGATTTTCAGCTCCACAGACATCATCTAACAGAGCAAAAACTCTTATGCAGTGAGTGAGTGCAATCCATGAAGCTCCTAGAAACTGTCAGTAATTGTGTCTAATTCAAATACTAAAGGGCCAGTGAGTGGTAATCCTGAACTTGACCTGCTTACAGAGAAGAATGGGTGCTGCATGTGGCCACTTGGGTTGCAGTCCTCACAAGAGTTCAGGGTCCAGAGGAAGACTGGTAAGGTAAATAGCAGAGCTGTCCAGACTTTCGACTTCAAAACAAAATTCTGCTTATTTAGAGAATTGCTAAGTCAGTAGTAATTCCCTCGGAAGCTGCTATAAATGAGAAAAGTATACCTTATAAAGATGATTTTAAAAAAAAGCTCATGAGAGCTCAGTAATAGATTTAGATGTGCAGAAGGAATCTGTCACATAGTGTTAGACTAGGAATTTGGACAGAAAGCCTTTCCCTGCTGGCTAAACAAAGAGTTTCCCTGCAACACAGGAGAGCATGTAAGAAGTTGGAACTGGGACAGGCAGCAAAGGAGGAGTATAAGAGCTTTGCACAGGCACTTGGAAACAAAATCAGGAAGGTTAGAGCTCAGCTGGAACTAACAGAGACATGCAGAGTTACAAATATACTAATCACAAAAAAAGTCCAGAGCAAATGCAGGTCCGTCAGTGGAAGGGGGAGACAACCTAGTGGTGGATGGCATGGAAAAGGCTGAGGAACCACTCAGTCTTCCCAAGCAAAATTTGCATCTAAACCTCTGTGTAAATCAGTACGGTTTTGGAAAGGAAGCAAAAAATAGGGAGCAACAGTATAGGAACAATGTATGTGATTGTGAATCCATTGACTCTACTGGGATTCACCTAGAAATGAAGGTAGAGTTGGCCAGTGTTGGAATTGTCCTTCATTTATGAGAAGTTACAGCAGTTGGAGGAGGTTCCTGCCAATGGGAAATGTGCTAATACTATGCCTGCTTTTGAGAAAGAGAGAGAAGCCAGGGAACTATGAGCTAGTTGGTCTCACTTCAGTCAGTGGGAAGATGGTGGAGTATCTAGTCTTGGGATCCATTTCCAACCATGTAAACAACACAACGATAATCACAGGAACAGTCAGCACAGATTTAGTGAGGGTAATCCATGCTTGACTAGCTTGGTTGCCTTCTGTGATTAATGCATGTGGGAATGAGGGGGGAGCAGGGATGTAGCGTACCTTCACTTTAATAAGGCTTTTGATACCACCTCCCACAGCATTCTTGGTTCAAAGTGGGGTCACGCAAAAAGACTGTTAGATGGAATAAAGATTGGCTAAACCACTGACCTCAAACTGTCACAATCAATGGGTTGACACCTGGCTGGTGGCCAATACCATGCAGAGTATGCTGGTGTCAGTACTGGCAGTTCATATTTCCCAGTATGTTTAACAGTGACCTGAGTTAAAGTTTGTTCACAACAGTTTGGTCTCTCTGCAAGACAAAGCATATGATTCAGCAATTTGGTATCAGCACTTCTGCAGAGGGATCTCCACAGGCTGGAGAGGTGGGCTGAGACCAACAACATGAGATTCAACCAGACCAAGTGCTGGGTCCTATGCTTTGGCCACAACAATCCCGTGCAGGGCTAGAGGCTGGGGGCAGAGTGGTTGGAAAGTGGCCCAGCAGAAAAGGACCTGGGGGTGCTGGTTGACAGCAGCTGAACGTGAGCCAGTGCGTGCCCAGGTGGCCAAGAAAGGCAGTGGCACTGGGCCTGTATCAACAATAGTGTGGCCAGCAGGACCAGGGAAGTGATGCTTTCCCTGTACTCGGCACTGGTGAGGCCATGTCTCAAGTGCTGCATCCAGTTCTGGGCCCCTCACTTCAGGAAGGACATGGAGATGCTGGAGTGTGTCCAGAGAAGGGCAGTGGAACTGCTGAAAGGTCTGGAGTGTATGTCCTATGTGAAGCAGCTGAAGGAGCTGGGGATGTTTAATCTGGAGGAGGCTCAGGGGGGACCTCATTGCTCTCTACAACTGTCTCTGAAAGGAGGCTGGAGCTGGGGGGAGATCGATCTCTTCTCCCAGGCAGCCAGGATGGGATGAGAGGGCATAGCTGTGCTAGGGGAGGTCCTGGTTGGACATTAGGAAGAATTTCTTCACAGAAAGGGTGATTAGACATTGGAATGGGCTGCCCAGGGAGGTGGTGGAGTCACCGTCCCCGGCAGTGTTTAAGTAAAGACTGGATGTGGCACTCAGTGCCATGGTCTATTGCCATGGTGGTGTTTGGTCACAGGTTGGACTCTGATCTCACAGGGCTTTTCCAAACAAATTGATTCTGTGATTACTGCCTCCTTCTACTCAATGCTTGTGAGGTGGCATCTGGAACATGGGCAGTTTGGAGTCCCCCAGTTCAAGAGCAACATGTCAAAAAACAGGATCCAGGCAGTGGAGGACCACCAAGATGATGAAGGGCCTGGAGTACTTGATTTGAGAGGGAAGGCTGAGGGAACCTGACTTGTTTAGGCTGCAAAAATAAGATGAAAGCGTGTTTTAAGTACAGTCAAGCAGTATTTTAAGAGTAGTTACAAGGATAACAGAGATTAGCCATTCTTTTTGGTAACAATTAACAGCAAGGCCACAAACTGGGGCATGGGAAGTTCAGCTTAGACTCCAGGAAAACATTCAGGAGGAAGGGTGCAGCAACACTGAAATTAGTTTCTGGGAGAAATGCTACAGTCTCCAGCATGGAGGTTTTTGGGACTCAGCCAGGGAAAGTCTCACTGACCCATCCAGCATAGGCAAAGTCCTGCACTGAGTGGCAGACTGGACTAAACAGAATCCCTTCCAATAAGCTTTTTTTGTGATCTAAGACATTTCATAAATACAAGCTTACCTGTGGGCAACACCATCAAGCAGGATCCTCTTCGTCTCTGAAAGAATAAACTGATTTTTTTGTCCTGCAGTAAAAAAAAGGTCATAATAAACTGTATTTGGATGCCCTTTGGACTCAGTGGATCCCTTCCAATTTGAGACAGAAGTTTCTTCATGAGAATCATACACTATCTCTAACATTACCATTTTTTCAGCTTCAGAATAAATCCTAAATCAGAATGATCTTCAAAAAAACACCCACTATCCTATACCCACTTGGCAGCACCTAAAAATGATGTGGTTATCAAAACAGACACAGCTAATAAACTCAGGTGAGGGATGGAGGTTACGCTGCTGGTTCAGTCATTTATACATCCAGCTACAAAGAAAGGAGCCCTGATCAGGAACAGGAAAGTGCACGTGTTGGATTCACCTAGCCAAACTCTCTGCCTTTGGCTTGGCTTACACAGATCAAAGCATTAACCATACTAAGGAAAACAAGATAATTAACTCACAGGGACCACTTGCATGGCCTGTCGAAGCTTCCTTTGCAAAAAGTACTGGTGCAGTCCCTGCCATATTGTGTTAGACACTCAAATACTTGAACATACTGTTTATTTTCCATAACAGTACTGTGTCCTTCTCAAATGCATTTAAATAAAGGTCTTTTCTGTAACTTCTCATTTCAGGTACAATACTTGTGGCTTTTATATGGGATGAAATCTTCCCTCGGATATCTTGAGACATCAAATCCTGAAATTTGGCAGCACTACATTAAAAAATATTTTCAACATCTGCAGACATAAAGCTTTCAGAGAACTGTTGACAGACTTCTGTGCCACCTTTATGTTGTATTTTAAGATTTCATGTTTGAAATATTTGACTTACCACTTTGTATTCAAATAATTATTTTGTAAATGCGTATTGGGATTTTGGGAATATCTGCCACTATTTTCAGTTAAGCCATATGAATGTGAAGGACTGTTAAAACACAAACTTTGTCACTTTAGCCATAAGTGCCATTTGCTGACCTTTATTAGCATGCAAAACTAATTTTAGAGAAATACCCCGTCCTTTCAAGGTTTGATTTTATTGGACTTCTTCCCATTGAAGGCACCTGCAAAAAGGGAGCTGAAGATTTCTGACACTGACATCATCATATTCCTACTTGCCATATACCTACCTCTGAGAGGAAGAAAGGCTACACTACTCCCCAGAAGAGCCTCCACAGCTCTGTTCTAGAGGCACCCTACACCAAAATTAAAGGTCTGTATGACCAACATTGTTTTAATAATACCTGAGTGCAGGTAAGTAACCCCTCGCTTCCTTCCAGGAAGGCTCTGTCCCATCCTGTCCCACTGGAATGGGATGAATGTTTACCTTGGTTGGAACACGCAGTAATGAAGTACCATGGAATTCTGTAGACACGCACATCAAATGGCATTTTTGCCAAAACCCTCTACTTTTTATCAGCATTTACTGCTGCCTCTTCACAGACACAGTATATAGGGATGAATCTGCAATGCAGGAGAATAAATAACAGAGATAAAAACTACAGGAAAGCTGCACAGACAAACAGGCACAAGCATGCCCTTTATAACCTTAGCTGAGGCAAACACCACTGATGGGTACCACCCTCTGAAGCTCTGTTTCTAGCACGAGGTTTCTTCTTCTGGCTGCAGCTTAATTTCTAAACATGCCAAAATATATTTCTCAAATCTAAGAGTAAATTCAGTTTTTCATTTTATGGTTACTTGGTTTGAAAGGAGAGATGATTAACAAATTCTACGAAGATCTCAGTATCATGTCCCTCGCCTCACCATCCAAGTCACCTTACAAACCATATTCTAAGAGAAAGGTAATCAGATGGGGGGTTTTTCACAGTACACTGATGAAGTCTTTAACAGCTACTGTTGTCAGCTATCTTTTTTGCAAGAGTTTGGGAAGTAATTTCCATGTAATTTCTTCCTTGCTGCAATAAAATATTTTCTTGTTTTATTTTTCCAAGGTACCTATAAGATTATATTGCAAAATTAAATCAACTGTATGAACGTGCTTTACATACAAGAGTCCTATCCATGACACTGTATTCAGTTATTAATAATAAAAAAAAATCAGCCTGCTAAAACACTGAAGAGAACTAGAACTGCTGGGTTATAATTCAGCAGCTCTTCAATCCTAGTGTGAGTAGTTCTACCAAAGGAAACTTGTCCTTGTTAAAACTCTGCATGGCAAGGACCACACACCAGCACACTGAGCCTGAAAAGATGTGATCCTCTGAAAAAAATGCGTATTTTTATACCTTGTTCTGCTTCTAAAACAGATCCTTTTGGGGGTTTCTAACTTCCCTTTCTTGCTTTACTGCTTTTTATCTCTTTTACCTATTTTTAAAATGATCCATACCTCATCATTTTGTCCCCCCCACTTTTTCACCTTATTTCTTATGGAAACAAGTCTTTCAAAATCTACATGATTTGATGTCTCCTCTAAGCCCATGGAGCCCACAGGATAAAGGTCTCAAAAATAAACCTCAAAGAGCATAAAAATAGACAAAAAAAGAGAAAGCAGATATACAAACCTACAGGGCAGCCAAGATTTGTTAGATTAGAGGCCCTACTTCCACATAATTTTTGATGCCCTGCAAAAGCAAAGTCTATGAAGTGAAGAGGTCAGATCAGATCTGACTTCTCCATGTCTGCCTTGTTTATTTTGGCACAACATATAGTTTAAAAGAAATTGGTACAAATCTGGGTGATTAACAAGTAGTCGCTGTATTTATAAGCACTACAATATAAAATTAAAATTACTAAGAATTAGACAGACCTTAAATTGACTAAATTAATGCAAAACAAAAGGAAAAAACCCAACAAAAGTAGCAGAAATAAAGAAAAATAAACCTAAGCTAGGAACTGAAGAATTTAACTGGTTTTGATAGTGCAGGCAAAAAGGAGTATTTTATATTTGAGGTGAAGAATGCTTATGAGGTCCAGAACACTTACACACAGCCTAAATACAAAGTTTTATTGAAAATAAAACTTGTCAATCCACACAAGACACTTCTCAACGCTACCTTCAGGTTTCATCCAGGTTTGTTTTCACCTCACCTCAATTAATCGTGCTCCACTGATTTGACTGGAAGCATTACAAGACGTCAGCTCCTGGAGCTCCACATTAGTACAACACAAATTCTCCTTCTGGATGTAGTGAGAGTGCTGAGAGGAGCTGTGAACAGTCCAGCTGCCCTGTAGTTAACTCTGCCCATTGCCAGGGTATGTAACAGGCTGCAGTTTAACGTGGAAAGCAACAAAAACACCACATTCCACCTCAGATTCCAACACACACAGAAAACCCCACCAGTCTGCTTTAACAGTGAATGGTGACTTAGAATTCAATGAGCCTTTTGCCTCAATTATGGTGCCAGTAAGAGTTTTACCTGTCCCAAAATCTCACTATGCCAAGATTCTCCAAACGCCACTGCAAAAATCAACTCTGTATCCTGCTTTGTTACTCTGAATCCCTAACAAAAACATGCACACACTCACATGAATACGTTTGTATGTATACAAAGGGGCTGCTAAGGGCATTCCTGTGGAATGTCTTGTTGCATAACATGCTGAACACCTCATTTATTCAGCTACATCAATGGTTCACAGCACTATTACGACATCCCCAATTTCACTGGCATTCCTAATGAATATTCAGAAGAGAGTGGTTATAATTATCACGTACCTTGGAACCAAATCACATCCTAACGTGTAAGCAGAGTGTAGGGCCAGTGAAGTAAACTCTCCATATACCAACATAGCAATACCTCAACCCCCCAGCCCCCTGCCCCAAAAAAAAAAATCACAGGTCAACTTCAAAGCAAAAGAAAATGGAGGAAGTTTGGTCCAGACTTTCATTTCAATACTGGGAGGAGAGAGGAACAACCTGAATTTGCTGACATTTCCCAATGGCAAAATCACCACCCCGCAGAGAGATGAAACAGGAAAAGCTCCAGCAGGTCCAAGATCTTGGGAATCTAATGCGGGGTTCCTAAGTTTGAGATGCGTCTGACTAACTATCACAGGCACACTCTGCAAATGCTCTGCCCTTTTATCCTCCCATCCAGGTAAACGATGGAAATGGCTTTGGCTTCACTGAAGATTTTTTTGTTACAGAAGAGAGTTCTGAAACTCAAGGCCTCAAACTGCTTGCTGAAGTAAAGGAGGGAGAACGGCAACAGTGAGCTGGTTGTGAGATACAAAAATCTTAGTTTATTTAACAATGTTAACATTTAATACAAAGACACAAAACAGTTCTCTTTGTCCGGACCTTACAGACTTTATTCCATCTCCTCTACCACCCAAGCTCAGCTCTCAGAGAAATGAAAGAGATAGCACTGAAATGATAAAGCCAGTTACTTGAGGGGCTTTTAATTTAGCTTTTCTTTTCATCCTTGGCCAACCCTATTTCCTTTTAGTTGTAACATTTCTATTCCCATTTCTATTCCACAGAGTCAATGACAGGTAAAAAAATATGGAAAATTCTAGGACAATCTAAAATTCTGCTCTACTTACAGTTTTATTTCTGAAGTCCTAGAATTCTACAAAGGCTTCTTTAAAAGGCCAGAGAAGTTGCTCAGAGAGACTGTGGTCGCCCCATCCCTGGAAGTGTTCACAGCCAGGTTTGGATGGGGTCCTGAGCAACCCGATCTGCTGAATGGCATCCCTGCCCATAGCAGGTGTGGCTGGAACCAGATGATCTCTAAGGTCTGTTCCAACCCAAATCATTCTGTGATTCTGTGAAATGACCCCTGATTAGCCCCATTCAAGTGTTAGATGCAAGAGGTTTTATTGTTTTTGTTTATTTTGTTTTTTTAAATAACCCCATAGTGGTCACAAATGTCAAACCCTGTTTTAAACATCTCTACAAGCATTTATAGACCTTGATGTCTAAACTTAGGTCATTAAAAGAAAGGTTAACTCCCGATAGTCACTGCAATGCCTTCGGTTTTACAGCTTATTCTGGAAGTGCCACAAGAGGAATCTGAAAGACACAAGACACCCAAGTTTACATAATTGGCATTAAAATAAAAAGCTAATAACCTTCACAGAGTAGTAGCTATCTCTTGGTTTGCAGTCAGAGGACAGCACTTTACTACAAGCCCATGAATTTTCAGAAGGGCTGAGCATCTTTGCCTTTGGCAGCAGCTCTAACTCAGGTCAGCTAAGGACAGCATGTGCTTACAGCAGGCACCAGGGTGCCCTGGCAGACCCTGCTGCAGCCACACGCAGACACACCAGTTGCTTCGGAACAATTGCTGCAGCCTCGTGATGCCACAGACAAAACATCACTTTATTGCAGGAACAGTGAAAATGTCCTGCACCAACTGCCAGCAAGTCTTCCAGGAGCTTCAGCAGGAGACTGTCACATCTCATTTGGGTGGCATGCAACATAAGCATCACACTAGGGCATTGTTTTGGAGGCAGGGCAGCACACTGCTCTCTAGGGGATCACCAACAAGACGTTCCTGTAGATCATTCTGCAGTTCAGGAGGTTAAAAGGGCCAAGCTGGTCCATGGAGAACCCACAAGATCACAGCACGCTCCCTCTCCACCTCTACTTAGAGAGTGTGAAGCCAAGCCACTCTCTGAGCAGGGTGATTAGCACAGACCCCCAAGAGCTGTCTTTGTCACTTTCTACCTTCAGTTCCTTATTGCTGCCTTAGATCCTAGATTCCTAAATTTCCTTAAATTCCATCCAGGAATTTACTCTCAGGAACTCTCAGGCTGGTGGTTACTCTAAAAAGGGCCATCCTCAACTGCTACCTGGAGTGATGTCACTGCAGCACCTGACACTGCACATGCAAGTCACTTGATCTGCTCTGACAGGGATCAGCCCCTCAGCTCCCATCAGCACAGGCAGAAGCACAGGAGGAAATCCTCTCTGGTCACCTCTCACAGGTGATTCTGCCCACAAACACATGCTGTACCATGGAAGGCTCAGAGTTAGCAGCAGGAAGAATTCCACTGACCACCACTACTACTTACTGGGTATATTTTGTGCTTTGCTAGAAGAACAGTCTACAACACTTCCACCAGCACTTTCAGGCTTCTTAGAGATCTGCTATCAGCTACTAACTCTCCTTAATCCAGTTCAATTTTAACCAGGATAATAAATAAAGCAGTCAAATTTCAATTTTTCAACAGCATGTTTTTTTTTTTAGTAAACCATTGACCAAAGTAATCTTGGAGATGGAGTCATCAGAGCCTAAATTTCCATGCCATAAGAGGCACTTGATCTACAGCTTAAGGCTTTTCTCTGACTTTTAAGTGTGTTCTTTACCAAACTGGAGGACCATCCAATGGCAGAAGAACCCGTATCTAGCTTTTTTTTTTTTTAAGAACTTCTCTCTGTTCTGCAAAGTCCTTCCCAGGGTAAATATGCGACTGCAGAAGTCTGAGCTCTTACACCAGACAATAAATACCAATTCAGGAGCAGTGGCAGTGGTAGAGGTCACTGAGAGAACACAGGGCTACTCTGAGACTTCCAGAACTGCAGCAGCAAGGAAAAATAAGCAACAGAGGAGGAAGGCAGCTGTGCAGCACCCCTCCACAACAGCTCTCCTCAGGGACTGCAGCCTTTTTTTTTATGACACTGTAATCCTCTTTCAACTGCTTTCCCACTTTTTTTCAGTGTGTCACACTCCGTTTTGTGTCCCTTTCCTCCTTCCTCCCCTGAGCTTTTGGCTGTCTGCTCCACAGCTGCTCTCTCCGGCATTTCAAGTGGGATAGCTGGACAGTCACTTTAAGGTAAGAGCTGTCAGTCTTCCTTCTGAGACAGGCAGAAGAACTGGGACAACACAGCACCACTTGAGCAGCACGTACAGACTGAGCACTAGTGAGCACTGCTGAAGCAAGGGTGGGATCACAACCCCACTGTGCCTGTGCATCTCTACGCATAGTCCCACAAAAAGCTGCTTTTCCTCCCCCCCAGCACCAGCGAGGAAACACTGGCACACCTTGTAATGCTACAAAGAGGAGAAAAGCAGCACAGGTAATGGAAGACAAGGGATCACACTGGCACAACCACCTGAGCAGGGTGTTGTCTCTAAGTTGTTCACTCCTGAGAGCAATCCCATCTGCACAGCCCAGTAACTTTACCAGGAACTATTCCTGCTCTGCTTATAGTGAAGGAAGAGATGGACTTGCAGTTCTGTGAAGTGTCCTGCCCCCTTGAACAGCCTGGGAAATCCTGCACACTAAGGGCAAAACAATAGACACTAAGGACAGTAACTTCCCAGGGATGGCTCCAGCATTCATATATCAGCATCTAAGAGCCTTTGAGATCAGACAATTCTTAAATCAGCTAAAAGGCTGACCTGTCTTCCAGACAGGCACATCCATGCAGGTTGCCTCTGCAGGGTAATGGTTTATGCCAACAGGCATTTTGGCACAGATCATTAAACATCTTTCTACATTTGTGATAACTACAGCTCCCTTTTCCTTCCTCTGTATTGCCATCATCCTGATATCATGAGACACTTCCTGCAGGATCGCATACATTACACAAATTACAGAGAGGGAAGGCTCTGCAGGACTGAAAAGCACTGATGTGAGAAGTGAGAAGAACTTACAGCAGCACCTGTCCTCCTCAGTGATCGACTTCGGCGTCTTCAAACTGCCCAGCAACTACTGGTGCTATGTCCACCTCCATCCCATCTGAAAAAGACAGCCAGCGCTCCATAAACAAGCGGATGAGGAATGACGTTTTCATTGGAAAGAGGGCGGATGCCCTCTGCTGACAAGAGATGGCCAGGACAGAAAACCCCTTCCCTGAACTTCTGAAAGCAGGTGAAGGAAACACTGATGAGCTCACAAGTTTCTGGGTTTGCTCCAGCTCTGTCAGTTGGTCCCTTAAAGATGTCACTGCTTCCTACAACCTCATCTCACCCTGTCTTATTAGAAGACTTAAACAACGGATTTTAACTATTTCATGTTTTAAATGAAGTTCTGGTGTAACAAATGGCGTGATTCCTTCGAATAACTTTATTCTAGCAGAGGCTGTATCCTGTTCTGAAACAATCATTGAAACGAAAGAACAACTGCCCCACGCCACAATGTCAAAAAATAATGTAACTCTGAAACTGAGCAGCCCTGGGGATATTTATAATTGCAGCAAACCAAGCAGCAGTACTGTAGCAAATAAGATTAGGAAAGTAAAGAAAATGAAGAAACTTTACTCCTTAAAAATACATTTGAACGATCAATAGAATTAAGAGACAGCATCCTTCAGAAAAATAGATCTTTTTCAATAAATCTGTTTCAGTGGGTTTGAATGATTCAGAATTCACCCTGAACTCTGTTAAGAGAATTGTTAACTTATAATTTTGGGTATTAGAGAAAAAAAAAAAACAAAACCAAATAAAAACTACAACTTGTTTAGAGCAGAAACTGCTTCTTAATCCCAGTGTAGACTGACAAGTTTATTTTTTTTTTTAATCCTAAATCAACTTTACCACTGTTCCAGGAAATCATACCAGGAAGAATCAAGTGTTCTTAACACTGAAGTGCTCACTCATTAACAGAGCAGCCCTCAATCCACAGCAGGCAACACGGTGCCCATAGGGCCACAGGCATGTGAGTGATCCCTCACCTTTTGCAGTGAGGTATCACCCGCAGCATCGCACTTGCTCAGTCCTGGTTTGTGGATTAGCCAAATTGGAGAACCACCACTTCCATATCACAGAACCATAGAATGGTTTGGGTTGGAAGGGACCTTGCAGCCATGGGCACGGACACCTCCCACTACACCAGGTTGCTCAAAGCCCCATCCAGTCTGGTCGTGAACACTTCCAGGGATGGGACATCCACAGCTTCTCTGGGCAAGTGGCTCACCACCTCCACGGTAAAAAATCTCTCCTTTTATCCTCTGAATGTCCCCTCCTTTTGTTTGAAGCCATTCCCTCTGTCTTACAGCAACTGGCCTTACAAAAAAGTCTGTCCCCATCTTTAAGTACTGAAAGGCCTCAGTAAGGTCTTCCCAGAGCCTTCTCTTCTCCAGGCTGAACAACTCCAACTCTCTTAGCCTGTTTCCATAGCAGAGGTGCTCCAGACTCCTTATCATCTTCATGACCTCCTCTAGACTCACTCCAGTAGGTCCATATCCTATTAAGCTGAAGACCCCAGAGCTGAATGCAGCACTCCAGGCAGGGTCTCACCAGAGTGGAGCAGAGGGGCAGATTCCCCTCCCTCACCCTGCCGGCCATGCTGCTTAAGATACAGCCTATGACTGGTGTTCTGGGCTGCGAGTGAAGACTGCCAGGTTATGTCCAACTTTTCATCCACCAGCACTCCGAAGTCCTTTTTGGCAGGGCTGCTCTTAATCCCTTCATCTCTCAGCCTGTGTTGATACCGGGAGCTGCCCCAACCCAGGTGCAGCACCTTGCATGTGGCCTTGTTGAACCTCATGAGGTTCCCATGGACCCACTCCTCAGGTTTGTCCAGGACCCTCTGGATGGCATCCCATCCTTCACGAGTGTCAACCGCACCCCTCAGCTTGGTGTCATCTGCAAACTTGCTGAGTGTGCACTCAATCCCACTGGCAGTGTCACTTATGAAGACACATTCTTTAGTGAAACAAAAGCATGTCTTACCTTCAAACTCCCTTACGGAGTCCTCTGTTCTCACTCCAGCCATGTTGTACTGGGTGCTGACAGACTGGGCTAACATGCCTTCTAACCTCTCCAGCGTGGCCTGGCCTTCTGCAGTTAAATGTGACAATCCCTCTTCGTACGTGTAAAAGCTTGGGATGTCACCTTGTTCTAGCTCTGCAAAAACAAGTTTATGTTTATCAGACCTAACTTTAGGAGCCAGAAACATGCAGAGATGGAGGAACAGGGGAGCAGCTGGGCAAGTTATGCTCAGATTAACTGACTGAGATTAAAAAGCTGCTTATATCAGGTACAGAATACACGTAGCAATGTGAACTGACCACACAGCAGCATGGGCACTGAACCTGGGCTAGCACAGCCACTGGGAACAGAAAAGGCTGCTCTTTGTGTCTGTGGGCTTTAGAGAGCCAGAACAATGCTTTTGCTGAATTCCTGTGATTTGTGACAGCTAAACTACAGGTTTTCTGCAGATTTATGAATTTCCATACTATGCCTGTGACAAAAGGGATGTTTAGGCAAGATAAATAAACAATTATAACAGATACCAGGTATCCAAGTGCTGGCAGGTATTGCAAAAGAATCAACTGTTACCAACCACGGGCCTCAACATCATACTCGTCCCCTTCATAATCGTTGTCTGAGTCCTCATCATCTGGGTCTGGGTGCAGGGCCTGGCACTCACACATCGCTGAGAACATGGCTTCCACTGCATGAACACAAGTGAACACAAACCTCCACCAACATCCCAAAACAACAGGCAAGAAATCCTGCTCCGAGTGATCAAAGGGATTCAGAATACTCCTTTAGCAGAACCACTACTGAATTTATATCTGAAAACATCATCCAACAAGCCAGCAGCCATGCAAGAAACAAATCAGGTTTCAGAGATCCAGCCTGGTGCTCAAGCCTCTAAACAGCACTTCCACATTATTTCATTGATGATAAAGGTTCATCTCTGGACAATTCTGTCTGTGGTTACCCACTGCAGGAATCCTTGCAGCATCTCATCCATCAGATTCCTAAAAACTTGAATCCAACTGTAAGCTCCACACTGGGCAGGATATGACAGCTTTCCAGTGGTAGTGTCATGGCATTAACATGTTTCTGACGAAACTGTCACTGACTCAAATATCACTGAATTTGTAATTAAAAAGACATTGCCCATACATATTCTCTGCAAATGTATATAATTGAGATTATCCATGTTGTGTATTTATACTCAACAGTTTCTATTTTAAAGCATTGGAATTTTCCTTGAGAAGCAGCTGCTTGAAAGAGTCCATCTTCAAGCCAGATAAAACTATTTGCTTTGCTCTTTTCAGCACACAGGAATCAAGCCATTAGAGAAAGATACTGAAGGATCATGGTATTTACATCTCTACCCTCAAGTGTCTTCCACATACAGCCAGGACTTGAAAGTAAAACACAATTCCCATTCTCACTTACAGGCTGATTTGTCGCTAGGTACGAATCTGAATTCTGCAATCGGTTCAACATCATCATCGCTGTCATCCTCCTCCCCTTCATTCATGGGAGCCTCTTTTGTCTCCTCTTTAGGAAATTGAAGGATTTAGAAGAAGCATGTTTATTTTGAAAAAAAAAAAAAAAAGTCCATTTGTTTATTCTTTCAGGAACACACACATAATTAAATCAGAAACAACCTGAGAGAGGCATAAAACCTCCACTCTGCTCTCCCAAAAAATCCCATGAGACTCCAAGACCTACATGGATATATGAGGCCCTCTCACAGAACCTCAACAACACTTGCAATACAGAGGAAAAATTCTCTGTTTATAACTTAAAGACTAAAGAGTTCTGTACTGGTCACACAATGTATTAATGTATTTCAGGAAGAGCGTCTGACTCTTATTAAAAACAACTGTGCTCAAAACCCCCCAATTCACAACTGTTACCATTTTTTAAATCACATGGATTTTTTTATGGATCCTTAACATTACTGTCATGAAATTAGCTAGCTTCCAGTGTGGCCCCTCACAGGGGACTCTGACACATGCAGAGGATCTCTGCTCCATTCCCAGCATTCCTATTCAGCCAGCAAGATGTCAGAAGTACAAAGTGCACCCAGAGCCAGTGACAACTGTGGCGCTTCCTGACTTCTGTATGCCACATACATGAATAAATAAGCATCAGTGTGGTGTTTTACTTTCTGCGAATAAAAACCTCACAAAAATGGCTGCAGTTCCTCACTTCAGGGCTGGGGATACCGCACTGACAGCCTCAAAAGTGCACAGTTATTTTCTACAGGAAAGAGGCTGTTCCACTGAGAGTGGGTTTTATCACACACAAAACTGGCACCACCAAGAATACGAAGACGCCAAGAAGCTGCCAGCCAGCTGCCCCAAAAATGAAGCGTGCAAGGAAGCTACCCAGTCCTTTTCCAGCTGACAGTCGCAGGCACAGCTTGTTATTGCTGAGTCCAGCTCTTTGTTTTCAATGCAGTCAACCTCAGAGTGCCTTTTTCTAAAAAAGGGGTGAGAGCAAGGCACAAACACACAGCGAGTACACACAAAACGTTCAGAAGAAGAACAAAATGTACCCTGCACAACTGAGAATGAAGACTCCTGAAGCCAACTAATTGGAAAGGTTTAACACTATTCAGCAGTTAAAATTGCAGGCCAGGGCTAGACCTTGAAAAGTAAAACCTACTTGCTGTGGAAGGTTTACTGTAGGCAGAGTTAATATACAAAAAAAATATACACACAAAAAAAACCCCATAAAAAATCAGTCTATTAAGGATTTCTAGATAAGGGCTTTCACAGGACATCCATATTTTCAAATTCCATAATCAGAATGAATTAAAAGCTAGAAACAGTATCTTTCTTCATATGAAGTTCAGTTTACTTCAAAATAACCAGTTAAAGGAAAATGAGGAAAAAGAACCAAGAGGTGTCTGCAAATGTCCTCTTATTATTTGTAGTGATAGACTGTCAGAGAACATTAGTAACATAAGAAAAGGCAATAATGAAGAACATTAATAGCTTAAAAGCATCTGCACCTCCTCAGAGTCTTGTCATTACTTTCTGGATACATTAAAAAAAAAAATTAAATGCCAGATTTTAACCTTTAGCTATGATGACCAGTAGGCATTAAGGGGAAAAGGAGACCTGCTCAAGACCCAACCCTCGTTAATCTTCAATTGAGATGGCAGTTTTTGAAACACTTAAAATATTAACAGGTCTTCCAGAAGAAAAATATTTACATATATATATATATATAAAAATACAATCTTCATACAAACAATGAAACAGAAAGCTTACTTTCTCTATATCAAAGCAAGAATGGTCAAAAAGGTGGGTTTTGTGGGCCATCTACAAAGATCCATTAAAGCTGGTAACACGACCTATTGCCTTTTCTTGTTTGTTTTTAACCAAGCTGTGGGAGAAAATGAATGAAAAGTTTCCTGGCTGTGAAACAGCAGGAATTCATCAAGCCTCGAGAGGGCAGCAACATTAACATAAATTCAATAAAGAAAATGCCATACTCAAGATGGAATCACAGGGAGACTGGCAGAGGAACTAAATTGTTTAAAACAGTGTAAGAGAGCAGAGAACTGATTCTCAGCAGCTTCAGTGTACACAGCCACAAGCTGGGAGCAGAACTGTAAAGAAGTGACTCTAAACAAATGCAAAACTGTGCTTCTAAAATCACTACCCTTCAGGAAAAGGAAAAAGAAAACACAAGCAATTACTTAAATTACTTAAAATCAACATTTTCTCCTTCTGAGGAGGAAATGCGGTCACTCAGGGCTGCGTGGGAGCAGCAAGCAACACTCCAGGCATACCTTCGAACTTGGCGTTCACCATGACGTACAAGTGCTCCCTTGGGTAGGCGCTCAGGTCCCTGGAGACGGCATGTAAACTAATGGTGGGATAATCCAAGGAGAAGCCAACTCCGGAGTTTTCCAGCCAAGACAGGCGACTAAGAAGGGAGGAAAAAAAGAAGAGGCAAGTTAGAAACTTACAGAGGAATCCAAAGTACCTGATTCGAGCCTGCAGAAAAGCAAACCAACCCCAAAAAGTGAGTAATTGTGGACAAGGCACTTAGCCCACTCTGCGGGCATACACGGTCCTGGACCTGCATGAACAGGACTTTGCAACAGCATTAACTGATGGCTGAGGTAAAAGACACCCTTGCTGAAAGAATTTGAAGCTAAGAACCCTAAATACATCACAGCTTTATCACATTTGCACTAAACGATGAATTTCCCTCCCTACCTCTTCATTTTCTCCTCCCTGAAGATATCTATCATTCCAAAGACAACTACAGAGGTTCCAGAGTGTGATTTGTAACTCAAGCTATGAAACGTGGTTTTCCGAGACAAAGAAGACACTGAAAGGCAAGTCAGGTGTCATAATTTCTAGAGGATTATCGATCTGATATGAGCATAGCCTGTATGTAGAAAACCAGCCAGTTCTGTGATCAGCAGAGCCAGGCTATGGGTATTCCTCCACTCACAACTTATGTGCTATAGCCTCTGCTTTCCCCCATTTTCACTCTCTTCCCTAACCACAGCAAGAGGCAGCACAGCCTGTCACCACCAGGATGCTGCCTCCTTCATATCAGAACAATCAACATCTTTCTAGCCACTGAGAAATCAAACTCAAACTAGATTTGAGTGCCTGTGATCAATGATGTCACACAGCGAACAGAAATACCCAGGGCCAGAAAGCAAGACCTCCACCATGTGCAAAACCCAGCATTCACAAGCTTTTGTTGTGGGACAAAACCAATGGAAAGGTCACAGAAGACTTCTGGCCTTGGAAAATCTGGCTGAGAGCAAGAGCTAGTGCAGTGGGAGCAAGGAATTTATTTCCTAGCCTCAACTGGCCAGTCCTCAATGTTTACAGCTGCTGGTGGAGAATTAGTACATGGATCAAGAGCCACACTGTGCTCCTGGGTGCTCCGTTCTCCCACGGCACTCCTGCAAACACTGGCGTTTTCCGTTCATTCCCAGCAAGTGACTCTGGTGAAAGCTCTGTGATGCACTTGAAACACGTGGAGAGGAAGCTGGCAGCCCTGTAGGTGCCTCACACAAAAGTCTACTGAAAGCAACTTACAAGGAAACTCAGCATCACATGTCCTCAGAGCAGATAGCCCACAAACAGAAGTCCTGGTAGCTGTAACCAAACTAAATAAAACAGTGAACAAAATTCCAGGGAGATTCCTCTCCAACACATCACTAACAAGCTCACGTGTGTCAAAAGCTCCTCTGACAATATTGGCCATTTCAAAAAAGTTTCCTAGTCTGAGGTTTTTAAAAGACAATTCACTCCTCAGTGCACATTTTAAATGATGTTTTTGTTCCAACAATGCTCTTCAATTGCAGAATATATTATGAGTACTTTTCCATGGTTAAAGAAAACTATGTTGTTTTAATCATCAAGCTGTCTCTCTGAGCTATACAACGCAGGGAGGATCGAAAGGAGACTATAAAGAGCTCAGATAACATCTTCCAGAATAACCAGACTGATTTCTGCCTAGTAAGAACACCCAGCCTCCATGTGATTAATGCAACATGAAAGACTTCCCAGAACCACAGTAGTTATTAACAGCAGAAACCCAACAGCCCTGTCTACTCCCCTGTCAAAAGAGGAGAGCTGCCGTGGTTTTAATTACGGAATGGTCTGGGTTGGAAAAGACCTGGATGAAAAGGTTGGAAGATCCTCTAGTTCCAATCCCCTACCTTGGGCAGGGACACCTTTCACTATACCAAGATGTTCAGAGCCCCATCCAACCTGGCCTTGAACACTTCCAGGGATGGGACATCCACAGCTCCTCTGGGCAATCTGTGTCAGCGCTGAGCCCTCTTCACAGTAAATAATTTCTTCCTAATATCTAATCTAAACCTCTTTTTCAGTTTGAAGCCATTCCCTCTTGTCCTATCACTACAGTTCCTGTCAAAGAGCACCTCTGGCTTTCCTGCATGCCCCTTCTGATACTGGGAGGTTGCCATGAGGTGTCCACACAACCTTCTCTTCTCCAGGCTGAACAAAGCCAACTTTCTCAGCCTGTCTTCGTAGCAGAGGTGCTCCAGTCCCCTTATCAACTTTGTGGTGTCCGCTGGACTTGCTCCAATATTTCCAGGTCCTTCTTATGTTGGGAACCCCAGAGGTGGATGCAGCACTCCAGGTGGGGTCTCACAAAAGCAGAGGGGCAGAATCCCCTCTCTTACACTCAGCCAGCCACGCTGCTTTTGCTGCGGCCCAGGATACAACTGGCTTTCTAGGCTGCATCTGCACATTTCTCCACCATGCTGAGTTTTATAGAATGGTTTGGATGAGAAGGAACCTTACAGCTATCTCCTTCCAAGCCCTTGCCATGGGCAGGGACACCTCTCACTGGACCAGGATGCTCCAAGTCCCATCCAACCTGGCCCTGAATGCCCCAGCCAGCCGGGTCCCTGGCCGTGCTGCTCCCTCTTGTCTGGTTTAAAACGAGCCGGAGCAGCGGGACGCCCCACAGAGCCTCACAGCCCCGGAGGGGCTCCCCCACATCACGGCCCCTTCATCCGAACTCCCCATCCCGGCCCCCTCAGGGCCGTCCCGGGCAGCCCCCGAGGGCTCCCAGCCCCGCGTGTCCCCCGCACCTCTCGGCGATGTAGAGGGTGCCGGTGCCCAGGCTGCGCCCCGCCAGCAGCGCCTCCGTGTCCGGCTGCTGGTGCCGGACGCCGTCGGCCGGCGGCGGGAAGCGCTTGAGGAAGCTCATGGCGCCGCCGCCGCCTCCCTCCTCCACCATCGCGGCCGCCGGAAGCGGAACGCGCGCTCTGTGACGCAATTCCGCCCCGGCCGCGATGTCAGCGGCGCGCTCCCGGGGCGCGAGCCACGAGTGGCGCGGGCGGGGTCCCAGCGAAGTCGTCTTTGTCTGGAAAAGAGGAGCAAAGGGGAGCGCTGAGGTGATCACGGAGGGCTGGAGCACCTCAGCTGTGGGGACAGGCTGAGAGCTGTTCTCCGAAGAGAACTGCGGGGAGACCTTACAGCCCCTTTCAGTACCTAAAGGGGGATACAAGAGAGCTGGAGAGGGAGTCTGGACAAGGACATGAAGGGATAAGACAAGGGGAGAAGGCTTCAAACTGACAGAGGTCAGAGTGAGATTATATCTGGGTAAGGAATTCTTCCCTGCGAGGGTGGTGAGTCACTGGCAGAGGCTGCCAAGAGAAGTATGGCTGCCCCGTCCCTGGAAGTGTTCCAGGCCAGGTTGGATGGGGCTCTGAGCAACCTGGTGTAGCGGAAGGTGTCCCTGTCCATGGCAGGGCGTTTGGAACAACAGGGTTGGAACAGGTCTTTAATGTCCCTTCCAACCCAAAACGTTCAGATTCTATAATTGACAGTACCAAGAGCAGTCATAGAACCATTGAATATCCTGAATTGGAAAGGGACCCACAAGGATCATCAAGTCCATTTCCCAGCCCTGCACAGGACACGACAAGAATCACACCATGTGCTTGAGAGCATTGTCCAAATGCTTCTTGATCTCTGCCATATCTATTTTAGCCTGTAAGTCTCTGTTGGGCAGGTAACAAAGACAAATACAGCAGCTTTTCAATTACCATTGCTGGATGCTGGAAAGGGAATTTTTGGTGGGTGACCAGCACCCAGTGTCTCATAAATACACACAGAGAAGAAAATCACAAGTACCTGAATTGCTTAAAGGGTATCCAGTTGATTGCCCTCAGCAGTGATGACGTTAGGGTCAGGAGCCCAACACTATTGCAGTAACTGGTGAGCTGGGGGTGTCTCAGGACAGCACATTGCAGGGACGGGAACGCTGCCACTCCCTCACGAGCACTGGCCCTGCTTGTTCCCCCGGATTTACACCACTTCTCTTGCTACTGCAGTGAGTAACAGGGATTACTGATGTATCAGTGAAGTACATCTCTGTCAGGGCATGCTCCTGATAACGCCATCGGTGAGACGGCATCCCTGCAAACATCCCTTCTCCCTGACTTGTCAGGATGGCAAATGCTCCTGCCATAGCAACACACCAAGAGCCCATGCAAGTTGTTAGCTTGTCATGGGTGTTAATCTTCCCTTTTATCAGTTTAAATTTACTTTTTAGGAGTCATTTACCTACCTGTGTGCAAACGCAGGTTCTCACAAACATGAACCAATTATTAGCAAGATTAGGTCTCCATCTTTCCCTTCTCTGGACTTTCCTAGCTACGGTCTTGGATAGCAAACAGCAGAACATAATACGGTTCTCTTAGGCTGAGCTATTGACAATGCTTTGGAAAGCTGCTCAACCATGCCTACCCATTTTGGATTTTAATTATGCAAATAATAATGCAAATAATTGTTACTCATACAAATAATGACCTAGACCGAAATGAAAGCAAATTCCACGACGAAGTGATAGTTAAACACTGCTGGAATAGCTTGAAAAAAGCAACAGAGGCAACAGGAGATGAGGAAAGGGGAATTTCTCAACCATCTTCAAGTTTGCCACACCAAGACAAGTGGTCAACCGGAAACAAAAATTTACAGTTCATCCATGAACACAGATCAGACTGTGGTATCTGGTGGGAAGAAATCCAAATACATGGAAACACCATTCACTACACTTAGTGGTTATAAAGCAGTGTTCCTGTTCATGTGCACTCCCTCTTACCTAATGTGGCTGTCATATCGGCCACAGAGAGTTCTCACCACCTTTGTAGTTTACTCCAAATCACACAGCAACTTTAGGTCATTACAAATTAAGATTTCTGAGTGGTTGGAGTTGAATTACTGCTGGTTGAAGCCACTGCAGTGGAGCAGTACAGTTCATTTCTCTTCCTGCATGCAAATGCGAGTCTTTCTTCTGCGGCATACCACTCTTCCAAAAGAAAATGGGAAAAAGGATGGTTTAAGCCCAGGCAGGAAGTTGGTTTTGAGGATGAGGCAATAAAGGAGGAGGAGAAATCCACATCTTCCTCGTTTACACAATCCAGACACTTCACACCAGAGTACTGAGTGCTGCACCTAACAGAAGCTTAGACGGGAAGACAGGCGTTTCTGCTAGGTTTGAATGGAACAGAATGGCACTGTCTGAAAACTCTTTTCTTCAGCTGTAAGAGCTTTAAGGAGTGAGTTAGGATCCGGCCGCACACTGACGTCTGAACAGTGGATGTCCAACAGTGATTTAGTCAACCAGGGCTGTGTTCAGAGGCAATGGAGAGCAGCAGGTGCCTTCACAGGGTTAAGTCACCTTAGGACAGAAGGCAGGACTCGCCATCCAGGGAGCTCATTTCTCTCCACAGCACTGCCTGCCATAAGGTGGCCAGCTCAGACTTAGATACCCAGAAGCTGTTAAAAATGGAAGTGTAAAATTTTGGCAGTGGATTGGAGCAAGAGGATGGATTTCACAGCAATTTCTCATCACTACAGGAACACGCAGCAGCCTGACTGCAACCACAGACACATTCGAAATAAAGATTGACAGGCTTCAGCAATTCACACAGGGAAGCCACTCTCGTCTTCGATTTGTTTCTTTCTCTCTCACTTTCTCCTGTTGAAGTCCTGAAATATCATCCATGTCCATTGCTGTTACCACATGTCAGAACATCTGCTTCTTCAGGGCATCTCTGCAGACTTCCATTTTTTTCCCCATTTTTTCTAGGTTTTACACATCTCTTTGCCTAAATAAATGAATCTGGCTCCTCTGTCAGGAGGAGCACATGGACACCTCATGGCTGTCTGCTGGAACAGCCTTCCTGGGTATAGCGCCGGCTGCAGGCACACTGGTTTTTGTCAAGTGACTGCAACATCACTACAAGATCAAGATAAAAAATCATATAGAAGATGGAACACACAGAGAAAATCATCATGACTGCAAAACCAAATCCATCAGGTCTTCCCCACCATCAGCCTGAGCTGCTCAAAGAAAGAAAGGCTCTGTCAGTTGAGCTGCCCTAACAAAACCAACATAAACCATGAGTTGCCCATTCCTATGGCAGGCATCATGGACTGGAACAATACACAGGAGCCATTACTCAGTGCTTGTTCTAAAACGAAAAAAGTTACGTGCACATGTAATGCCCATTAAAAAGCACTTGTATCTGCAATACACATTATACTTTGTACATCAAGTTATTTCAATTTTTTTTATTATGACAATTTACATGTCATATTTATATGAAAGAAATGACAGTAGATATTATAACAAAACCATTATGAAAGAAAAGTTACACAATTAGGCCTACAAGCTATAAAATGGCTTCAGGCCCAGCTTATACACAAAGAGTTCTGACCAGACTGTAGTGAGAGACAACGCTGAACAATTCATTAACAAAAATATTGGCACCAGCCTTAACATTTTTTCTTACTTCATTTACAAGGAATACAGTATTTAAACAGTTGTGTACTGCAAATCTAAAAACATTAGCTGTTAATAAACTGCAGTTAACCCTTTGAGCACTATGCCACCATGATTTCCATTTAAAAAAGTTTTTAACGCAGCATGTTTTACATGCACGTGATATTACCAGTGGGAGGGAAAAGACAGTGAAAGCACCACCCAATTTATGTGCAACAAGAATAACACTTCCAGTTTTTTCAAGGTATCTCCCCCCATTCCCACACACACAGTGTGTGTCCCCTAAGTTCTTTCCCTTTGATATTGTAGCAAGTCATGATTGAAGAGAGACTGAAAAAACCAAGGTTCAGGACTCCAAAAATACAAGGATTAAACTCTACATAAAGAGCTCACCTTGTGGAACTTTACCGTGTTAATTCTTTAGAGAAAGAAAATAAAAGATGAGGCCAGCTGTGGAGATCATTTTTAAGGAACTCAAGGTGTCTTTGCAAACATACAAACAGCACACGGGAGCAAGACAAAACTGTATTTCATGTAAGCATATCTTAAATTTTAAGAGACCTATCTGGCAGATTTGATCCAGTTCTCAAAAGAATACTGGAGGGTAAGCATCCACATGGGACACTGAGAATCCCCGATGTTTGTCTCATGGACAGGATCTGTGAGAACTGCCTTGCACCCAGGAATGGTGACGTTATGCGTTTGGATCGGTCACATCCATCCCCTGGCTGCAGCAGGAGGGCTGTGAAACACAGGCAGGAACCAGCGACTGCATTGGAAACACGGCAGTTTAATGCCAGTTAGGGGGAGGAGCATCCTTTGAATGAATACAGGATAGGAACAAGGTACTGTACAAGATTTTAGAGTCCATATAACGAATACAAAATGGAAAACTAAACAAGGCTTACAGCTTTATGATTTGACTTCCTTTTCTACCACTACCTTGAGCAGCAGATTAGTATCTATTAAGGACTTTTATGTTCTAACTAACGAACAGTGCACTGGTTACTAGGTCTATCATACGTTTTTGCAGAAGGACTTTATCCCTGTAGAATCACTTAAGTTCTGACAGACTGATCGAAGTTCAGTTGTGTGGGACACAGTAAGAGGAACAAACAAGAAAGCAAACTGTGTGGACTCTGACTGTCATCCCTAGAGACAAACATTGTCATAATATTCTACGGACTGATCCTAATTTTGATCCTCCACATTGCACTGATGGAGGAACACTATTTATTCCCTCAAGGAAGGAGACATCAAGTACGTTTTCCAGTTACTGTGAAAATCAGGATGAGAAAAGGAGGGTATCGGGATGATTCTCCTAAATGGAGACCTTCCTTTGGAAATCCAGCCTTTAAAGATTAAGTCACAAGTAGTTTCTAGGCCTGTCCAAGACCTGTCTTGCAAATGGCACGGGTCTGCATACACACTATTCCATTCCACTTCCCTCCACCCATTCCCCATCTCCCCCTGTTATTGGAACAAGCATCCAAACAGCAGGAGCGAGTGACTCGGTCTGCACCTGGGGAACCAGTGAGACTGACTATACACAAAGTGCTGCAAAGTGCACGAAGTAAACCAGCCGAACAAACGGAGCCGCACCGTCGCTCAGCTCTCCTCAGCAACCTTTGGGGTTGTATGGAGCAACAGCAGATCTACTGGCAGGCACGTGTGCCCCTCTAACTGCAATGCTGTCCCCTCTCCTGCTCCTCAGCTCAGGTGTGGGGCGCCAGCATTTACAAGATGATAGTCAAAAACCCAAGTTGTAAGACTTGCTTTTAATTGCAGTTGAATCAGGAGCCTTTACACCACAGAGATAACCATAAAACCTTATTTACTTTAGAGTGTTTTATTCTTTCCCCCAGAAGCTCTACACAATCTTTTTTTTACCTGTTACACTAAGCAATATACATCTTTTGCAATATACAAAGTAAGTTAAGTTACTCTGAAGTGTTGGGACAATCATTCCCATGTTTTTGTTGTTTGGAACTATCTCAGTTAGTTACACCTAATCTAAAAGAAGAGCTTGGTAAGTGATGCGACTTTCCAAAGTGACTAGTAATCCTCAATACCCCAACTGCTGGGTGTCCAGAAATAATTTCCAACTGATAAATATTTCTGAAGCCAGAGCACTCTGTTAGGTCTCAGACTGGGCAAAGCATCAAAAATTAGTCATAGAATTTTTCTTACATCAGGATATACCAGGAAAAAAAGAAAAAAAGGATAATTTCTGCTGGATTTTTTTTACTTTCTGCCTTCCAACATTTTAAGTGAGATATAGTCCCTACGCTAACTGTTAGGGAAGGGGAGGAAGAAGAGACTACCAGGAAATGTGGTCTTGATCCTGCAAATCCTTACTTCAAACAGTATCCTAAATGCTTCTATGGAAGTTTTAAACACTTAAGGAATTGCAAAATTCTGCTCCCTCATTTCTAGAGATTCCCATGCCATATTCAACACAATTTTTTTCCCAAAGTTACTGTTTTGTTTGAAGATACTTGATTTTCTACATATATTTATATATGTTTAAGGATTTTATATATCCACGAAATCAGAAGCATACATCAAATGCAAATACATACCTAGGGTGCACACTGCACATCAGAACCACATTACAAGTCTGTGAATAGTAGTCACTGCACATGTATCAAACCCAATTTTCAAGGCCTGTGTAAAGCCTTTTTGAATTAGGTGACACAAATTTGTCAGACTAGTTCTGGGGGTAAGCATGACTGCCATAATTTATTTAAATTACTGTGTACAAAGTGAATTTAAAAAAGCAGGTGCTGTAAAAATTCCTTGTTTACTTTTCATAAAAGAAGTTTGTAAAAGTATGTGATTTGAAATCATTACTGGAGGGTTTAGACTAGAGCTTCCTGCTGAAGGAAACTGAAAACCATGTTATAAGCACCTGAAAACAGAGTTATAAAATGGACCCCCTGACAATGAAGGACTAAAATTATTAAACAGTCGCAGCATCTGGATATCAGTGTAGTTCAAATAATAGACATGAAGAGAAATCAGAACAAGTGTATCACTACCATACAACTTTTCTTTTGTGAACATAATTTTTTGCCCCTTGAGCTTCTTAATGTAATGTCCCTCACCAAGTTCAGTTCAGACACCGCAATTAGAAAACTGAAGTGAACCAAAAACAAGTCCAACTAAGTCATTAGGTCCCACAAGATGGAGAGTAACTGAGACACTTAATACAACAAAATCCTGAAGGTGACACTTCAAAAATGAGCTTTTTAGGAAAAAGCGTCTCTTGTTTCTCTTAAGTGCTGCTAGACCAAAGCAATCTTTTCATTCAAAAAAATAATCAGGAAGATGCAGTGATTTTATCATGTAATTCAGCATGTACAAAATGAAAGTATCAAAGAGTTGATTGTTCAGCACTGACCTTGCCAACTAAGGGTTGTTAAACGTGATGTCATTTTCCATCTTATATCAAGAATATGCTCAGGTTTATCAGATTCAACAAACAGAAGACAGCAACTGTGGTGAAACCAACCCAGCTGTTAATTCTATCCCCCTTCTGCTTAGATTAACACACCCCATTCATTACTGCAGTGGCCCTGCTTGTGTGCTTTTTGTCGCTGAGTCACAGAAGCCCCACACAGAGAAGCAAACAGCCAGCATTTATCTTGGTGGCACAAAAAAATCCACTCCTCCACTTGATTTATATGTTCTTCTTCCCAGCAGTGCTACTTAGACTACACATAGAAATCAGCTCCCCTCCCAATCAGTTATACACAGAAGAGCTTGCAGGTAAAAAAGGACAAAGCTTTTAGTAACAAACTGTGTGGAATAAACAAGAGTTTGCTGAATAAATGCTTTGCATGTTCATCCTGTAGCTGCTTGTTCTCGTTAAAAACAATCCCTGGCCTGCTTCCCATATGGTTTGAGCTTTAGCCCAAAGCTACACTTGAAGATCACTATTCAAAGACAACTAACTTCTGATCTCACACTGAGCACAGCAGGGCACAAGACTGTAAGGACACCAGGAAGACATTTTCACTCTGGAATCACATATACATACTGTAACAGCATGAACCCCGCGTGAAAGCCGGCTTCTTGTCAGAAAATGTCATCTTCCCAAATAGGAGATGATACATTTTCCACCAAGCAGGAAGCCTTAAAAATGAGAAAAATACCAAGTTTTAAAATGGTAATACCTTTCAGAGCACTTTTTGCAGTTGTTCCTTGCACACCACTCCCACTGATCTGAGGAACTCTAGATCCTGTGGGATGAAGCCATCTCAGGTATCAAGGCTGACTTCTTAGAAGACAGAAAAGTTGCTTTTGAGAAAAGACCTATATAGAAAGTACAATTTGGTAACAACTGGCCATTTTTAAAACATGACACTTCTGACACAAGCTTCAATGCTCCTATTTTGCTTCCTAGTCTTTCCACCTTTTACATCTCTCTAACTCACTCAGTACTCAAATCTTTTCCTGATTGGTATATCCAGAATTGTAACTCTTTTGTATTTTCTTACATACACAATTACCTGCCCACTAAGTATTTAGAATTTGGAGTTGACTCTACAAGCAAGAATGTTTGATCAGATACTAAATGGCTCCATCAGGCAGCAAAGGAAATTATGGCACTGCCACAGCAAATGAGGAACCATCGATTGCACAGAGTTGCTGCACGTGAAATCAGTTTGCACTGCATTAAAAATGCTCAGCAGCTACTGCCATGGACAAGTGGAAGCCTTACGTTCTTACTTGTTCTAAAACACAAGTACATTAGAATTTAGAAGCACTACATTTATGCATCACCTAGGCAAAGAAAAGCACTGGAGTAGCTTAAAACGCTACATATACTTTTAAGAACTCATTCTAAGCTTCTGTGGCTCTTCACTATCCCATTTTAATAATTTAACTGTTAATTGTTAACATCAGTAAGGTAGGAAAACATTTAATCCTTGATGAAATTTAATTGCCATGTAGAGAGTGATTTCTCTTTGTTTTTAATACAAGCTTGCTTATCACAGCAGATAAAGAGCAAGTTCCATCTTTCTGCATCTTTCTGACCCTAGTTTTATAGCATGATATACGCACTGCTAGAACCCAAAGGAGTAAGAGTCACAGAGTGGTTCTGACAGACCTTGTGGAGAAGGAGGTGGGGAAACAAAACCAAGACTTTAAAGGCCAGAAGGTGGGTAAATTTTGGATCTAGGTTTTCTAGAGAGGTATTTAGTAAAGGCCTAATGCTGGTTTTATTAAAAGAAAACAGAAGTGCTTAATGACTGACTAGTAAATACAATATAATGGAAGGGAATCAGGCGGGGCAGGAAAGGAGAACTCACTCCTCAGTGGCAGCAGCAGTTTTGGTGCATCCATTGCCGGCAATGGACATAAACACCAGTCAAAAATCCAGATCTCAGAGCAAAAGGATTAATAGATGTGACCTTTTGGATTTCAATGTTTGGCAGATCTGTTTGAGCTGTCTATGTCCTATAACACGTACAAATGCTACAGCCTGAATCTTAATCAGAGTAAAGAGAAAACTGAATGCTCTTCATGTGCCCCATGTTGATTTGGTGGGGTTTTTATTCTTCCATTGTCTTTTTTTTTCCCCTTGAATAAAAGCACATATCACTTCATGCCTGCTCAAAAGTTGATGAGATGTCTTGGAGTCAAGCATTTTCTCTCAGAAACTCTGCCTTCTTGAAATCAGTTGGTCACATGACAGTTATTAAAATGTATTTTAAGAAAATTCTAATGGCCAAAGGCCAACAACTACATTCAAAACCTGCTAATACATCCAGGCAGATAAGTAAAACCAAAACAAAAACACACACAAACCCCAAACAGGAAACCTCCAAAAGGAAAACTGTTCCATTTGTTTACTTCAATTTGAAGTAGATATTAAGGGTATGAATGGACCAGTCATGGTTTATCTGAAAATCCCTCCATCCTCTGATGCACTGTCATTCTGTGGTCAATGCCGTTTGTACAAACACATTTTGTTCAGAATACTCCAACTGGTGGTGAAACTCACGTGGCCGGGCAGCGACTGCAGGGTTCTTTTGTCTGTAAAAGTTTGCAGTGCTTACAGACTTACTTGACATCCAGCTTAGAGACTAACTTGACATCAATACATCCTCCCACTAGACACTGTGCATTGAAGGCCATCTGATGAACTGTGCATGAGATCGCTTTAGAAATTCATGGCTAGAGTGTTTCGACTGTCAAAAACTTCATTACAGTACACTTCACTGTACAAACACTTTAAAGGATGTTTATTAGGAAAGTCTGCAAGTCATAATGGATAGCAGAGTTCTTGTTTATGGTACCTTCTTGGCCTCTAATAATTCTGTTTGCCTCCAGTATTAAAATCAAACTGCTTCCATGAAGGTGATTACTAAAATGAGCTATGGTATGTTAACCTACAACTCACAAAATGCGACAGTACAGACATTAATTTTGCTTTTAACTGTCTGTTAAGTTGTAATCTAAGTTGTGAACATTTAAATATAATATATATCTCATATGAAAAAGCTAAAGCACAAGTGCTTCTGCACCACCCCCCTCCCATCCCCCCACCCCTTGAGCCAAACCCACCCCAATTCCGGTTTGGGCCCTGACTGATTTGGAATGCTTTCTTAGGCCACCCATTTCCACAAATTTGTATGCACTCAGGAAATATAAAGTCAAAAATATACAAATCTCTTGTTGTTATAAGGTTTTTGTGAGTGAAATTACCCAGGACCATGGACTTGGAAGGAGAAGGGGGGGTAAGAGAGGGAATTTACAGCAATTCATCTTCAGAGTTCAAAACTGGTCACTTCACAGAAAGACTGCAGGACTGGTGAAATTCTTGCTTCTAGAAAGTGATACTGTAGTGGAGAATTTTCTAGGAAAAATAAAACAGCTTTTAATAACTGGCCCGCTGGTATGAGCTACCGTGGAATAAATTAGCACAAAAATGGAAGTCTTATAACTGTTCACTGTTACAGACGTAATCAACAAGGTCAGTCACTCTCAAAAGTTCATCTTCATCTTCCTCTGGCCCTACCGCTTCCTGCCCGCTCCCTGTCCCGTTGGGCGCCAGGCTAGCGCTGGCTGTGCTGTCCTTGGGGGCCTGGGTCTTCTCGCTTGGCTTGCCAATCAAGTTCTCAATGGTTTTCCCTGGGCTCTGTCCATTGGTGGAAGGCAAGTCCACCAGGCTGTAGTCCAAAGGGCTCTCTACTTTCCCTACATTATCAAAGTCATCTTCGTCATCGCTCTCTATCCGGTAGCAGTGCTTCTTGGGGTTGTCTTGGGGGGCTTGCGCTGCTGGCAGCTTATCTGCAGGAGCAGGGGTTTCTGCATCGTTCGCGTTTTCGCAGGTATCTTCCTCATCAGTCTCAATTCGATTCAGACGTTTACGCACAGGCTTCCCTTCTTCCTCCTCATCCTCTCCTTCTTCCTCAGAATAGTCGTCTGTACTTCGCCGACGTTTTTGAATCAATCGCTTTGACTCCTTTGTGGATTCATCATCTTCAGAGTTCTTAGATGTGTAGCTCTCTGGAAGAAGCAGCAGACTTAGAGCCATTAGCAAATCTCAGTGCAACATTTACACTTTATTTTTCATCTTCCACACTCATTAACAAGACAGCTCTCTCTCTCAGCACACACATTTCTGTCTCCCTCTCCAGCTTCCCCAGCCAAGCAAAAGGCTTGCATTCTTTTTACTTTTAAAATAAACTTCTAATGTAGCAAGTATCAACAATTTATGGTTATTCTGTTTCCAATCTGAGGAGTACCAGAGGCTTTGGAAGTAGGTGTGTTCTCCCCTAAAACTGGTAACTCCATGCTGGGAATAACGCAGAACTGCATTCCTCATCTCACAGTATATGCTTTATTTGCACCTTGACAGAAATTGAGAACCCAAATAAGAGCTGCTCTATCATAAAATTCATATATCTACACACACACACAAAGCTGTACTATACCCATGCCACCCCCAAACTATATACAACTTCTTCTAAAGTAAAGGAATGTTGCCTGTCTCCTGAAGTTTGCTGCTCTTTAATGGGAGGCTTGGTTTTTTGGCAAACTGGAATACTGCCTACACACTGACAGCCTCTACACTGATCTTTGATAGTTGTGGTGAGAAAAAATGGAAACTGAAAAATCAAATGGCAAACATAATTTGTTCTCTCTTTGTGATTTCCATCAGAAATCATGTGAATTTTCATTTTAAAGGGTATTATTTAATGTAGGTTTAAGCTGATAGAGACTGCCTGTTCCTCTTTTTTCAAAGTAATTACAATTCCAGTAACGCTGTTACGTGTTTTATGATATACTGTGGGAACTGTGGGAGAGTGCTGGAAAGGTGCTAAATGATGCTGATTGTAATGCATGGAAAGCCAGTACCAAAAATACCCGAGGAAATGGGATTTCACGAAGAAAAGATGTCAGTCAGTGAACGTTTAAAGTCACTAGTGCTGGCAAAAAAAAAAGCCACCACAGAGTGGATTCCTGAGAGCAGGCTGTATTGAAGATCATGTTTTTGAGATACTACACACTTGCATCACATACTTGTTTCCCTTCACCTAGAGGATACTCTACCACTCCGTAATCTCAGGACAGCCCTTCCAAAACTGAGGCATTTGGGCTGTCAAGGACAGCTCATTTTCTGAGGAAGCCTGGTATCCTTTGCAACCTGCACCGCTTAGCATTCACAAAGCCAGATCTAAGGTCTCATAAGCTGGGCATCCACAATCCAAACCACCAAACTCAGTGGTTGGCTTTGTAAAAGCTAATTAATTATAAATCACAAAGCACACCAATCACACATGGTGTGACTGACATTACTGAGAGGGGCTTCCTCTGCACTTTGCACATCTCCTTAAACAGGAGATGGAATGAGTCTGAACCACCCGCACAAACAGTCAGGGCACCAGAGGCAATGCCCTTCCTCCTATGGAAGAGAATCTTTAGAGGCTCATGGGATGCAGCCTCGTGACCTTGTAACAGAAACGTGGTGAAACAGTTGCATTAGTGCCAATTTCAGAATCCAAACATTCTGTGCCAGGCGCAGTAAATTCAGACCTGGAAGTCAGGATTAGGGGTGATGATGAATTCGAGAAGTGACTCAGTGCATCATAAAGTACCAGTGTGCCATTTCAGAAGGAAACAGTTTCTGAGAAACATCAAGGAACTCTAGACAAACAATTCTCTGAAATCTCAGAATTATATAACTCTCCCCTCATGCTAATGCTGACATAAACCAGCTCCTGAAAATGCTGGACTGTTTATTTTACCTTCACTATCTGAAGTGGAGAGCCTGCGTTTATGAACTCTTCTCAACTCCTTCCCATATCGAACACTTTTCTGTGAGCCATCACTTTCTGAATCTTCCTTGTAATTAACTTGTCTCTTCTGATTCCGTCTTGATCTTCTCCTCCTAGTTTCCAGGTAATCATCATCACTGTAATCTGTGTAATCACCACTCTCTGTACAGAACAAAACAGTGACATGCATTATTCCATCAAAGCAAAACTGCCTCACATGAAAAATTTAGATGAGTTTCCTGATTCAGATAGTTTTCCTTACAGTGTTTTTGTTGCCTCATCTCTACTGGTGTCAAAGCCGCCTCTACAATTCCTGACAGTGGAAACAACCTTACTGAACTGGAGTTGACAGCGCATGTTACCAGTGCCTCAGGAGAGTCTGTTCTGCTTTTAAAATTTAAATAAATTGTACTCCACTAGAAGACTTTTAAGAACAGGTAGATGAAAAATGACTGACAAGATGAAACTCCAAGACCTGAGTTATATAAGTTAACAACAAAGATCAGTTTCAGTCAATAGTGGGTTTGCTTAAAACAGAAACCATACAGAAGAAACTTACCATCAATTACAGTTCTTTCTGCACCAGTCTACTGCAGCTAGTGTCTTCAAAAACTAAATTTATTTACATCAGTTGAAAATAGCCTCAAATCAACTTCATCTGCTTTTCACTGAGCTATGCCAGAAAAATTATCCCAAGATACATTTCTATAAAAGTCACACACTATTCCTAAGTTAGTGATTGACATGAGTCACAGATCAAAGTGGCATCCTATTTACTTCCTAAAATATTAGACAAAGAAACAGAGCAAGTCAGCAAGAACAACCAGCTTCAGAAAGAAATTAAGAAATTCCGTCTCTGGAGACTGAAAACAAAGCCACTTGGAGGGCATCTGATTTCCTTAACTCAAAACAGGCTTAAGCAGGATCCTGAGGGACAATAATGAGGGTAAGAGAGAAACAGAAATACACAGTTAAGATTACACTTTTAGATATACATGGAATGATACTGAAATCAGTTGATTTTATCACAGATGTGTGTCCACCAGGAAACAAACAGTTGCTCCTGTGCATTACAGAACAGATGAGCAATCTCTTTAGACTTCTGCCAGTATCTTCATTGATAAAAGCTTATGATCACTGCAACGATGCATTGAGGACAGGGAGACAGCAATCACTCTAACCACTCATATAGCTGTCTTCATCTGTCCATGCATGAACCCTCCTTTTGGAAATCAGTACTCCAAAGCAACTTACTCCAACATGTTCATCATCTATATTCTAGACAGACAGATAAAACACTGGAAAGATAACACACACTGCAGTAAGTTAACACTCTAATATAGTTAGAACCTTAAATTCACAATAAGAGTGAGAAAAAATGAGTGCTCGTGTATACAGCAGTTTCTAGTCTGTGTCACAAATAAAGCAGAAACAAGGAAGACAGTCTTCAGAGAAAGATGCTGATCATGAAAAGATTTATATAGTGCACAGGTACTATTCTCATGCTTCAAACTGTGCCAACAGAAAATGAAGTAGTTGAAGGACAAGTAGAATAAAGTGAATTATTAGGTTCTCCTGTGATGCAAGAGTCTTCACTTACTAAAGATTTTAAGGATAATTTTAGGAGAGAGATTCAAGGTGTTTGCTTTCAAGCCTCCCAGAAAACACAGAATGCCATACAACTGAAGTTTTCTTCCATAAAAGTGACGGAAAATGTTTCTTTCAGAATCTTTTTCATAGGTGTGCTCAGAAGTTTTTCTAGTAGCTATAAAGAAGCACACTTTTGTCTCCATCCTCTTTCCTGTAATCATGTGCCAAACAGGAGAGGTACAGAGGTAGCTGCAACTATCCACAAAGGTGGCCTCTAGAATCATAGCACAAGCAATTATTTAAATACATAATTACCTAGAAATGCCAAGAACCTAACACCAAGAACCTTCAATACCAGTTTCCTGAAAAATACTGACAGCAGAACAAGTAGCAAACTGCTTTACAGCAATGATGACATCTGACTTAACCCAAGCAAGCAAACAAGTTAGTGTCAGTCATGACAGAAACTCAGACTGCCACTCTCCCTCTCTCCAGAACAGAGTATTTAAAGTGTCTAATATTGCTTATACTCACCAGACTCTCTGCTTGAATTGTCCTCAGAATCTTCGTCTTCATCATCTTCAGAGTATTTTTTCTTGACTGTTTTCCTTCGTAACCGCCTGCTTTGCCTCATGGGCCTGGAGAGGTGTCGCCTGGATATGCGGGCGCAGAACTCGGAGTCACTGTCCTCATTTGATGGTGGGTCATCTTCACTTTCATCCAGATTTTCCTCTGATATAACAAACTCATCCTGAGATCTGTTCAAAGGAAAACCCCCGACAACAGAGATAGGTCTCAAAACAAAAAGATTGAAATAGTACTTGTATTTTACAAGCAAGTGATAAGTATTGTTTTACATAAAACAAAAAAAAGCACAAATCTTATAATGAGGAGCAAAGACCCAGAGACAGCAAGCTGCCATCACTGACATGAGGTTTCAGCAGTGTATTTGGGATATGGCTCTACAGTGCATGACATTACACAGCAGACTAGAACAGCAGGTGCATATAAACACTCTGTCAAACCAACACTGCAGGTGGCATTAACATAGGACAGATTCTAGAGTGTTCATATGGTTCACTGCAATGTAATGTCTGCATAGCAGTAACTGTGGAGGGAAAAAAACACCAACCATGTTCTAGCAAAGGTGACCTTTTCTTCACAAACCCAACACTGTTCCACACAATTTCTGAGAATTAGAATATCGTAACACAAAACTATGGCTCTAATGCAAAACATGCACCTCACAACCTTATAAACTTGTAACATTCCCATAATTTCAACTGAGCCAAAGCTTTTTTAAAAACTACTGAGCACTGAAGGTACACAGTCACTTGCATTTGGCTGCCACCCGAATCTAAATTCCAATGTAAGATCCAGAAGGCCCTAAGCAGAGGATGGAGTTGAAAATGCATGAGCACACTTTAACAGATCAATGCACTATTAATTCTATGACATTTCCACAAGCTACACTCATTGACTGGAAATTTCCAGCACATGTAGCTCAGTTATTCAGGGTGCCACTGAAATGTCCTCAGCATGGTCACAGGTGAAAAACAAAGCTCAAAATTTGCATCTATCTTGTATAGATTTTCCATACACTTAGTAAACTGACTCAATGATTGGTGTAAAGCTTTAAATGTTGCTGGTAAAGAGCCTATAGCCTCATGCTTGCTTTATTATGTTGCTTCATTGAGGCATAAAGTTAATCTAAAATTATCAATTTTTTTTAACATCAGTAATTGCCCAGACTGAATAATGAGAAATTCTGTGGAAAGTGAGTTTCAGTAAGCCAGACCAATGACATGTATTTGTTTTCTACAGTATAAGCCACTTCTTTGACTGTTTTCAAACTCTACCTCCTACAGTGCAGCAATCAAGAACTAATTTCAGAATCTGCCTGCCCGTCAAGTTCTGTATGCTCTAAATAATGAAAATTTTCCTTTTCCAATTTCTAAATGACAATCAGGCCAAAAAAAAATCCCACAAAATAGGAATTTTCAACTCTTATTTTTAAAAGGAAACAACCAGCCTCATTTTAGCTACATTTTCGTTAAGGATTTCTGCTTAACAGTCACATCAGCCAGAGAACTGAGCCCACCAGGCTCCTTCACTAACAGAAGCCTGTAGTGAGGCCTCAAACATCCCAGTAACATTTCCAGAATGCGTTATGCTTAAAATACAGATTGGAGGATGTCAGCACATGGATCCAGAGTGCAGTTTTTCCAGTCCAATGATGTTCCCCTAGGCCAAGAGGACCCCATGGTAGGGGGTTTAGAACTGGGTGATCTTTAAGGTCCCTTTCAACCCAAACCATTCTATCATGCTGTGACTTTTACTGGCACTGTGCAGTGCCATTCCAGCACTGGGAACATGCCCCTGATAATCATTTCAGGGGCACTGCAGAGTCACAGAAGCCTCCAGAGGTCAGTGACTTGTGGTGGAAGTTAAATTGCACACCTACCCATCACTGATCTTGAATTCATCCTCACTCTCTTCTTCATCCATGTTACTGTCACTATCCAAGTCATTTAGTCGCCGTCGTTTCTTGCGTCGTGCTGCAGCAGCCCTCTGTGGTCGCTTGTTTTCCTTCCTTTCTTCCTCTAGGATTGTGGAAATGTCTTTTCCACGGTGACCTGTGATATTTGACATGTCTTTGCCTCTGCCAATGCCTGAATTCAGTGACAGAAAGGGGAAACAACAGCAAGTTTATTTTCTTGCCTAACTTTCTACTGATCTTTCTTGCATGTGCCTAACTTCAGTTTATTTTCTGTAAAGCAGAATATTTTTTTGTCAAGCAAGACTCTGTCCAGAGTCTTATGCCTGACACACACATCCCAGCTGTGGTCCACTTGGAAATATTGAGGTCCATGCAGAAGGTCATGGTTAAGTGTCTGCATTCTGATGTTCAACCCCAACCCGCATTATTACCATACCAGTGCCTTTTGAGAGGGCAATTATCAGAAAATACACTTTTTATGTAAGGCTGAATATCCTTCTTGGAAGATAAAGTGTTTGAGTTGCTGTTTGGCCAGGAAGTGAAGTTTTCGAAAAGCTGCTTTAGTGTTGAGACTTGGTTATGTTTATTGTAATGGGCCTTGTGCTACACACCCGCAGACACACGATTTTCAGATTGTCTGCGTACATCCACGATCTTCTGAAAACTGGTGAGTGTATGGAGATGCCACAGCCCAAACAACTGAAGAACAATGTTTCATGATTGTTTTCTTCAGGCAAGTTAAGGTGATGCAGAAGCACAAATCCACCTCCATCCCTCGGATAGCGCTGAAGATCTCTGTTTCGGTCCCATGTTGCCTTAACAGGCAACAAAGAAAAGAATTTCACTTTCTTTGTGTTCAACCGAGAAGTGCTTATAGAGCTGGATGAATATTAAGACAAGCTGGCACACCCAGTCTTTAGGGGGTCCAAATTGCAGACCAATTTGTGGGCCCTCTTTTTACAGGCGACAAATGTCAACAGTACTGCTGCCATTCCAATCTCAAATCCAAAACTTACTCATTACATATATAAAAACCTGTATAGGCTGAATTTAACTATCAACTTTTACTAACTTTCTGACATCTTTTGGCAGCATGGGATGGCCATTCCTTAGGGAAATTACTTAGTTCACATCCAAAAACACAGCAGCAAAAAAAACCCTGGCAAACTACAAAGTTTAATGGGAGAGGATTATATTTATTGCTTCTCATATCAAAATAAATTTGCTCTCCATCTTCTTATCACCATTGCAATGCAAAACAAGTAACATCAGAAACATACCTCCTCCATCAGCCTCCTTGATATCATCTTCAATTGCCTCATCAATTGCCTCATCAAATTCATCAAACCTAAAAACAACAGCTTTCATTTACCGCTTTGAAGTGAACCTTAATTAAATCATTATGAAAACATACCTCAAAATCTGAAGAAATTACAATGCACAGACAGTGGGCTGGATACGTAATAAATTAACGAAGATAATGCCCGAGATTTTTAAAAAATGGCACTTTATTATCAAAGTTGTGTTTCTTATTTCTATTTGCATGCAGATTATTTACCATTGCCTGTCTTACTACTGAGTTATATGAACAGAAATCCCCTTCCATTTTACACAACATGCCTCTGAATTTAACAATATATAATCTGAAAGTTCTTTAAAATTGTTTCAGTGGCATTTTCACACAAAGTATTAGTCATTTTTCCCACAACTTTTATTAGATGACATTAGCTCTACCAACCTTCAAAACAGCCTGAGAATCATCTATTAATCTCAAGGTAAAGTTCTTTATTCTGTCTACATTTTCCTTCAGAACTGATTTCATATAGCTGCTTTCTACTCTCAAAGCTCATGATACTTTATGGATCTGCAACATTCTAAGGTGAACAGATAAAATAAAACACAAAGCTCCTCGTAAATCTACATAACTAAGTTGTAATGCAATGTTACATAACTAAACAGGACAAACAAAAGCAAAGCATTTGAGTGTGCTTGTCCTGCAATAGCTTTTGTAAAACTGCATAAATCTCTGCATCCTGAGTAACTCATTTACAGGGAACGGCAAACTGAAGAAAAAAGATCCAATCCTTTCAACATAGATGACCTCAGTTTGTTTCTTCAGTTATGAATTCAAATTCCATAAAAAAGGATTGTTACCTGTTCCAACAAATAGATGCCTTGAGCTCCAACATGCAAAAGTACAAATTTTATTAACTATATAGAAAAGACATTTTATTTACATACAAATTTTTCTTCCTGTTTTTTAAAAAGTTAATTTCTTGCATTTTTTTCAGATACAGACAACTAACAATTAGACAATACATTCATTAAGGATTCCACTTCTCAGTCATGAAAGAAAGATTACAGCTATATTTACCTTGGTCCTCCATAGGAACCTCCAGCAGTACAAGAAAATAATAAATCTAATATTTTACTCTGTATTCCAATAGTAAGCATAAAACACTTTCTCCTTTAAAAATAAGGTGATGGACTTCTGATGTCTTTATATTCCTTAAGAACAACTGCATGCCACTCTCAAGGCAGCTTTATCCAGCAAGGAAATAACTCTGAAATTATTCCATCAGTAAGATTAGTTCCACATTACTCAAACACTGTTTTCCCTCCAGACAGCCAAAAAAAACCCCTCTTTAAAATGTGAGAAATCCCTTAATGCTTTCAAACCACTGCTAACAAATAACCTGAGCTCAGCCACAAGCTGACAGCTGCTTGTCCATTAGGTGCAATGGAACATAATTTCTTCTGCTGCTGCTTTATTCATGATGCAGGTTTTTGCTAACTTGCTCATGAGAGGACTCAACAGATGGGTGATACAAAGGGATTGCAGATGTTTTAGAGAACCAGGATGCTCCACAATATGGATCTGTTTCTAAGTGGAATAAGACTTTTAGCATTTATTTTCCCCTGCTGTCACAACTCTCAGTGACACCCGTGGAACTTCACTGCAGACATATAGATCTAACACACTGATACATGTAATATTTTCACCAGCTCAAACTCATGTGTATGATGTAGTCTGTAAGAAAGATTATCACTTTTTATCAGAAGACTGATTTTTCTGGAACATTACATTCAATAAAAATTTACTGTCTTTGGACAACATGGGTCCTGCTGAAGTTGTGCCACACATCCTACAGGCAAGGCTTTTTTTTTCTCCTGGTCAGATGCAGCCTGACCTGTCATTAACATAATAGCAGATCTATATAATCTTTCTCTGTAGCATAACATTCCTTACAGGAATACTTAATTTCCCAAAGCAGCAATGGCATTTTCACTAGTGTGACTTCTGCTGCTCATTCAAAAAGTTTCCAAAGTCCAACAGCTAAACAAGGTCAGACCGAGAGTTCTGACCAGGCTGGAAAACCCAGCCTATACAAACGCCATGCCTCAGAGCAAAACCAGGTTGATTGTAAATTCAGCGATGGTTATTATTGAAAGGTTTGCTGTCCTAATATTGGAATGTTCTAATTTTTGATGATAAAGGTCTGTATATAGCAACTACTGGAAAGGTAGAGGGTCTTTTTAATATTCCTAATGCATCTGGGACAAACCCCCACAGGGAGATCTCAGGCAACCACATTCTTTTCTAATCCCAAGGGCATTCTGCTTGCCTGGACTGAAGAAGATACACAGTGTCACAAGGTATTATTTAGAAAGCAGTTTATAAAAACAACTCGGTAATACCCTGAGAACATAAGTTGTTACTAGGATCATGCTGAATTTTGGAAACCTTAGTGACCTATTCTACTTTCAGAATGCAGAGTCTAAGTATCTTGGCACTTTCATTTACTGATTGTATTTTTGTCACAATTTCTCTAAGAGTTACAGATTTCTCTGAAGAGCTGCATTTTTAGATGTACTGTGTAATAATTACATTGTAAGTTTCATGCCCCTTTCATGTAAGGAAGGTCTAAGGTAGGGAGAGGGAAGAGAGCAAGGAATTGAAGGCCTTTAGATACAAGCAGAAGTCTCCCTTGCAAGAAAAAGGAGAGGTTTAATTCATCTGCTTTAACTCACTCCAGAAACTGCAGTAGTACCAAAACCTTTTCCAGTATTCTTGAACAAAACACCATATACATTTTCATTTTTTTAATGCATCACCCCTTCACTATACCACCTCATACTCTCACAGCCACCGAGCATAACCAGTATTCAGAGGAAAGAACAAAGACACTTTAGTTGGGCTTCTCTTTTAAATGTAAAAGTTTACATGAGAAGTGCTGGGATGATTCAGAAAGAAACCAACGGTATGACTTCTGCAGTACAAGCTATTTAAACAAGCTGCTGACCTGTAGCTTATGCACTTTCGGGTTCTGGTAGATCTCCTTTCGAGTTTCGATTTGGGTTTTTTGGAATCTTTCTTCTTTTCTTCCTGACCTTCAGGTATTTCTGGCTCCTGTTCAGAAGACACAGAAGTGTCAAAAAGCTTTATCTCCTCCCTCCCTTCACACTCATTATGACTGAACTCGTGATACAGATTATCTATTCTGTCTAGAAAGCTCATATGCCCAACACAGCACATTTTAACTTGTAATTTAGTCACCC
This sequence comes from Cnemophilus loriae, assembly GCA_013397755.1. Taxonomy (NCBI): domain Eukaryota; kingdom Metazoa; phylum Chordata; class Aves; order Passeriformes; family Corvidae; genus Cnemophilus; species Cnemophilus loriae. The sequence goes on along the minus strand of VZTF01005563.1, from coordinate 111,741 downwards.
GTTACAGCAGTTCAGGTGAATTTGCAGATTTTGCCCTTACTGGCTACATAACTTGCCAAACACAGAGTTTAACGGTTCAGGCTATTGGATCATTGTGTTTATGCTGCAACACTGAGATCATGCCTCGGGTGATACTCCCAGGACTAGTAAATGTAGCAGCTGAACAAACTGTGGTCACCACCTCTATATACTGAGTACAGGGATACCTTTACACAGTGCAGTTTCAATGAAGTTTCATGCAGGTTAGCTTTATTATATTGTTTGCAAGTTATTACTTTAAAAGCAAAATAATCTGCCCCCAGGCTGCATTTTTCAAATATTTGCTCTCAGCCATAGACTCTTCTGCAAGTTTGTAAAATCTGTTATCATTTTTCTGTTACTCAGAGACAGGGAGAAAAAGCTGGCCTTGTTATAGCCAGGCAGAGTGGAAAATCTATGTTTAAAATGAACAAAAGTTCCATTTTAAACTGCAAAGAACAGATTATATAATTACAGAAGAAAGCATTTGGCTAAGACTTCAAGAGACTTGCTTTAAAATGTATTTAAGCTAGAAGACGCTGTTCTTCATGTGAATCAAAGCATTTTTCCTCTTTTCTCAAGGGAAACCATACAGAAGCATCTGTTAATGAAACACTAAATGTTTACAGTTTTTAGTCACGTGACTTTAACATCCACTCGTTGAAGGCAAATGCTATGCTGCTAAGAGATACTACATATTCCCTCTGAGTCATAAGCCAGAAACGTTTGTTTCCATCAGTTCCAAAGGAAAGTCATGACAAGTAGCTCAGACCTAGATAACTGCACAGCAAACACCAGAGTTAAATAACTGAATCCCACCTTTATAAACTACTGAATAAACTACTGGAGCACTCAACTCAAAACCCAACTGTAACGGGCAGGAAGGCGGTTCTGCAATCCCTCACTGGGGGAGGACTCTCTTGTGGCATCAGGTGGCTCTAATAAACACCATAAAGCTCCCTTGGTTTCTCTGCCATATTCAGTGTAAAATGAAGGGTCTAGAATTAGTTCTGATCTGCATATAGATTGATTTTTCTTTCCAAGATGCTACTAGCACCTCCGACACAGCACTGAGGAACTTCTTTCCTGAGAAGTTTGCAAAATAAAACATTAATACCACATAGAGACACTAGCTTACCTGAGGTGGAATGATGTTCTCAATACTGATACCCACGTACACCAATCGCTCTTTTCTTGAAGAGAGAAAGAAAATGAAAATAAGCTTACAGAAAGTCTGCAAATATCTAAAATAATGCTGTAATTAGCACCATTTGAAGCTCTTACCATATGACTAGGCAGAAGCAACCCAAGAAAATATTCCAAGTGAAAAGTTATTGAAGTTGGGATTATGTGCTAATTCTCATGTGATGTTTTCCTGCATATATAATGCAAGCTATTTCCAAAGAGGTCTGACAATCAACAGTACTTGAAGATTGTGGGCACCACAGAAACTATTGAATTTGGGGTGTAAAAAGCAAGTAAAAACTAACTGAAAAATATTAATGCTGTGATGAAGTTTACGTTATCAGATCCATAACTACCACCAATCGTGAAGGCAATGAAAGATAAAATGGGAATTCAAAATCACACTGAACTGGAAAAAATACGTAAAGATAGGATGCAATCCAAAATGGATAAATGCCAGATCTTAGACCCAAGCAGGAAAAAACAACTCTAGAAATACCAAGGGACAAATAACTGCCTACAGAGCAATTCTTTGCCAGAGAAGAACAGCCTGAGCAAAGATCAGCAGAGTCAAACTGCTGCAAAAGAACTGTGATGACAGATGGATGTGCAAATAGGAAAACAGCCAACAGGACACCTGAAGGACACCTGCCATGGCAGTCAGCCCTGTTCACACCTGGCTGAAGTACTTGGAGCCATCTGGGCACCACACATTCTCCACGAAACGTGATCCAGCTGAAGAGCTCAGAGCTAGCCACTGTAAGTTACTGTAGGGCAGCAGACATGCCGTGTAGAGAAGCACTGAAAAAACAGGATGGATTGGTGTAGAGAACACTTGACCGAAGACAGGAGAGAGAGAAGTACTCAAATACAGGACAGACTCTTGTATGGAGAAGCGGGCTGTCTACCTTGCCCACAGTGTGTTACAGGATTAAATCTATGGAAGCAAAATTCAGTTTAGACTTAGCTTTCCTCAATACAGACATCCTGCATCATATAAACTGCCTCGGGGACAACTCTGTCTCCTGAAGGAAACCAGCCTCCTTTAAGTCCTGTTGTATCTGTCAGTCTCAACTAGAGATGGATTTCCTAACACTTCTCAAACAGCACTGGATGCTGATCTTCATGGTGCTGAACTGAGCTTTCAAAAAAGCAGTCTCTCAGGAAGAATAGCCAGCTACTAATGCAGACCAGGGTGGGTAACCAAACTCCCATCACTGTAAGTCCCTACTAGCCTTTTTCTAGGAAAACAAAGGGTAATTTAAAAAAAGTAAGCGCACGGTGAAAGTTGGTGGCATTTACTGGTGTATGGAAGGACTCTGGATTTTTGAACGGAAGTGTCTCAATCAACCAGAATCAGATTACTGAAGTTACAGAGAGTGCATGTCACACTACACTTGAATTGCAACAGGATGCATCATGCACATAACTGAAAAAAATACCCAATATATTAATTTTAGATATGTTTACTTCATTGTGTTATGTTTTGCAAATAGAAGCATCTGTGTGTAAAAATTTTGTTTCCAATACTTTCATTAAGTTCTAAAGAATCCAAGTAAATTTTGAGTCTTCTGAGCAGCCTTCTGCATTATTACATTCTAGCATAATATTCTTAAATAAAATGAACAAGCACAGTTCCTAAAGTAATACTTACAAAGAGTAAAAATGGATTTTAGGTTGTTTAACAGCTAAAAAGACCATGGACTTTGATAACTTGTTATCATTATGTGTACTGAAATGACTGGCTGTCTATACAAGGAATTGGTTTTGTATCCTAATATAAATGATCCTAAGTGACAGATGAAAAGAAATCCTCATTCAACTGGGCACCAGCAGATTGCTTGGATGAGGAGGAAGGATGCTGCACAAAATCACTATGCTCTTGAAAATTAATTAAAATAACATTTTAAAGCAAAGAATACAATTACTGAAATGAGAAAGGAACTAGAAGTGCAAACATTTTAGTATTCAGCAAGTGTCTTTGATGGTTTACTCAACTTCTCATTTTGTGTAATGCAAAACATCAGGAGACAGGAGATGAGAAAAATTCATCTGTTTTTAAACATAATCAGCAAGGTTTTCCAGTTCTGCTGTTCTTCTCCCTGGCTTGAGTATACATCGCTGAAGAAATCAGCAAATGGAACAAGGCAATCCTGCTGAGGTCAAGGTCTTGAAATGATATTGAATGAATTCCTTATTCCTTGTGTGGCAGACAGGAGCTCAAGACTTTAGCCAAGAGTTTAAATACTTGACCCAAGACATCTCCAAGGGCAGCAGCAGATAAGCACTGACTGGTTATAAAGTCTTCCTAGGCAAATTCAAGAAAACATTTTATCTCAATTACGCGGCTGCAAGAGCTGCTACAGGGAAGTCACAAAAGTGTGCATGAAAGGAAGTACTCCACCTGGTTTGGCCTGGGAGAATTAGACAAGTAGTTCCTAGAGGGATTTTCCATCAAGAAGTCTGAGAGTATCTAACACTGATTAAAAGGGAGATCCTAAAAAGCTTTAATGTCCACTCCCTCCAGCTGGTGGTAGGACAATTACAGAAGTTAGTCTGAACATGAGAAACCTGAAATTCTGCCCGGTTGTTGTGGTAGCACCTTGAATTCATGAACAGAAAAAGGGAGGGGAAAAAAGGCATGATTTCATCCATGTATTTGTAACTCAATGGGAAACCTGAAGGTTTCATTTAAAAAAATCAGTGACATAAGAGTTTGGAGATGCACAAGAACACGGCTGAGCAGCTGAATCAGTCTCAGTCAGATTCCCAAGAGCTGGAAAGAGCACAAGAATATCACTACTTCAAAAAGCATGATAGTAACACTGGTTCAAAGAACCTATTAGGTAGACGGATCCATAATGACAGAGCTGGATTTCTTCTCTTTGCCAAAAAGACAGACACCAACCACATACTGAGTTTTCAGAAACACTGCATTGAAGTATGTCTGTGCCCCAAGCAACTAACCTGCTTTAATTTATACACTGAGCTGTAATAAGGACTATCATTTCCTCTGGCATTATGATTCTTCAGCTTTTACCTTATTATTTGCTACAACACACCAGTAAGTTGGAAGACTTTAATATTCAACTATTGTATTGTGAAGTCTATTATAACTCAAGCTTATTTATATGAAAAAACATTAAAAACTAAATAAAAACCTCAATTGTATGACATACAATATAAAGCATTAGGTTCACTTGGTATGAGGATCAAATTGCAAAACAGTTATTAAACATCTGTTTCAGACACTGAAAACTGCTATGATATCAACTGTATCCTCTCCTGTTGCTCTCAGAGCATCATGTTTTTATGTAATACTGGTGATTTCAAGAAAGCAAGACAGACTGGCAAAAGCTTGCATTCCATGTAATGTTTGCCAGCAGAATATTTACCAAAGTAGGTCCAAAAATACTGTTCACTAGTAATGAGCACTCCCACCATAAAGCAAAGCAGCAGAGTTCCTGTGTGTCTCAGATTCCCGCACAGATGGAGGCTGTGTATATGCTGAGCTCACTCATAAAAACAGCTGATAGTTTCATTCCCAAAGCTACAAATTCAGCAGAATTGGCAATGGATAATTTCACCACAATATGATCTAGATACACTCTGAGCAGAAGTAGTGACATCAGGAACAGTTGGTCACTATCATTGTTGCTGTTGCAACAGCAATAACAAACAGATTTGAAGAAAGCTGAAAGCAGACACAGACTGTGCTCTGATCTTCCCAGCACTGACTTGCTACATCTCACGTAACATTACAGTCCCTGCCACAAATATAAGCCTGCACAATTACTTTCTTTAAAAGGGTCTCACCCTCTGGTGAAATTTGCCTTTTATGATAAAATTCATGCAAAGTTTTGTTTAATAATGCATACAGATGCTATTAAATTCTGCGAAGTACTCAATGTATGTCCTAAAAGGTATAAATTATGCAGACTGTGTTTCATGTCTCTCATTTTCAGGTCTGAAAACTGTCAATAGAATGTTCCAACTATTAAGGCTGTTGTTCCTAAGTGCAGTAAATCCGTTTGCATTTAGCCCTTGGTAATGGCAGGAGTGGACAGTTGGTCAGAGCAGGGTGATGACAATGCCAAGGCTGTAGGTTCAATCCCTGCACAGGCCATTCAACGAAGAGTTGAACTCGACGATCCTTGTGGCTCCCTTCCAACTCAGAATATTCTGTGATTCCGTGAAACTTCACTGACCCACTGCCCTACAGTAACTGCTGCATAATCTTGTACATTTGGCAGAGTTTAACAGAATCTAAAGCAACAACTCTCAAATCCCACAATAATCTGGATAACTTTTGGAGCAAAGTCAAGACTTAACCTTGCTTACAGCAGGAACTCTACACATGACTGACAGTATTACTAACATAAGCAGCTGAACCAGTGCTGGAAACCCTTTAACTACTGGTATAAGAAAGTCAAATTTGTGTTCAGGAACTTTAACCAAAGTTAAGTAAACACGTATTTGCTTATCTTTTCCAATTATTGTAGTTTTCCTTCCTTCTTGCAAGCTGTTCCAGCACTGAGCCAGCAATAATCGGTGGGAAGTCAAAATTGGTATTACCAATTCCCAGTCTCATCACTGCTTTTCTCCCCAGTCCCCAGTTATTGTAATGCTTGCTCAGTTATTATGACCCCCTGCACAGCACTGCTGCGAGTGCATCCAAATAACAGTACCTGCGTTCTGCACGCTCCTTCTTTTTTAAGACAACATCCAGATCTTGTAATTGTTCCTCTAATTTCTCACAGAGTAATTTCTAAAGGAAGGAAACACAGAATTAGTTTATTTCATAACCAGCTATTTTTACATTGAACCAACATTCAGACTCTTCGTTCACTCTGTCTGTATCCAGAAAAAGCTTTGCTACACTAGAGGTTCCTCTTCAATGAACAAGGCTTTACAATAAAGCCGGTCTTTTTAAAACATAAGCTCCACCATCAAGTCAAGGTTGGATGAGGCTTTGAGCAACCTGGTCTAGTGGAAGATGTCCCTGCCCACAGCAAAGGAGGCTGGAACTAGATGACTTCACTGGACACTGCAGCAAAAAGCAGAGATACACTTTAGGATCATTTTTTTACCAAATACCCAAGGAGCTGTTTGTAAAAATGAATTTTAATTGACAAATTGTGCCTTATTCCATGTCAATGCCCTCATTATACTATTTCCAAGGAAGATCTTTACCCTTTCACACATCTGTCATTTTTCACATTGAAGAGTCCTTTAACAGCAACAGAACAAGGATATGCTCTAACTACAAGTGTAAAGAAAACATTCTTACATATTCAAAATCATCACTACTTAAAAACACTTCTCAGAAGACAACTAAAAATCAACACCAAATAGAGTCATCTCACATCATGCCTCACGTCATGTTATTGTGAGGCAACAGCCCTTTTGGCACAGAATTTCTCTAAAACCAAGGAAGAGGGTTGAGATCAGGCAGATTGCTCTGAAAACGTGTATAAATGGTTTCCCATTAATCTAACAAGAGCAGCATCACACACTTTCTGCTTATCCTCCCAAGTACCAACTCTGCTTCTAACCTTGAAATAAGGGTTCATACTTGTATATTCCTTGACTAGAACAACCCTGGCTTTCCCAGCAGAGACAAACTATACCCTGAGATCCATCACTAACAGCAGCTTTCTCTAACCAGCTTCTGAGCAAAAGTCTCTGAAGAAGGAATAGCACTTCAGAAACAGCTGCTTGCTCTGGCCCTTGTTGCCTACTGCTTCCACCTCCTGGATGATAACTTAAATGTTTCTTTTGGGAAAAATTAGGACATTATATCTTTAATGCTATACTAGTCTTGAGGTGATTTAATCAGAGATGGGAGATGATCAGTGTGACTGGAGATTCCCACCTACAAATCAGCAACATACAGTCACTCATCACTAGCAGAAAAAAGAAAGAGAAAACCACATCACACGCTCAGTTTTACTAAGAGACAGGAGGGAAGATCAGCAGCCCTACCATTCATCCCAGTCTATTTGTTAACAAACAAAAAAGATTATAGAAAGAACCTTAAAGTCCCAGCCAATCTCCACAACTACAAGGAAAGCTGCAAAGGAGAAGAGTGAAGGAACCATACATGCTGGCAAGGTGGGCAGAACCACTCTCCATCAGGGATGATCATCAGCGGCGGGCGAAGGCAGGCTGTGTGGTAGCCGCTGTCACAGGAGTCACACAACAAAATCTGTGCAAACAAAACATGTCATTAGTATCTTTTGTGATTCACAACATGTAACAAGCTCCAGAACTATTTCCTCAGCCAATGCAGAAGCGTTCGGACTATGCCAAAACAAAACAAAAATCCTGTACCACTTATCCTGTACTGCATTTCCAGAGCCAAGGGTGGTTTTTATGGGGAAGTTTATTTATCACGGTTTTCCATGCTAACACCAGATTTCCTCTTACTGTATCTTCTCGGTACTTAGTACTACTGGACTATGTAGACTATGCACCCTTAGTGCAGAATCTGGTAATGCTTTCCAGATCCTAGACTAAGTGGAAAACTCCATCTGAACAAGATGTGGTATGACCTGTTTGCTCGTGCACTCTTATGCAGGAAACCTGGCCTTTTTCCTCAGTCAGGATAATTTTATGACCTGGGCAGTAGGGACAAAGTCTTGCAGGCTTGCAGGGCATCCAGAACTAGGCAACTACTAAAAGTTCATACTTACCTGGGTAAAATTTGAGATATCTCTTTCCATAAAACTGAGGAACAAAGCTGGCATAAGCTGTGTGTATATCTACTGAAATATTTATCTCTAACATCCTAAAGGTCAAACTTTCTCTCAGCTATGCCGGGATATCTGTCAAACACCCCAGAGTGGGCTTATTTTGTGAATTCACAGCAGGACTGCACATGATGATTTCCCAGATAAACAGAGGAATTCATGATGGTATCTACCACCAATAAATGAGAACCATGAGAAATAGCAGAATCTTGTTGTGCTCTGCCTGGGATTTCACTGTACTCAGTCCTCAGGGTGAGATGGAGCTACATCCAACGAAGATGATTATGCAGCTGTTGCTATGTCGTAAGACACTGGAAAGTAGACATCACACTGCTGGGGTTCTTTTTAATGTGTTGTTTCCTCTGTATTCATTGCAACTGCAGGCACAACCTCAAAGCCTCACCCAGATTGATTCTCAATGGGCTAAGGTGCTTTACACCTTGTAAAAGATGGTATTTTTGTGTTGGCAAACAGGAAAAACAACTTCCTTCTCTCCTTAGTAAAGGTAACTCATCTACTCTCATGAGTTTACTACCTACAACCTAGAAGAAACTCTCCTACATATGGCCACCCTGAAGGATGATGTGCCTTCAGACACCATCAAAGCCAACCCACCAAATCTGACACAACAACCCACAGAAGCTTTCCCCAAAAACCTACCAGCTCAGGATGATTGGGAAGGCCACACTTCTTGCAGGGCTCATCATCATCAGCAGGTGGAGCTTCTTCTTCCTCCTCTTCCTCCTCTTCTTCCTCCTCCTCAGAGTTTTTTTCACTCTCAGAATCCTCAGTCTCTTCATTACTTGAGTATTTCCACCTGCCACGTGTCCGTGTACCTGTCCACCGAACTTTGCTTCTCTATGAGACACCATTTCAAAGAAAAAAACACAAAGGAAGCTCAGAGAGTTTCTTCCTAGATCTTAAAAAAATATTTGTCTCCAGAGTGAAGTGATTCATTTCAGTCAGAACAGCTGCAGTAAATTTACAGCAGAGCATTTCAATGAATATACCGTCTTTCCAAGACCCTTAAAATGCAACCAGATAAAGGGAAAAAAATTGCATTTATGTGCAGAAAGAAATTTTCAAACAAAATTTAAAAGTAGGAAGACAAATTTTTCCACTCAGCTCCTTTTTTTCTATTCTGACAAGGCAAACTTTGTAGTGAACATGGTAAAATCCACATTTAAACTTTCTGTCTTTTTCATGATAACTTGTCTCAACCCAAAGAGAATCTTTTTTTCTCCCACCCGCCCCCGGAAGAGTTTATTTATTTTATTTTACTTTAGAAAATGTGTTTCTGAAATAAGATCACTGCACCTTTTAAGTACATAACTTCTATCTAGGTCTTCTTTCACATTTATACTTTTTCATTATTTTTCTTAAGTAAAACATAATTCAGTTGGTGCTTTTTTTTTGCTAATCAAAGGGGCATCTACTCCCTTCTATCATATACCATACTATGAATGAAATGTCATATTTTGAACATATATATTACCATATTTTGAATGAAAAACAGGCTTCAATTAAAATTCAGAAGACTATTCTGAATTATTTAAACTACTTTGTGCAACTAAGATATTTTAGATTCAAAGCGACATGTCAAACAGAAGAAACTTTTATTCCCATTGACTGACTTGTTTCTCACACCCCTCTTTCTCTCACAACTCATTAACCCCCTCCCCACAGACACTGAAAATGGAAAATAACTTTTCCAGCTTTTTCAACTCAAAACATTTTTGGAATTTTGACTAAACTACTCACAGACCTGAATGAGCTGAATAAACTAAAAAGCACAAAATAGTCTATTTCTCCTGCACGATGGACTCATACCAAAGCAGTATTTGTCACATTGGTAAAATTTTCTTTCAAGTTCTTAACATCAGTTTCTACCTGTTTAGAGATTTTACTGATCCCTAAACTTTAGCAGCAAAGGAACTTCAAATCCATGATAGTGTAAGTTTAGGTTTAGTATTCATCATACAGCATCATAATTTCAAATCAGGTTTTTATAAGACCCATCTTTAAAAAGAAAAGGAACCCCAAGATATAAAGTAAGCTATTAAAGTTCCTGGTATTCTTCATCCTGTTTAAATGACAGAAGCTTAACAGCCTCAAACTTCTTCCTCTATCATAATTATTTTAAAATCCCTCTAGAAAAGTAAACATCTTTAGATCTCCTGATCTTTCACAAATAGAGATCAAGTTAAAACAGTTAAAACACCTGTAGCAACAGTACTTCAAAATTCTGATGACTTTTAGAACTTACAATCACTCTTACTTTCACATATTGTCTTTTTTAATTAAAATCTTTAAATTAAAAATTTGGTTTTCATGTCTTCATGCGTATGACAGAATTTGTCAGGATAGATCTTACCATTCACTGAAAAAATCAACTGTTTTTTCATTTTATTAAGATTATCCAGCATAGCAGTACGTGAAAGAAACGCTAAATGAGTGAATGCTTTGGGAAAACTACATCAGTCAAAAATATGTTGCAGTGGAAAATTAATAGGATTTTACAAGTTGACATAAAAAAGTGCACTTAAAAATAAAAACTCATTATTCCTCTTTTGTTTCATACTGCATATCCAGAAAAAACAGAAGATAAATTAATAAAGCATTACTTATAAATACGCAGTCTCAGAAGCACACCATACAAATGTATCCTTAACTTCCTGTGGTATATTTACCTCATGTACTTTTAAAGATCTGTTCTGCATAAACAGAAGTTAATAACTTAAAAAAAACCCTCTACCCACATTAAAATGTGTATCCCATATGTGAGAAAAGCTAAATTATATCATGAATTCACCACAACAATACCTTTAGCTTCACCTAGAAACAGAAGTCATAATATTTTTATTCTTCCCTATTTGTTGGTTCCTTTTTAGGTTATTATCATTCTGACCAACCAGACACCAACAAGTATCCATCTAGTAAATCCAGAGGGGTTACAAGTCTCCATTCAGCCACATAGCCAGACAGCCTCACATCTGATCATGTCATTTTTTAGAAGAATTCACACTGGTCTATTTGGTCTACTTAGGCTGGTTTAACTGACAGATTTCATAAACTGTCAAAGTTTATAGTAAGTCAACGGGTATTAGCACTCTCCTAGGGGGCGCTATTATATTGGCTGAGTCCACTAACTGGATTGCAAAGCTAGTTTCTTGCAAAAGTTGACCAATGGAACATAATCCTCAGTATTCCTATGTAAGAATATATTCTCCTTATAGATAAGATTGTGGGTTTTCTTTACTCCCAGGTAACAAAACTCGTATTTACCTTGTTAACCTTAGAATTCGTCTCCTTCTCTTGTTTTTTTGCTTCTTCTTTTCGTTCTGGTTTTTGTGCTGCTGCAGGTTTCTCCTCTTCCTCTTCAGGTCGCTTCTTCTCAGGCTTCTGATCCCGAGTCTCCACAACTTTCGGTGTAGGCTTGGATATTCTTGGTGACCGCCTTAACGTGCGGCCAATGCTGACCTCTTCTGGTGGTGTTTCTGCCTTTCTCTTCCGACTAGAGATCCTGATTGTTAATTTAATTCCTTCTTTCTGTCTTTCAGAAGTTATTTCTTTATTCTCTGTTGCACAGGTTTCTTCTTCAGAAACTAGCTTATATTTAAATTTGCTTTTAGGTACTGGAGATTCCTTTTTACTCTCTGAGGAGTCCTCTAGATTAGCTGCATGGGCATCATCTAATCTATCTGGCTCTGTTTTGGCAGCTTCTGGCTCTTCCTCTTGTTTTTCAGGGCTGGATTTTTCTTCTACTTTGCTCTCCTCAGGTAGAGCTGTTTTACTATCGGAGTCCTCCTTTGCTGAAACAGGTTTCTCTACTGTAACAGGTGAAGTGGATGCAGGAGGTACGTCAGCAGCTTTTGGAGAGTCATTTTTCTCCTCAGGCTCATCTTTATTTTTCAAAGTCTCTTCATCAGCCAGTGCAAGCTTAGGCAGTTCTGCAGGAGCAGATGCATTTGGGGACATCTCTAGCTTCTCTGAACATTCTTTGGGTGGGGGCAGGCTGTCATTTTTGAGATCAGTGGCGTGTTTCTCTTCAGTTGTTTTGGCACAGTCTTCAGAGTTTGAAGACTCTTCTGCTACCGTCTCAGTAGTTGTGCTGTCAAGAGACTCTTTTTCCACAGGACTAGATTCCTCCTTTGAAGGCACTTTCTGATTAGAAACCTCAGAGACCACAGCCCCAATCTCTTTCAGCACAGTTACTGCATTTTTCTCGATCTCACATGTTTTTACAATTTTGCTAACAGAATTTAGGGAGTCTGATACTTTTTCCCCGCTTTTTCCATTTTTCTCTTTTAATGAGGTGCTGTCTTCCACAGCACTAGCAGAGTGTTCTGACTTATTATTTTGTATGACACTCGGGGTTATTTTTTCACAGCTAACCTCTCCATTTACTAGCACTTTCCCATCAGGACATAAAGCAGTAATTGTAGGGACTCTCTTAAAAGCTTCTTCTTCTGGTTTCGGTTCTTCCTTCAAGACATCCTTTGTTGGAGTAACACATTTACACAGGGGCCCTTTTATTGGACTGTCATAGTCATCTGTCAGTTTGATCTCTCGCTTTTTAAGTGGTATTTTTGCCTGTTGGTCATTTTTAAGTTTTTCACTTTCTTCCACAGATTTCTCCACAATTTCTTGTGGAGTTTTGACATTAACACAAAATTCTAACCTCTCTGGCTCATGAACTGCTATTTTGTCCATACAGCTTTTTACTTCTTTTAGGTCTTTGGGTTCTGTTTTGTTTTCCTTCACCTCTACTTTAACAGGCTTGACATTTTCCTTAAAGGAGTCACTTTCTTCCTTGACAGTTTGTTTTTCTTCATTGTGTTCTGAAGGTTTCTCTAATTTCACTATTACTGGCAATTTTATAATTTCTTTTTCTTCCACTTTCTCAATTTTAAGCGTATTTTCGTCTTCTTTGACCACAGGAGGAGGAAGGCTTTCCTGTTCCACTGACTGTTCCTCTACCTCCTCTTTTTCTTCTTTGATTTTCAATTGATTTTCTGTTGACAGAGAAAAACAACTATGAAACAACCAATGGACCTACAGGATTACAAAGATCGTCATCAAAACAGAGGCATACCTACAAAATCCAACAGCCCAAGTCTCGCACAAAAGACTGAATTAGTAGAAATCTGGCTAGTCTAACACTGTCATTAAATAAGTGGGCTGACAATTTTTAGCTCTAGAACCACTCTTCAGTTTAATTATATACCAAGATAAACCTAAATTTCAGAAGCCAGCAGCAGAACTCTAGATTTATGCTTCTTTCAACACACATCTCAGTCCCTTCTTCAGTATTACCACAATACTTCCAGAGGATACATAAAACCTAGGCAGAGACATGAAATCTCACTCGAGTCTCTGGACTGTTTCAGAAAACAGAAAACAGTGTAAGATTCCATGGCCTTAAAGAGAAATTCCTCAGAGAAAGGAGTCTCCTGTTTGTACATGTTTTTATTTCAAGATATACTTAACTATTGTATTTCAACAGTTCAGAGAAAAGACATTCAATATTATGGCTTACAGCAAAATTCATCCAGGTTCTCCAGGCAATGCATACATCTCCTACATGCAGACAATATTCTACACTCGCTTCAACTGCTGTTTTTAAAACAAGCAGTGAACAGTAGCATATCCCAGAAAAAACTGCAGAGCTTAAAGAATCAGGTTATCCCACTTTGCTAACTCAGTTTTAGATCATTAGGGCTTGAAGTACAGTTCCAGCATTCAGAATAAACCATATAGCTATTTTAGCACTATGCACTTAAGTTTGTTATTTATTATTACCACAGCCTCTTGATACTTCAGGTTTTTGTATTTTACCAACAGTTTTGTGTCAGCCAGAAACAGAACTAATTAGAAAAGGCAAATACAATAGCACTGTATATACCAGAACAGCAGCTCCTGCCACCTGGAAGATGCTTTTGCAAGCATGCCACAACTGCAAACAAAAAGGTGATTGTTTTTTCCTTTTACCTTACCCCTCTCCATCTGAGCTACTGTAGTTTTTTGCATGATGAGAGCTTCCAAAAGTGCTTAAAAATATACAGGGGAAAGGACATGACAGCTAACAATGACATCAAAGAAATTAAGCATTTTAGAAAAGAACAGTGAGGAGGAATTCACAGATCTTGTATTTTCAAATACAAGGCATGTGTCCATATCAATCTCAGTATCAGTACGGTAAAGATGCATCTCTAAAGCTCTTGAAGGGGTAAGGTGCCTTAGAGATGCACATTTTGAAGGCTCAAGGCTGGTTTTTCCCCCTTCATAAAAGTGATCCCCACTCAGAGCCCTTATAACTGCCTCTGCAAAGATACCTGTCTGTAACAGTGAGATTGAGGTATTTTCTCTGTGTCAAAGTTCTGCCACTTTCCCTTTATTTCTGCCTGTCTAAACTTTGTTCAGCTATTTCTTCCCATCGCCTACTGCTTTCTCCCAAACTTCATTAAGGATCACCAGAATCCCCAAACCTCTCCATACCAAAAATCAGCAGATGTTCTATAGTTTACCTCCCTGACCTAATCACAAAACATTTCACATACACACAAAATGACTCAGTCAACACACAACCTCTCCTAACGCTACTCGAGCCAATCAGTCAGGCCAGTAAATGTGTAAGCATTGGGTTAGTTACCTTGTATTTGTATGTACTAGTTTAATAATACATGGAAAATGGCCAAAGCAAACAAGCGTCAGATCTTCCAGCACACTTTCCCTACATCTTAGTACGGCTTTCAGTGCAATTCCTGAACTACAAGGACGAAATACTACAGTTTCCCAAATGAAAGGCTCTAAGGAATGTTCTGTGAACATACTGACAGCACTCAAATCACTGCAAATGTAAATAATTTCATTATTCATTACATACACAGGACATGGACCTGTAGGAGTGAGGCCATGAAGATGCTCAGACGGCTGGAGAACCTCTGCTGTGGAGAAAGGCTGAGAGACAGGTTGTTCAGCCTGGAGAAAGATCTGGAAAGACCTTACAGCATCCCCCAGTACTTAAAGGGGTCTTACAAGACTTTTGACAAGAGCAGGACAGGACAAGGAGTGACAGGACAAGGGCGAAGGGCTTTAAACTAAGAGAAGGGAGATTTAGATTAGATATTAGGAAAAAATTCTTCAGTGTGAGGGTGGTGAGGCACAGTTTGCCCAGCGAAGTTGTGGCTGCCCCATCCCTACAAGTGTCCAAAGTCAGGCTGGATGGGGCTCTGAGCAACCTAATCCAGCTAAAGATGTCTCTGCTTATTGCAGGGAGGTTGCACTAGACAGCCTTTAAAGGTCCCTTCCAACCCAAACTATTCTGTGATTCTGCAACTAGTGCCTAGAGGTGATTTTACACCAATACACAGCCTAATGCAAGTACTGAGCCAGGTGAGTGTGCCACAGGATATGGGGAATCATGTACAGTAGGGACATTCATTAACATGTTTTCAAATGGCTGCTCCTGAATTCAACGTACAGCAAAATCGTATCTGAAGACGAGGTCTCAATCAGATGATTTAAGTTGGCTTGACTGAGACAAAGGTAACATCAGTACACAGAATTAATTCTGCAGTGTTGGTACCTATGCAGGTTGTTTTGGCACTTACATGCAGAATTAGATACTGGAAATGCCTTAGACTGAAAGATAATTCTGCTGGGTTTTGTCACAATTTACTGCCATTTCTACAATAATTTCTTAGTACTTCCACAACAACTCAAATTTTATCTAAATATTTATATATTTCTTCTGTTCTACACTACTTGTTGCAAAGAAGGAGAATAGAGTAGTAAGTCCTCTCTGATACTCAAAACCAAGACAAGCCTTGGCTAATTCCATATATCCAATTAACTTCTACACATTTGCGGAAACATCTATTAACACACTGGCATACTTAAATCTTGTTTCTGACTGTAAAAATATTTTCCTGTATTTTAACAAAATAATAAGACCAGGTAGCAAAACTGGGGTAAAATTATTTGAGAGAACAAGCTTCTAGTTCTTCATGACCTGAAAGAAGATCAGATTCTTAAAAAGTCAAATACTTCAGGCTGATTAATACTTAGCAAAACAAATGCACAAACCAACAGGTCAGGTGAGTTACTAAATACATGCAATGATATGATAATAAGGAAGGAAAAAGGTTCTTGGCTTTGATCTTGGAGATCTTTTCCAACCTAAATAATTCTGTGATTTTAATAACAACAATACAGTGGAGGCAGATAAAGACAGCCTCACTCCTACAATGTTGTAGCATTTTAAATTGTTTTAACTTAAGCTCATGTCTTCTTGAAACATCACGTCAGCTGTGAAACATCTGACAAAATAACCTATATTTTTCTGATTCTAACTCAAAAGCAAGAATAAACACCACACCCAATACTGTCTTGATTTCAATCATAGCATTGCTCAAGCAGATTTTTTTCTTTTTCAAATTTTAATGTTGCTAAAACAGGAGAAGTTTGGCAGCAGTTCAATGCCTCACAAAAACATACAATAATGAGCATTTACAATATTGTACAGCAAAAAAAAAAAAGCTACTGAGAAAACATTTTTTACACAGCTCTCTTCCTACAAATAAATGTTTGAGATTAAATATGTACTGAAAAACCTCCAAACATATTTATAATTTCAAAGTATTCAATATTTACTTGATCTACTTTTTTAAAGTCCTAATCTAACACAGTAACTTTTTGTGAAGCTGAAAATTCTAACATTGCCACAGCAAAACACTTAAAGTTTGAGAAAAGAAGGCAGAAAACCTTGTGTAGCTGCTTCTTCACCCTTTTTGGTGTCTTCATCTTCTATGCTTGGACTTTCACGCGATGAATTCTCCTGCTGAGAATTGTTGTTTTTCAGAAGAGCAGGATCAATTTGTGCTTTCAAGAGCTCAAGGGTCTCAGCAAGCTCATTGCGGTTTCTAGAAGAGAAAAACACACTGTCTGATAAGCCACTTACTTACCCCAAACGGATTCATAAAAAATAAACAAACATTATCTGCTTAAATGAATTACCCTGAAAACCTTATAGAGTTATATAGTGAAAACACAAGCACAGTGAAATAAATGCTTGTCCCACCAGTGGCTGCAACTTTGTAGTCAGAAATCTTCAAATTTATCCATACCAAAATAAAATTATGCTTTTGGAAGGACCTTATCTACTTATCTATCTCAACTCAATTCCTGTCGGGTCTGGATCCAAGCTGCTACCATTACTGTCATTTATTATCCTCCTGTTAACCATCACTGATTATTCTTTGCTATTTCTCTTTTTCTCTCAGCATGGAACAAGCTACACCTCTCTGCTCATGCACCAAAGAAGCAACCATATCATTTGAGTGAAATTTGCAAAAGCAAACAGCAAAATAATTTTGATACTTTTTGCAAGTACCCATCCTAAGCACATGCAACAAACAACACCAAGTTGTCTAGAAACCCCACCAACTCAAGTTATGACAGCAAAAAAATGTTGGTGCACATCTATATGAGCGTGACTCTCAGCGCACTGTAACTCCTTATTTAAACTGCACATCCAACTACAAAAAACACCTTAATTTATAAAGGATTTGAGCCATGATTGAACAGAGCCATTGTTTTCTTAATGGACTAGAATAACAAGGCTCTCACATCTGTTTTTCAAAGTCCAATCTTCAGCAATTTGTTTTCCACAGGTTTACAGAAAGAACGGAAGCCTGCAACAATCTCAATACATGGAATCTCACAGGTTTCAAAACCATTTCAGACTTCTTAATGCATTACTGTGGTTTTTTGACTGTGGAGTGTTAGAACCTTCCCAGCAGAACCCTGATTTCTTCTTCTTTTGGCAATGAATTTTGGATTCTATAATGAATGCATGGAAGAGATGGATGATGCATGGACCAGCTCTTGATCTGTTTGTTTGGATACATTTACTCTATTCCCCCACGACAGCTGTCTACATGTAACTCATAGTAAGGCTTATCATTTCACAGCCCATTGATAGTGGTTTAAACACATCTGTATGACTCCCTGGGTTACTGAAGTTACAGCAGTGTAAATAACCTGCAAATGGTTTGGGCTGGAAGGGACCTTCAAAGACCATCCTGTTCCAACTTCCCTGCCATGGGCAGGGACATCTTCTAAAAGACCAAGTTGATCAAAGCCCTACCAAATCTGGCCTTGAACACTTCCTGGAATGCGGCAGCCACAGCTTCTCTCAGCAACCTGTGCTACTGCCTCACCACTCTTACAGAGAAGAATTTCTACCTAATATCAAATCTAAATCTGCCCTCTGTCAGTTTGAAGCTGTTCCCCCTTGTCCTGTCACTCATGCCTCTGTAACAAATCCCTCTTCCCTTTTCCTGAGCCCCTTCAGGTACTAGAATGGGCTCTGAGTTCTCCCTGGATCCTTTTCTTCTCCTGGATGGACAATCCCAAGTCTCTCAGCCTGTCTTCATAGGAGAGGTGCTCCAGCCCTCTGAGCATCTCCTTGGCCTCCTCTGGATTCCTTCCAACAGGAGTAATTGCAATATAATTTCCCCAAGAACAGATCTGTCCACTTGTAACTCTCCTAACAAAGCTGAACTTAAAGAAGCAGGAGTGCTCTATTTTCTAAGGCATTTAGCTAGCCAGTAAGCAATATGGAGCCATCACCCTCAAGACAGTCTCCTCTTGCTACCCTTTCTATATATTCACCGTAGCTTGAACAAGCAGGAAACAAATTACGTGATGGCTGTTACCAACAAATCCGTGAGTTATTTCTGTACATGATTTTTCAGTAGCACATAGATGGCAATGCAGAAAATCCCACTGTCATGAATCCTACTGTGTGAGAAATGAAGATATATTGAAATACATTTCTGAGACCCAGCCACAAATAGCTAAAAATCTCACAAAATAAAAAGAAGGAATACCTAACAATGCACTTCCATGTGGATCCATCCTGGTCATCCTGTTCTTCTATGTACATCCTGACATTGTGCTCTTGATCCAGCTGATACCAGTACATGAGGCCATCCTTGTCCCGACCAATGGGCTGCAGACGCATGGCGTCAGCATCCTCCTCGTTAATGATATTCTTAAACTTTAGATTGTCATCAAACTGACATTCGCAGAGATACTGAAAAAGTAGAAAGACTGTTAAGATATCAAAAACATAAACAGGAAGAAGAAAACCAGCTCATTTCATTTCAGTGTGATTTGGAACTTGTTTTTAGGCCTCTTTCTGTTGGATCTGTGTATCAGCTGTAGCTATCAGTTTTTTCCAGACCATGTTGCTTTTAAAAGAGATACAAGGGTTTGGCTTGGTTTTTTGGTTTGTTTGTTTTTTTTTTAACCTGGCTAGTTTAGAAAGCTTATTCTAAATTTTTATTACACAGTACAAATGACCTCATTCTACAATAGAACCCATACATAACTTGGAACCAACCCTGACAATTTTGCCAAGACCACAAAATATGAAGTCCCATTTTGCCTTTGGAATTCAGCAAAGTAACAAATACATTTAAAAGTGTGTATTGCACAGGCAGAGAGCTCTTGACAAAACAGTAAGCACAAGACTATTTTCATACAAAGTGTGAAAAATATGCAACGAAGTGTTGCATCCAGTTTGGGTCCATCCCACTACAATGAATAATACCATGTCTGTTCCAAGATCAGTTCTATATTTAATATATACACTTATGGTTCAGTCAAGCTAAATTTGCAAGACCTTAGAGTGAGTGAGGAAGCAGTAATTGAAAACCTTATCTCATGAATGTGTACCTTCAGAATCCCCAGTTTGCATTCAACACTCATTTCTAGGTATCCTTTTTTTTCCATCTCCCAAGCCCAAGTGCTGTTGAATTCTTGACATATCTGTTACAAACAAAACAAGCAGATTTCTAAGGTTAGGAGAAAGAAGCAATTTTAAACCTTTTTATTAGTAGTACCTTACTACAGTAATTAATTATACATGATCTCTTTGGGATTGTAGTCGGAAAGTCTTATACAAAAACAAAAAGTAAAGCTGAGGCACGTTAGCAAGCACTGTTGAATTTTCATGGAACAGGAGATCATCGAGGTCCTGATCACCACCATATTCTCTATAAACATCCTAAATTAGGTAGCATGACTCTGGAATGGGAAGGTATTATTGTCTTTGCTATGCACATATTTTTCTACTTCTGTCTATTTAGAATATAAATTCTCTCAAGCAGACGTGACTTCCTATTATATCTCCTTACA
This sequence comes from Cnemophilus loriae, assembly GCA_013397755.1. Classification (NCBI taxonomy): domain Eukaryota; kingdom Metazoa; phylum Chordata; class Aves; order Passeriformes; family Corvidae; genus Cnemophilus; species Cnemophilus loriae. The sequence continues at coordinate 91,579 of VZTF01005563.1, read as the reverse complement.
GCACTTAGCAGATAAGTTGCCAGGGTCTCTTGGGGCCCCCTAAGCCCTTCGACTGTACTGCAGATAACAAATGCAACTGCTACTCACTCCGCACTGTGGAATTATTATTCTTTACTAAATATCCTGAGCTTCAAGCTGCTTGATAAATATTTAAGAATATTATAAGTATAGCCAATTTCAATTTATTTAAAGCAAATAAATTCAACCACACCAATATGGTGGAGTAAAAACCCAACGTCAGAAATTCCCTCTCCTCCTAAACAACTCAGACATGCTTAAGACAAGTCTTATGAACAGAGACAAGCTGTTCATCAATTGAGGACACATGGTAAATCTCCAGCAAGTGAGGCTATTCCAGTGGAAATATCCGTGAGGAGGCAAAAACTGATCACAGCTACCCCTCCAGCTGGGATTATTTTGAAGTGCCACTGCTGAATCATAACTGTCAAATCAGTGCATGAGGTGCTGCTGCCCTTCAGTCTGCAAGGCTGGACTCAATCAAAACAGTGCAGTCTCCCAATCAACAAATTATTATTAAACATAAGATACAGTTACCAAGCTACTTAGGAAGCTGCCAACCCCATCTGAAAGCAGCTTTCTCTGGAAACAGCAGCAAAAATAATCCCAAATGTCACCCACCAGAAGTACAGATTAACTGACTCCTAACGTAAAACTCCACCTGGGCTCCAACCAAGCAAAGGGGCCGCTACCCCTCCCCCGTCCCCACAGCCACACCACCAACCCTCCACTATCCCTAGTACTGACACCATTTCTTAGGTGGTACAAGGGTAAGCCTGCAGTTAGGTCAGCTCAGCCACACCATAAATCATACTCTGACTTTAAGCTGTGACCTACAGAGAACAGGGAAGAGCACTCTGGTCACAATGGATCCTGCTGAAGAGCAGTTTTTCTTGCTCTGAGGTTAAGGAATATTACACAGGGACTTCTCTGATGCCAAGCCAAAGCTGACAGAAGGAGACAATCGCCGCTCGCTCACAAAATGAGGCTACTCCACTTTCTCTCTCCTTTTCAACCATGTAATATGAAGAACACTGGGAAACTGTATATCAAAACCCTTGCTCAGGGCATATGCCAGTTGCTGTTCATTACTTACTCATTAAGTATGAGAACAATAATGAGAAGCTTCATGTGCTACGGAAGTGTGTGACTGTCAAAGCAAAAGCTTCGAGACATCAGAGCTGATGAAGCATCTGTTCAAACTGAAATGACTACATTTTGACAATTAAAAACCAGATAATTGTGCTTTCTCCTGACAACTGCTGTCACAACCCTGAACTACAGATCTCATTGATCCAGGCTCTGCTGAAATCTTAGTCTCTGCCTTCCCACAGAGGATGCTTCACACTGATCAAAAAGCTGCTGCTTGCACGAACTGCTGGCTTCTGCCTGCTAAGAGTGGTCAGCACCTTCCCACCCCCACAAGAAATGCTGAAACATCTCTCTCAAATAATGCCAAAGCAGCTATGATGGCATCCAACACTATTACCATGTTCCAAATGTTCACTTTAAATAAGGAAAACAAGGTGAAAGACACAGCAGAGGAGCCTCTTTGGGTGGGACTACAGACACCCGAATTGTAACAATCAGAAAAGACAAGTTCAGAATGTGCTGATTTGGTGTTGAAGGTTTCGGATGGACCAGTGCAAAGAAATCTTCTCTGTATAAAAATATAAGTTATGTTTGACAGTAGTCAAGTGAAACACTTTGTCAGGAGAGAGAGCAATGTGACTTAACTACATGTTTCTCGAAATCAGCTAAGCCAGACACTTCCTCTTAGTTGCTGGAATGTTCAGTTGTTGGAATGTTTTGCTACCTCAGCCACACATGACCACAAGACATGCCTTGTGCAGAGGAGGAACGTCAGACTCACAGAGACCTACAGCCATTTTCTTTCATAAAAGACTAGTGCGCATGCTGGTGATCCAACTTGGGTGGTTCACCACTAGAGGAGGGAAGGGAAAGAATTCTCAACTACCACGTTCACTTCCTATCCCAAAATATATCCATCTGTCAAAATATCAGCCACAGCTTAGAGATAACGTTTATGATACTCTTTACAAGCACAACAGTCAAGTGAAGCACATTTTATAATTAGTTGGTATATAAACAAAATATAGTAATACATACATGCATAAATATTAAGAGCATGTAAGTCTGAATGTCCTCCACTAAAGTTTCCACCTAAACAGAAACATCTAGAATATATCGGGCCCTGTTTTATCAAAGCAACACATCAGTAGTTTCTAACAAAGGAAAAACAGGTCAGCTTTGCCTCTTAGAGTGTCATCAATAATATGTGGAACAATACTGCAGGCATCAAGGAAGAATGCTCTCAGTGGCTCCACACCTTTTCAGTTTTTCCTGGCTTTTGTGGCATTTCCCAATACTCTTCCTTGCTTTTCTAAATTAATCATAGTCCTTTGAAATGGGGACAATATTAGCATACCTTTCTAATTAGTTATATTCAAATTCCTTTGTTCTTCAAGGTTCCTTTGAACCACTGGCCAGAATAAGCTTCAAGTTAGCTCTGGAGACTGTTAAATGAAGTAGAATTTATTAACACTTACTTGGTCTGAACAGGGGTGAGAGGGAGGGTTTCCTTACTGCTTCCCTGAAGAAGAATTTCCAAATTGCTTTGAAGAAGATTTTCCAAACTACTCCCTCAAACTCGTTTTATCGCCCTGCTTTCTGCTTACCACACAAATGGTAAGTGGCTCCAGTGGGGTACATAAGTTCACAAGTCAGAGTTGGGTTTTCTCAGTTTGCTGCAATGGTTTTTGGGTTTATTAAGGAATTTAACGCAATTCAGTAACCACAGTACTTGGTAATACACACAGTACACACAAGTTACGTAAATTATTACATTACTATTTTTAAAAATGATCATCAATATTTTACAATTGTTTAAGGGGTTAGAATTAACGAAGGCTCTTCAGCAGGTTATTCCCCAACACATTCCCAGCCCTAAAAACATCATTACCTTAGAGGGTACACAAACCTCAAGACAAATCCATATCTCTGTAAAGCTTACAGATAGCATTTAAGGGGGAGGACTGCAGGTGGATTTGCCAAGTGTCATTATTTGTATGGTTGCTATTACCATGATGCTGTATTTCTAAGCAAGATGTGATCACGGCTGTACAGACAATAACAAGATTACAATTCTGTGGATTAAAAGACACATGGAACATATCTAGAGGGGAAATGGTAATCTATTAATTTTGACTATCCGTATATTTTTATTTTTTGAAGCAGTGTGAATTATTTAAACTGGAAACCATTTGCATGTAAAGTGTCAACAAAGACACAGCTGAAATTAAAATACCAAGACAGAATTATGTAAAACAATAGGATGCTCTATTTTTACTGATGCGTAACTACATTTTCATCTTAGCTGTGCCATTCTGAGCATGCAGATATAAATCACTGCAATACTTTCTTTTATTATTAACACATGCTACAAGACCTCTGTATGGTTCCTGTATAAGTATCAGCCAAATCACAGTAATTAAATCGTATCTGGACAAGTGATATACAAATGAATTGTTACTGTATAAATCTCTGCTCAATTTAACCCATTTGCAGGCTACTAAATCGTCTTTATTTAGGGTCTTAATACTTAAGAAAGTATTCTCCTGCCAATTATGAAGATGGACACTCTTTCACATGCAGAAGATGGTGCCTATTTTCAGAGACTTTTTTTCCACAAGCCTAGGCAGACTGCAAGTTAAGCTGGGATCTGATGCATGCATGTCCATGCTGGCACTGCCCAAGGCTCCTATACCTCATACCAGGGCTTGCTCACACAACTGCTCATCACAACCATATTCCAGCACTGCAGAATAATACAACATGCATACTGTACCTTGATCAAGTATTTTTCCCATCTATCTGCTGTGACAGACTTCCCAATCTTTCTCATCAGTTTCAAGTGAAGCTCCACCAATTCTTTTGGGACTGCAGTATGGAGAGAGAGAAAAAGAAAAATAGAAAGAAGTCGTTAAGTCGGGTGCAAATATTCTTCAATGCTGAACAGTGATAACACTGAAATACTGTGACAAATTAAGACATTTTAATAAAACAGAAACTTCAAGCCTGCTGAAGAGCAGGCCCTGCAACTGAGAGATGGAGGAAGGTTAATTTAATCAAGAGTCTTTTTGTTTAGATTTACATTTAGGATAATCATTGGCGTTCAAGGATATTGACCTCAGTGATAAAAATGTGGAAATTCTGGCAGTGTTAAAACCACAACTGGACAGGAACTACTCCAGTCAAATACCTACAAAAATAATACTGCAAGCAGCACACCTGGAGCTGCCTCCAGAAACCCCAAAGCCATATTCTGCACCGTGCCTGGAATATTACTGGATCCAAACTATTTTTTGCCAGGCACATGGTATGGAAGAAATGTTCCTGAAATTCTGCTCTCACAGATGCAGCTTTGCGATACACTTACTCTCTCTTGTACTGGAGAGACAGACAGGTATTCAAGATATGGGGCTTCAGGAATGGAGGCCAGAAGTGCTGCTGAGCACAGCTGCACCAGTGCTGTCACAAAATCAAAGTTTTCCAACCAAATTTATGTATCTCTTAGTGTACACTCCACAGAAACCACTGCAACAGCTTGTCTCAGCTCACATCTGTGATTTATAAATCAATTTGGCACCACCAAGTGGCAAATTTGCAGAACATTGATTTTATAAGTTAATGAGTAGCGTAACTTCTAAAAAATATGTAAATGATGATTACTAATGCATGCCCAGTTACATCAGCTTTCTCATCTGTAATTTGTTAAGAAAAACTTCACAAATTTAACTTTTCAAGTATTTTTTTCTCTACTCTTTGCATACAATTTTATATTCTAAAAGCATTTTCAGTACTCCATGCACACACACATTGAAAGCTTTAAACCCACGAATATTTATTCTCATAATTTATGATTATGATTTTTCCGCTGGTCCAGTAGCATTACTTGACACAGGATAAACAGCTAGGACACCAAATGTTTTAAACTAGATATCACTGAGATGTTCTTTCTTTTACTAATTTATACATTACCTGAGTGAATCTTTTCAATATTTAACTTGAATTCACCCAACCTTTCTTTGTCTTTCAATCAAATACCTCTATTTTCAGGTGAACATAATGAGCTGCTAAAAAATCAGTTTGATGAAAATGGTTGTGTTGGTTCAGAAATAAAGAAATTTCATACACAAACTCCTTCATTAAATAAATACAGAAAGTACCAGCCTGGTACCCTCAAAGAGACCTCTTTTCAGTGTAGATAATTCATAAACAACAAGTCCTGACTTGTTCTCTTTCATTCCATTTGCATATAATATTTCCATTACCATTACATATTGAAGAGACACAGTACATCTCCTTGCTTTTCCTGAAAACTAATGTTTTCATGATTTTGAACTAACATCTATCTTAAAAGGAACAAGATCAAAGGTCTTAACCCCAGTAAGTGCCAAGCAGCTGGCACTAACAAAATTAAGCACAAAGCACTTTATACACATGAGCAATTCTATCTATGTTAAGTCATACAATTAAACCTCTGCTTGTGTTTGTGTGACATGGAACTGAGCCAGAGTATTCAAAATCTTGCTGAATCAAAGCTTTTGTTCAGCATTTTTTTTGTTTGTTTTTAATCAGACCTCTTTTTATGAGTACATACTGACAGAAATCTTAGTTTAAAGAAGCACAGGTGATTTGTTTCAACTAATCAAATGCCCAGTCACCACAAAAATCTCTGCTAGAGCTTTAGTGTTAGAAAAAAATGGAGAACATGAAAAATTTTAAAAATTGGAGTAATAAGCACACCCTTGGGTCAGCACTTCCTGAGAGTTGTGTTAGTACCTACAGAAACCTCACTTTTCTCAGTTTCAGCATTTCAGCTCTTGTATTTCTAGGATCTTCGTGATGTATCAATGTGATTACTTTTACAAACTTCACAAAACAGTTCATATCCATTCTCTGTTTACTACTCTTTCAAGATGCTTTTCATGTATTACGCAATATTAATGACTGGATTTCTAGGCTGGCTTTTCGCCTCTTCCCTTCACTGAGAGGAATAACACAGTATCCTCCTGGTGTAATGAAGGAGGCAGGAGGTTTGGAGAAGAAAACTGTTGTCTAGTTTGCTCTCTAGAGAGTGTGTGAAGTGCAGCCTGACCAGCCAGGTGCCCCAACAACCACAGAAGGAGAAGCCTACAGGACTGAGAAACAAACTGTATTAAATCCAAAGTAACTGTAAATAATACAGGGATCAGGATGTACACCTGACTTGTCCAAAAACACCAGCTAAGGGAGACGGCCTAGGAAGGCTAAAGAGTGGTGGCAAATCTCTCCTTTCCCAGAGCACCTACCTGCCAAGGAGTAAAAGTGAACTAGTAAACACAACTAATGTTTCAGTCCTCTCAGAAATGCATTGAGCCTCCATAACTTTAAATTAACTTTTGTTCAGACTATAGAGAGAATTCCTGACAAGAGTTCCTTGAATTGAGACATTAGTAAGGATCGCTGCTCTATCCTACATGTAACATACCAAAGAGAATGAACGTAATTATTTCAGGTCGTGTTGCTGGCTGGCTTCAGCAAATAACAACAGCAGACTACCATCTCCTTTGCAAAATGTCATTTCCATTCATGTGAGACCTGTGTCACTCATTTCAGGAACTTGTATAAGAATGTTCTGCATTTGTAAAAAATTCACATAAGGGAAGGAACAATACATACTTGTATGTATCCTTCTTGTGTAATTGCCATTGTGTGTAAGGTTCTGGTCAAAAAAAGCATGATGGAACATAAGAAAAAAAAACCCCTCTAAATCTGAATTATATTCTCAAGCTTTTATGAAACTTTGATCTCTCTGGAGAGGAATACGGTTCTCTAAAATCATCTCAGAATATTCAAATATATATACTTTTCATAGGAAGAAGTCATAAGCCAGGGAGAATGAGTTGCTATATACAATTATAAGGCTTCTGGTGGAGTTCAGCCCATTTGTTAAGCCCTACACTTCCATGGCGGGCAGGCTGTCATTGGGCCTCACACAATATCCTTTGAACACTATTCTGTCTACTCCAGCATTTCAGGGAGCATCCTATGTCTAATAAATTTGGGAACAACAGAAAAATCGAAATGAAAGAGAAAACACACAAACGTGAAAACCCCATCATCTGGCTAAAAAAGCTGTAACTTTCAAACACCTACACAACCACAGATTAAAGACAACTTCTCACGTAACCACAACCCCATTTCACCCCTATTTATTTTCCCTGCCAAAATGAAAAGGCTCACAACTCACCTAAAAAAACCTGAAACAGCGGATGAAAACAGAAAACACAACAAAGTCCTGAGTCCAGAGAGAGGATGGGGGAATCTGTTATTTTGAAAGTTATTATAAACAAAAAACCTTGGTATCAGAGCAGATCTGGAGTGCTGGACACAGAGAGGAGGATAAGAACCATAATGCATACAGAGCACCTGGTACTGATGTGGATTGCAAAGCCTATGCGTCCTGTCCTCCTTCAGGACGAGAACACTGAACTCGTAGTGCTGGTGGGACCTGGGGTGTAAGGAATAAAAAATAAAACTCTGGGATGCAAAGGCTGCTGGAAGTTTTCATGCTTCACGAACACCAACGGGTCTTCCCAGCTACACTAGTAAACCATTTTCCATGCTAACTTGTTTTGGCAAGTGGAGGAAATAAAATGACTCATAAGACATACACGGCAAGTATTTCCATTTAACCGTATGTTCTTTTTCATCTTTCTGCCTTGACCAAAATTACCTCTGCACGCTATGACTGCACTGTCAAATAACACCACACTGAGCAAGAGGACAGCTGAGATTGATGAGATCATTAAAGATCTCCCACCTCCTCTTCTTTCTGCTAAGGGAAGGTAGCTCTCAGCAACCTGTACACAGCTGATGTGGATTAGCTACTGGCACCCTGCACAGAGTTTAATGGCAAATATGAGACGGTTTCCACCCTGTTCAAATCCCTCTGCTGTGAGCGCTGGAGGGAGCTATCTTGGAGGCACAGGCAAAGGCAAGACATCAGTAAAGAGTCAGTACATGGCCACTGTGGAACAGGCTGCCCCACCCCTGCAAGTGTTCAAGGCCAGGCTGGACGGGGCTTGGAGCAGTGTGGTCTAGTGGAAGGTGTCCCAGCCCACAGCAGGGTGGTTGGAATGATCTTTAGGGTCCCTACCAATCCTAACCATCCTATGATAATTTACCACTTAGCCCATCACACACTAGCCATGGAGTTAATTCCCTTTACAGACAGGTCCTTAGGCATAAATTTGCTCAAAACCAGTCAGGTTTTGAGCATCCCTTACATAAGGCACAAGAGTCCCCAACAGGTATGTGACCATACTTCCAGCATCTTTAATGTTCTCCTTCATTTCTGTGTGAAGTCTTAAGTCTCATGAGCAGTCTGAGGCAGCAAACATCTTGTCTTCTAGATTAGTTTCAACCAAAGAGAAGTCCCTCATCTGTTTCATTCAACAACTAGCAAACACCGAGGAAAAGAAAAGGAATAGTATCTCCTCTTGGGGACTACCACTGGGTTATGATAACATAAATATTCTTCTTCAAGAACTATCTAACTTGTTCCTTATCTCAACTCAGTATAAGGAAAATATGAGATCCTTTTAGTTATTCATTGAAGTTTACAGATCACAGAGAAAAATGGCAGCCTTGGTATGAACTTGGCATGATAAATACATAGAAAGACAAAACCCTCTGGTTTGAACCAGGCAAGAAATTTCAGTAAACCTCTGATAAAAAATTGTGGCAATAAGAAGCCCCATCTTCATGCAACAAGCTAGCTTGGCGTAAAAATAACAAATTGGAATCATGTGACCTCATGAGAAAAAGAGCAGTCGTTCCTGTTCGAAAAGACAATCTAAATATCTTATTTTCTGAGTCATTTGATGAGTATTATCCTACCAAATTGTGTGCCTACAGAAAAAAAAAAAAAAAGACACACAGGAAAGGGGAAAAAAATGAAACTGCTCTGCCTCCTGAGTGAATGAAAAGAGCAATTAAACATGCTGTAATTAAACCGCAGATCAAAACAGAACGAACAAGTCACCAAGTAGCAGTTTTATATCCTGTTCCTAGAAAGATTGTTGGCAGGCATTACAAACAAACAAACCACGCTCACATTTAAATGACATTGTTATCCTAGGAAAGCACTCTGAAATCTGGATGCTTACCAGCTAGATCATTTTCACACAAATATCCGAGTACATTTATCTCTCTTATCTGTACAAATACCTATTAGAAGACTCTCCTCTTACCTGGACTATTCAGAGCACAGTTCACTCTAACATTAGCCAGCAAAGGTAAGATTTTTATCCTGCTGGTAAATTCCCTCCTACACACTCCCATGTGAGGAACCCAGCACACCATCTCTTTCACTGCCGCTTGCAAATGAATCGTGACCAACATGGAAAGTGCTTTGAACTGGGACCAAAATGCCTTTTCTACCCCCAGTTCTTTTAGTAAGTTGCATCACCAGCGCAACAGACCTTGCTCGCAGAGTTGCATCCTGACCTCCTTGCATCAGTCCAACCCAGCACTACCAAGTCCCAGCACTAAACCATGTCCCCAAGTGCCGCATCTACATGTCTTTTAAATACATCCATGAATTGTGACTCCACCACTTCCCTGGGCAGCCTGTTCCAGTGCTTGACAACCCTTTCCATGAAGAAATTTTCCTAATATCCAAACTAAACCTCCTCAGCACAACTTGAGGCCATTTATTCTTGCCCTATTGTTTGTTACTTGGGAGAAGAGACCGACCCCCACCTGGCTACCACCTCCTTTCAGGTGGTTGTAGAGCGATACAGTCCCCCAAGCCTCTTTTTCTCCAGAATAAACAATCCCAGCTCCCTCAGCTGCTCCTCATCAGACTTGTGCTCCAGACCCTTCACCAACTCCGTTGCCCTTCTCTGGACACACTCCAGCACCTCAATGTCTTTTTTGTACTGAGGGGCCCAAACCTGAACACAGGATTCAAGGTGTAGCCTCACCAGTGCCCAGTAAAGGCGGACAGTCATTGCCCAGGTCCCGCTGGCCACACCACTGCTGATACAGGCCAGGATGCCACTGGCCTTCTTGGCCACCTGGGCACATAGCTGGCTCATGTTCAGTGGCTGTCAACCAACACCCTCGGGTCCTTTCTCCACAAGCAGATTCTCAAACACTCTTTCCTAAACCCACAGCACCATCTTGAGCACTCTCTCCTCTCATATCTTTTATTCTACAATCTTCCCTTGTCTACAGTTCAATCTGATTAAGCTTTGCTTTTTAATGCTCACTATACCATCAGTCACCTTCTCACTCTATATGAAACTGAGATTAAAAAAATCAGTTTCATTGTCATTGGCATAACTCTTGAAGCTGGAATTAAAGACCATACCAAAGTAAACAAAATCCCTGGAGAACTGTTCTTCAGCAGCCCTTTAGGAGATAGAAGATAGCTTAATCTTTCACAAGCTCCCTATTTCATTCTCTGGCTATTAAGTGCCTTGGAATGTTGGGGACTTTTTAAGCTAATATATTATAAGCAACAGCAGAAAGGTTAACAAAAGCAACACTGATGCTAGAATAACGCATAAAATTTAGCAAGAAAAGCATGCTGTACTGTGCAATGAAAAAGAATAGAAGGTAGGAAAAAAAAAGAAAATTACTTTGAAAACAATGCAGGAAAAAATAGCACAGAATCTATTTTAGAAACTGGAAATAGCCCAGGAAAGACAGCAAATGAAAGCCCAGTTTACTGACTCAAAAAATGAACTGAATAAAAAACGGGCTCCAGTTCACAAATTTCGGACATATGAAGAGCAAGTAAGAAAAATCAAGCTGTGGCAGCAATATGCAAACAAGCAGATTGCACTAAAAAACAGGTACTGAAAACATTTGAAATTGTCACTGATTGCCATTGTTGGCAGTTAACTCACATGCAGTGACCCTCATGTGCAGTGACAACACTGTACATTTCTACTGTCTAAAATCAAGTACACTTGACTTGCTGATCCCTCATTTTGGATACGCAAACCCTGACTGAAACTGCTGGGACCACACTCCATAAAAGCAAAGGCAGGGCAGCACAGGTATCTTTCATTCTAGCTAGTACAAACAAGAAACTGAAATTACTCCAGGATTCTCTTGCCTGCTGATCCTCTCAGTCTCCAATACAACCAAGACTTTCAGACCATGAACAGAAAATCCTCCTCATTTCCTTCCTTAGCCCTGAACTGTGTAATTACAATTCTCAAATAAAGTGTAGGTATGACAAAGGTGAAAAGTAATTGTAAAGATTACACTTTAGTAGTGGACTCTGGAGTGCTTCACACCTCCTCAGTGCAAGCATGCATCTCCACGGCTTCTGGATACACTGGGTTAAGTTCACTTCAGAGGAATTTCAGCAGTTTGTTTTTTTCCCCACTGGAAGAAGCAGGCAGAGATGAGCTGCAGTGGGTGGCATCAACATGCCCAGTTCAGGCACTGGGAGCCAGCCTTCTGAGCATGTTGCAGAACACACTTGCCTATTCTGCTCGTGTTAGGCACAAAGGTGTCCTACAGAAAGCACAAGTGGCGTTAAGAGCCGTAACAAAAAGAACAAGCAGGTTTATCAGAGGGGTTGATCCAACTCTGCCATATGAAACGCTAAAAAGGCACATATTCAGAAGCATAACCCGTCTCCAGAAATATCAGGAGCAAAAGGAGGATTTCCATCCAGACGTCAGTCTGTACTGAGGCACTTGCTGGCCACTACAATCATGGAGGCTCACACTTGCAGAAAGGATGTAAGCAAAAGAAGCTGAGATGGCAATGTTCACCACACTCACCTTTTGATCTAACACTAAGTAGGTGCACAGCCATTCAAGTGGTAAAATTTAATTCAGTGTCTTTGTTCACTCTCGGATCAAAATTACAACTCACTCTCCTAGGAGGGTGGCCCAGATAGAAGGCAAGCAACTAGAAAAGAAATACAAAATTCAAGGGACCAAAGAAAGAAGAAAAGAAAGGATGAGTCTAATTCCTGTGAAAAGGAGCCTAAGCTTTCATTTCTACACCAAATTCCTGGAATTTTTTAGGTATTTTGCCATTAAAAAATAGGAAAGGGCAGCAGCATAGCAGTAGGATTCATCTAAACAAATGTAGATATTGACACCTGAGCTAATTCCATATAATCCATTTACAGCCCACAGAGAGAAAAAACACTTTCAAGAAGAGTCAGCCCATCCTGAAGTAAAACATCTGAGCTCTGCTAAATACATTTGGAGAGATTAGTTCTGTTATAGAGTGTCTGGCAACTTTTTCCAGTGAAAACCACCTCTTTCAGTGCGGGAAGGTCTTAAAGCTACAGGAGTATTATCAGTTACTGAGGGTGGGTACATCTCATTCTTAAACCCTTCCCTAAACTCTTATGCTCCCCATTAGACACAGAATTACCACTGCAGACCTGACTTTAGCTCCTACAGTTTTTCTGTGCACAAACACTTCCAGCAGACAAAATCAAATGTCTAAGCATGGCAGCATTTAACTTCAGATGAAAGCTTCTATCCTGCTATGTTAAACTAAAGCATCCTCAGTGCAGTAAAGTAAGTGAAGTGTTTAGTACACATGAGCATAGAGTTGCATACCTCAGTAGTTAAGAAGCTGTCAGCTTTATTTAGCTTTATTCACATAATGAACATAACAAGCTTCTTTTGACACTTTCTGTTAGAGGGTAAGTTGAACGAAAGTCCTTTTTCACACCATTATATGAAAAGAAGTAAATGCATTTTAATCCCTTACTTTGTTTGGTTACTAGAAACACCCCTCTGGTGTCAATTTTGCCATATTTCTCAGGTACTGTCCAAGTGTTAATATTAACAGCATTAACATGTTAACATTAACAGGAGAATGTTGATTATACTACAAAATCACTTTCTCCCACATCTCTCACTTGAATAAAAAGGCAATATTAAAAAACACAGGTTGAATAAAAACCACTTTTCTAAAGCAAGTTTCATTATCAAGATTATAATTCCTCAGTCTTCTCTTCAGATGGAAAAAAACAACCAACCAAAAAAAAACCCAAGCCCCACAACACCAAAAAACCTCAAATATTTACCCTCTTCCATGCATCATATGAGATCTACTACAAAGACATTTCTGTCCTTTTTCAGATTTAATTTCAAAAACTGTATGTTTTTTCTCCAGTCACTGGTGATCCAACCTGCATTTCAAATAAAACTCATTTACACTCAAGGATTCACCATTTTAGCTTTCATTAACCAACAGTTTTACCAAACCATAGCAACAGGTAAATATTTCTTTGTAGTTTCTCTGTAACCGTCAAATACTGCAGATGCCTTTTTTAGAAAATCTAGTTTTGCAATCCATAATCTTTTTCATAATATTTTTTATTTACTGGACCCTAAAGAAGTACAACAATAAAACTACAGTGCAAAGACACACATTTTGTACTTTTAAAAACATCCGGCAGTGACTAACTGGTGCAGAAACATTTGAGTACTACTCAGTAAGCATTTGGTATTTGACAAGCAGCAGCGTTACACGAACATGAGGTTTTTTTAAGGATCAGGATAAGCAAACTTTGAAGGTGAAGCCAACGCAAGTCATTCTGCAATGCAGAACATGCTTCCCTGTCAGCTGGAAATAACTAACTGCATGTTTGCTCTGCTCTAAGGTAATATCAGTTCATTAATCTATCCGCAGTGCAAGTGAAATTTTAAAATAGTTTATAAAAATATCAGATATCCAGAATGAGACGCATCATATCTCATAGACTTGGGCAAAACAATCATAACAGAGCAACATTTCTAGAAGCTGACAGAGATTTCTGTCAAAGGTAGCAGTCACACAGATGAAAGTCATTCTACAGAAGAATTCATGATCCCAAACAAAGAATTCTACAACTTTAACCCAGGTAGCACAGAATTTGACGGTTCTTTTAAATCATTTCAGAGCTAGTAGCAACTTTTTGTCCTTATGTCTTAAGAAACCCAGGAAGCATGTGAGAATAGAAATTTAAGAAGCAGAATTGTCCAAGACAGTTGTCTGACAAAGTGCCAGTAGTACATAAAAACACAGTGTGGTTTTTCACCAACTTCCTTAAGTCTAGATCTAAAATGAAGACTGCTTTAGACTTCAAGAAAAAGCAAACCACTTATGTCCTCTTGAGAGCTGGCAACAGAATCATGTACAAAGTGAAGATTCACAGAAGTTTCATTCCTTGAAATGCCCAACCCTTAAGTATGAATGTCTATGAGCCAACTCATGTTTTGACCTGTCAACACTATTAAAATATCTACCCCCGTTAACATAATTCTTTTAATTGCAAGAAAACTGTTGTAACTGTGGGGCTGTTGCAGCTTCCCAGGGGAGCCAAGACTGTTACCTTCGGGGTCGACATTATCTCCTGTCTGTCCAGGCAGCCTCAAAGCCCCAGACCCCTTTGCCAGACTGGCAGCATTATTGCCTCTCCTGTTGCTTCTCAGTAACTCGGGCTCAGCTGCCATCAGCCACCTCTTACACAACTTTTAATCTGAGCTAGAAAGTAAGACAAAGTAACAGCCTGAAGGGACACTGTATTTCTAGATACCATTTCCATACTGCCTGCCATCATTCAATCCTCATGTCTGAGATACAAACCCTCCAACCTACACAATCACAGGTAGATACTATCAGGATCCGGGCATAAATAACCTGGCGGCTTGGGCTGCAGACAGATGGAAAGTGCCACAAAGTAAACCAAACACACAACAGTATCTGAAAACATAAAACGTCTGCCATCAAATCCTTCCCTTCCCATGTAAGACAAAACAGACAGAAAGGAAGGTGAACACATCTGGGCAGTAGAAAACGTGTTTATGCACGGCACTTGGAAAAGAAAACGATGGACCATGGTGCATACCACTCGATGTGACAGTGACCAACAGCTGCTGTTTCAGAACGTGCATAAAGTAAACCCACAGCACATGTAACAAAATTACTCACCCCTAAATTAGCTTTAAACCGTCTTTTTACATAAAGCCTGGCTTAACATGAAAGCAACAAACTTCGTGTTCTCAGTTTTAAGTATTTTCACTACAACTCAATGTTCATCAGTTTCTAAATATTTCTGAGCTCTGGCCTCAGTAATAATTTGCAGAAATCAGTTGCAATTACAGAACATGTGAAAGGTATCTACATTTCAATTACTTTTGAGTTTCATTCAAAGCACCGTTTTTCTGGTTTTACAATATAAAAGGAATGCAAAACCCTAGGAGCCTTGTTACGAATACTTTTAAAAATGTCCTCTGAAGTTAATAGCATAAGCTGTCACGCAGTCCTCCTTCCTCTACTTTCTGTGTTATCTTTCAAGGTGGAGCTGCCACTGCCGAGCACTAATATCAAGATGGAGGCAAACAAGCAAACAACAAAACAAGAGGTAGATACACATAGTAAAAATAATATATACCCCAAGTTTTAGTAGGATTCTCAGCCCACTCCTCATGCTATCTGTTATTTTGTTAATTTTAAAACTCCGTGTCCATGTTAATAGGCATGCTTTCCTGACATCACAATACTACCTAGAGTATTTTGTTGAGCTAACAGCTAATTTTAAATATTCTGGGATGCGTTTGTTATAAACATTTTCCTTTTCCTTTATAATGCATACTTACAACTCTCCTTCATCTGCAGTTTTGTTGCCCATTGGCAATATTATTTTATCCACAGCAGTGTTTCCCCTTAGGGTGAATTAGCCATCTTACACCTTGATCTTTTTAAAAACAACTCATGTCCTCCTGGTTTCTTGGCAAATGAGATTAACTGCCCATGCTATAAAAAAATTTTTAAAGGAACTAGGAATTCTACTTTATTTATACTACAGTGACCAATAAAAAATAATCTCTTTTCCTAACCAAATTCCCGTTATTTAATCAGTTTAAGGTTTATGATGGTACTTTCCCGCTGGACTGATGACCCCTCTGGATGCTGACTCGCGTTCAGCGGTTGACTCGGCGTGAGAGATGCAGCCCCTCATGTTCCTCCAGCCCTCTGCCAGGTAGGGTTGTCAGGGCTGAACAGAAAGCAAAGCCCCTCCTCAGCAAGTCCTAACTTAAAATAAACAGCAAGAACACAGACCACTGGTAACATCACTTTGCATTAACATGCTGGGCTGTAGACTGCAAAGGCTAAAAACATTCTCCATACCTCACCTGATTCCTCCTGCCACAAAGAATAACGTCAAAGAAAGGGTTGGGCATGAGAGTTACTATCTGGGTCATGCCATGTAAGGTTGCTCTGGAATGCCAAGTTAACCACTTTAATCAGTGACCTCCTTAAAAAGACTGCATCTGTATGTAAGCATATGTCAAACATGAGCCATCTATCTTTGCTTCAGAAGAACTATCCACGCTTTCAAAAGAAAACAGAATACTTCTCTCTAGAGAATAACTACTACAACTATTAGAACTATGAAATTACAATTTTATACAGTTTATCAAAACTAGATGTAAAAGCTCCTTGGTTCTTATTTCCTAAATCTTTGCTAAAGTGTTTAAAACATGCTAGTCACTCTGGTTTCCATTTCTTTACTCAAATATACACTTATATTTTTTTTTTTACCAGCTGTACTGCTAAACTTTTTCAGAAAGCTGAGCTAATACCTAATCCAGGCAACTCAGCATGCTTCCACATTATTAACCGTGTTCCACATCATTTCCTAATATGTTTTACCATATTTCATCTTTATTGCCAGAAAGGCAATAGAATCAAGATATCACAAATTAGCCTAATAACAACACCCTATGCAAAGAGATTATTTAAGTTCTCAGCAACATACTTATTTTAATCATTGCATTGTGGCTGATGATTTTAGCCATCCATGTTTCCTAGATTTTTCTTCTTTTTACATAAGACACTTCTCTGTCCACATGCTCTGCATATTCACCTTGGACTTTTTAGCTTCCTTCTTTCTACTGCTAGCTATGAATACATTCTCCTCCTGGACTTCAGCAGGGTTAGATTTCCACCTTTCAAACAATTTCTGCTCAGCCTACAAACCCACCCTTAGCTCTTAGGCTTATCCTCATCATCCTACTTCCGTTTGTCCAACCTGCATTCAAAGACTTCTACTAGCTTTGTGAACATGCTCCATCAGCTAGGACATAGTGCTTTTATTCCTTGACTTATGACTACTCCTTCTGGTCTCCGTTTATTAAGGTTGGGTCTTCCAAAAGCTCCCTTGTTGCCATATCAATTTTTCTTACCTGCTGCTAAACTTTCTTAACCTTCATACACACTGTTAACATGTTACTTAAGAGGTCAGCTAATGCTGTCTGCTACAGATTTTGTCTAAGGTTAAATGTACATTTCAAGGGATAATTTTGCCACTTAATAGAAGTGTCTTTCGCAAAGCAGGGCATTCACACGGCCATTTCATGCCAGCTTAAACTGGTTCCCTTTCAACTACCACCTCGAGGCAGTACTAGGAGGGGCGGTTAAATGTTCCTTTTTGTCGTTGTTGCACCCCACCACACAGCTCTCCACCTTGGATGCTTTATTGCAATATATTGTTGATAACTACAAGAACACCATACTGCAGGCTCTGGGATCAAACTAAAATTTCCACACTTTATCATTCACTAATTAAAACAGCTTTTGTGAACCATTGCAGTTCGTTCTCAGGAGGAAACCTTTATAATCCTGGTAGTTACTAATACTAAAAGGCAATAAATGCGCCCTGGCACTGGTGCTCCTAGATGGGTGTAGATGAGTTGGAAAATAGCCAGGGCAGTACCAGAGGGACACTGAGTAGAGCAGAAAATAAAGTGTTTACTCACACACAAACTTAAACAACCAGCTGTATTCAGCATACTACTGGTTCAGGACAGCTGCTAGGACAGAAAAATGGTATAGCCCTAGACGACCAAAAAAACTGGCAGAGCTTCATGCTGATAAGCACCATTTTCTGGGAAAAGAGGATTTTCAAGGTTAGGGTAGGTAAGGTACAACTCGCTTGCTACCCATTCTTCAAATATCAACCAAGCCTATGAGTTCAAGGGTATAAGCAGCATTTTTCTCCAAAGTACTAAAAGACCTAAATGATCATAATGAAAAGAAACTGAATACTAAAATAGAGCTGCTGAAACACAGGAATCTTGAAAAATAGGCCTCCTCTCACTCAGAGAAATTGTTTGTCTTCCCAGACCACTAGATATCAACATGGTCAGAATTTCTACAGTAGTTCTGAGAAATTCTCTACTGCTTGAGCTTTAAGAGCTTTGTTTAGCTCTAGGGGAATATATGAGAGACTGACAAATGCTAGAGGCTACTAAGAAATACCTGTTAATGCTAAAATGTTCGTCAAGGTTTATAGATGAGTCGAAGCAAAGGAAATTTCATTGATTTGGAGAAAAAATGGGAGAGGAGAAAGGGTAATGAAATAGGGTGGAAAGATCAGCTTAATGTTATGAACAGCCACAGACCTCGCTATTCCACAAGTGGAACACTATGCTCTTACTGCAAGGCTGGAGGAAATAAAAAAATATACACACCTTTTACAAGTTTTACTGTTTCTGAATGGTTTAAACATTTTACTGAATCCAAGAAACATCAACAGCCAAACATCAAACACTGCTGCACTGCTCTGCCCCATCATCAGTGCTCAAGGAGTAACAAAGAGCCTGCAGCACACTGGGAGGGTGCTCCACAGCACTGCAGCCCACACAGGCAGCCTGGCAATTCCCCCACCACAGGATGGGTGATCCCTGCAGTGCACACTGCATTCTCAGAGCACACTGCCTGCATCGGGAGATACTTCTGGAATACAAGTTCAGCTCTCTCGCCAGCCATACACCTGCTTTTCCTCCCAGAGGAGCACAACAGAGATTGTCCTGGGAGGATACCAGAGGACACTTGTCCCAACTGTGGCAGATAACACGAAGTCCTGACTACCTCCATCTACTCCCAGCTATCATGAACATGGAGGAACACAGCTGTACCAAGAAACATTGTATGGCCCAGAGAGAGACCTTCATGTTAAAATGGGCACTTCCAAAGAACTTCAAGACAACTGGCTTTGAGGCAGCAGTGAGCACATAGCCACAGCATTCTTCGTCAGGGTATCTATTCAACATCTTCCCATCATCTACCCCTTCTTGACAGTTCAGTAGCTCTTATCCTCTGCTTCACCCCACACAAAGGAATTCTTTCTGTCATTGTGATCAGGAGTAGTCAGCATAGACTCATTAAATCATGCTTGACCAACCAAATTGGCTTGTAAAATGAACTGCCTGGGGGGATGAGGGGAGAGCAGTGGATATTGCGAACCTTGACTTTAGCAAGGATTTTGACACTGTCTCTCACAACATTCTAACAGACAAACTCAGGAATTGTGGACTGGATAAGTAGACAGAGAGGTGGAACAGCAGATCCCAAAGGGCCATAATCAGCAGCACAGGGTCTAGTTGGAGGCCTGTCACTAGCAGTGCCCCCCAAGGTTCTATACTGAGCCCAGTATTGTATAACTTACCCATCAATTACTTGGATGAAGGGGCAGATGCCTCTGCAGCAAGTTCACTGCTGACACAAAGCTGGGAGGACTGGCCAACACCCTAGAGGGCTGTGCAGCCCTTCCGAAGGGCCTTGACAAGTTGGAGAGATGGGCAGAGAGGAACTTTTTGAAATTCAACAAAGGCAAATGCAGGGTGCTGCACCTGGGAAAGAATAAACTCACAGAGCAGCACAGGCTGGGGGCTGACCTGCTGGAAAGCAGCTCTGCTCCATCCAGAGAAGGACATGAGGGTCCTGGTGGACAACAAGCTGTCCATGAGCCAGCAGCGCCCCATTGCTAAAAAGGCCAATAGTGTCCTGGCATGCCTTAGGGAAAGCGCTGCCAGCAGGGCGAGGGAGGTGACCCTGCCCCTCCACTCAGCCCCGGTAAGGCCACATCTGGAGTGCTGTGTCCAGTTCTGGGCTCCTCAGCACAAGAGGGACATGGAGCTCCTGGAGCAGGTCCAGTGGAGGACTATGAAGATGATTAAGGGACTGGAGCACCTCTCATAGGAGGAAAGGCTGAGGAAATTTGGCCTGTTCAGCCTCAAGAAGAGAGGGCTGAGAGGGGATCTCATTCATGTGTATAAGTATGTAAAGGCAGGGTGCCAAGAAGATGGATCCAGGTTCTCCTCAGTGGTGCCAAGCACTAGGACACAAGGCAACGGGCAGAAATTGATGCACAGGAAGTTCCACCTGATTATGAGGAAGAACTTCTTTACTGTATGGGTGACCATGCACTAGAACAGGCTGCCCAGAGAGGTTGTGGAGTCTCCCACTGGAGATATTCAAGAACTGTCTGGATGCAACCCTGTGCAATGTGCTCTAGGATGACCCTGATTGAGCACAGAAGTTGGGCCAGATGACCCACTGTTTTCCCTTCCAATCTGACCTATTCTGTGATTCTGTATTCTAAATGCCAGCTTTGGGATGAGCTCAGAAGTGTATGTACCAAGCAGTGGGCACTCATAATTGTACATGTCTATCAGCTAACTGTTTTTACACTAGATAATACAGCTTGAAGTAATTCCAAACGAAAGAAAAGAAGTTCATGGTAAGTGTTGAAAACTCAGGAAGACCCTGAGCTACAAATACGGGTGCAGGGAGAATATTCTGAGAAACTCTTAGAGCTTCTGCAGATCTCTGAAGTTGGCCAAGGCCAAGGGCTGATGGATTGCTGGATAAAACGTAACTTCCATCTTACATGTGATAATGGTGTCACACACAACACACTTTGATGTTTATAAAATTCTCCAATACAAATGTACCACAGTACAGCACTGCCATGGAGCTTCTTTCACTGAACACCATCTCACATTGGCCACAAGAATTTCCACCAACATTCCTGATTCTTATACACTTGTCCTGAAATAATCCTTACGACTCTGACTTGGAAGTAATATCAGAAGCTTTTCCTCCAGTTCTGTACCATCCAAACTGCTGGAATTCAATAAAGCCACCAAACAAAGCATACTGTTCTTCCTTGATGGAGGCACGTGGTCCAGCAGAACCTGCATAATCCTTAGGAAGGCTGAGCTTTGTCAGGGGGCTTCAGATGTCCTGTAGCTCATCTGTGCCTGGAGAGCAGTGTCCCAAGTTCCTTTTTTCCATTCCATATGGCATTCTGCCATCTCTTTCAGACAGGCAGTGTTACTGGAAAGAGACAGAACTGCTTCTCTCACCAAAAGTACAGTGTTTTCCTGTCTTCTATGCTGGATCATGAGATGTGGAGTCTACTTAAAACTGCATTAACAGCATAAATATGAAAGCACACTGGGATGAGTTGACATGCCAGCTCAACACACACAAAGGTGTGAAGTCTGCCCATGAAAAAACTAATGAAATAGGAATAGCTATGAGATATTTCCAAGGTAAACTTCACTTCTTAAATGAATAACTGAAAGGCATGTGTAGATGTGCCACATTGACCTTAACATCAGATTAATCTACAGTGACTGAAGTGTAGACCAGATGAGTTTACTCCACATTAGAGACTTATTTGCCATGAAGTCGGTGCAAGAATGATTCCTTGCTACTTACTTTCTCCAGATTTAACCCTGATATGCTGTTTGAGGATATCAGCTCCAAGTCACTGGAGTCCACATTCAACAAATGATTTAATTTGGTGTCTAGAAACACGACTGTAGAGCCTCCACTTCATAGTAAAAAATGAAACAAGCACAGAAAAAATACACCAAGTTCTAAAGTTTACTAGCTATGCTTTTATTCTTCAGTAGTTAGCTGCTAAGTTAAAAATGCAGCATTTTACTAACAGGTGGTGGATTAATGGCTTTGACATAAATGTTTTGGTTCAGTCCCTAGATGCAGCAGGAAGGCACTATTATATACTTACTTTCCACAAACACACAGTCAGGTCAGCCTGCATTAAGGTGATGATTACTTGGCTGATTCAGAGCAGCAGCTAAAATTTCTTATTCGCAAAGGAAAGGGTGTGAAAAGACATGAACACTCAGGCCTGCAGAGCAGATGAAAAGCGTTACCTCCTGATACAGCTTTAGGGCAGAAGAAAGCTTTTAATATTGATACAGCCACACACTCAATATGTTAATGAAGAAGATGCAGTAACATATAATGTGAGAATAAACTCCACCCCTCCAGCATTAAAGACACTACTATCATCAAACATCAGAACTTGGCCATTTCCATAAGAGGACACCACATGAATTAATTCTTCTTCATTGAAACCAGATAATAAATCTTACATACAACATCGACTGTTAAATTTAAAGTGAAGCAATATTTGACAGTACTTCCATATCACATTTATCACCTACTTTTAATACTAACCAATCTACTGTGGATATTACAAGTTACTGCAACGTATCACAACTTTTCCTAAGAGTCACATCAAATCCTGTAACTTCTGATCAACAGTACACAAACATGCTTGATATCAAACACGAAATACAAGAAAAATCAATCACATTAACAGAACACCATTTCACTACCCTTTTCATTGTGAACATATCTAATCTTGAGCTTGAAAGTCTGCCAAGCTCCTTGTCATTAGACAGAGTTGCCTTTGATTGTTATATTAAACAGCTACAAAGTTTTAGGTATCTTTCTCCCATACATATTTTCAACAACAGTTTAAGTCAACGCTAATTGTTAACTTCTTCAGAGAATGGTAAGAACCCTTGAGCTTAACATTCTATTGCTTTCCAGAGGTATTGGAATGACAATAAAAACCCAGAAATATAACCTACTGAAAACAAATTATTTTAATATCCAAATTAATTTGAAAAAATGCATTAGGTGTCTAGAAGATTCAGGAAAAATACAGCATCTTATAAAATATAACTTGCTGCTTTGAAGCATGGTAGCCTCAAAGACTTTTTTTTTTCAGGTCTACAATGTAGTAACAGGTATTCTCTACTGAAAATAAAATTAAAGAAACTATAAATGGTTCACACAGGTTTTCCATAAGCTGCCTGCCATTAACCTAAGCACTCATTATAAAGACAGAAAAGGAGAGAAAATATTCAGAAAAATGAACCTCCTACCAGGCATTTGCACCTCACCATGTCTTTCTTTAAATCATTTAAACCCCAGTCGATATGTGCAGAGTGTTTTTATTACCACGCCCCAAACAAACACAACACATTCATGCTGTAATGAAGCAACAATCTTCCAGGCTAGGTCAGTCTGTCAGGGTGACTGTCAAGAGTCAAAGGTGATAAAGAAGCTTGAGCTGCAGTGAGAGTATGGAAGAGTGCTTCAGATTGGAAATCCACACAAAACACACTTGCTGTTTTCAAGACCACCTTTATCATGATCTTCACCAACACGATTTTGATGCAATTTTGCTGAAAGAACACATAAAGCATGCGTACTTGTGACCATTTCAATGACGAACAAATCAAACGCCACGCTGCTAAGAAAAGCCTGCAAGAATCGATGAGCTAATGCAGCCTAGCACACTTTGGAAGATGCCATTCACCTCCGGGAGAGGTTCTCCCATTCACACACCACGGAACCTGGCAAACCAGCGAGTGTTTTGCGTAGTCATGTGTTAAATTAAATCTCTGTTGTGCAAGCTAACATTCTACTAATATTTTCATTCACAAGAGACCAAGTGCTTAATTAACATTTATACCGTTTCTCAAGCTATTTACCGACACAAAGGAGGTGGTGACTTGATAGCACGGTTCCTTAAACACAGCCCAAAATACAAATACAGTTTTTGCTCCCCTCTGCCACATATTTTACTATTTATATTTGCAACTTCTCATCTACTGCAAGTAATAACTCTCTCAAGAAAAAAAAAGAAAAACTAAAGAAAAAAAACCCAACTAAACAAAAAAATCCCAAGCAAACAAAAAAGCCACCACAGCATACGTTTGTAAGAACAAGGAGAACAAGTATTGCTTTCCTGTGATAATTTGTTCCAGTTTGCAGTTTTGCCTTTGGAAGCAAGCAGAGGCAAAGGAGATGCAGTACCACAGCACACTGCCAGATGATCTGTATAGTTACCGTAGTTTTGCATCTAAAAGTACAGTAACATGGTCGTAATAACAGCTCTCAGCCAACAGAAGTTCCAGTTAAGATCATATATTGGGTTCCTGTGGTGGACTTGGAGAGCATCGAGTTAATATTCTTCATAGTAGCTGGTATCGGGTTTTGTTTTGGCTTTGTACTGAAAACAGTGTTGATCATCCTAGAATGGTTTGGGTTGGAAAGGACCTTAAGGATCATCTATTCCAACCTCCTGTCCCTGGCAGGGACACCTCCCACGACACCAGCTTGCTCAGAGCCCCATCCAACCCGGCCTCGAACGCTTCCAGAGAATGGAGCAGCCACAGCTTGTCTGGGAACCTGCGCCTGTGAGTACCAGGTTGTTTTTGTTATTGCTGAGCAGGGCTCACACAGAGCCAAGGCCTTTGCTGCTCCTCACTAACACCACCAGCGAGGGAGCTGGGGGTGTACAAGGAGTTGGGAAGGGACACAGGCAAGACAGCTGACCCCAGATGACCCAAGGGATATCCAGACCATATGGTGTCATGATCAGCATGTAAACCTGGGGCAAAAAGAAGGAAGACTAGAACATTGGCAACTACAGCATTTGTCTTCCCAAGCCACCCTCACACATGATGGAGCCCTGCTGTCCTGGAGATGGCTGAACACCTGCCTGCCCATGGGAAGTGGTGAATGAATTCCTCATTTTCCTTTCCCTAATAAACTGCCTCTGTCTCAGCCCACTGGTTTGCTTGCTTTTATCCTTCCGATTCTCTCTCCCATCCCACCAGGGGAGAGTGAGTGAGTGGCTGCACGGGGCTGAGCTGCCAGCTGGGGTTAAACCACAGCAGCTGCTTTTTAATAAACCCTATAAGAAACTATTTACTTTTGGAGGCATATCAACTAGCAAATTTTGTGAGTTAACACTGTCACCGTCTTGACAGACACTCAACTTTACTCCTTCTTAAGACTCTCAAGATTGTCAAAATTACAACCCAAGTCACAACATTGTACTTAAAGCAAGAATAAGCACCCATAAAGGCAGGATAATTATTCTTCATAAAATAAAATCTTCACCAGATAACTATAGGTCTCATTACCATTTTTGAATGGTTGCAACTCTTAAGTGAGCCACTAGCCAGAAAAATTAAGCTATTTTATCACAGAGCTTTTGTAAGAAGCAGACTATTTCCAGATCAGTTTATCCCACTATTCAACAGCAATGGGTGAAAACAACATCACACATTCCTGTTTTCCCAATCAAGTATGTTTTACATTATCCACTAAATCCCAACCTGTGTACAGCTGGTTAAAGCATCTAACACACAACTAATACCGGTTAATTTGATATCCTAGTTGGTCAGACTACTATTGAAAACTATTCATATGTGAGCACTGCTGTCCTTACTATTCATCTTGAAATTCTCAGTTAAGGAGAGGTTCAAGTGCTGTCTGTGCTGTAACAAAAATCTGAAAGTCCTCTAAGAAATCATTGATAGCTTCCTAGCTGTCAGCATCTGCTCAGCATCCCTTCCTGTACAGAAAGGTTATACCTTGCTTCCTTAATAATGAACAAGTACTTTGTTCTAATTATTAACAGGAAAGAAAATATGACTGTTATACAACTACTGAACAATATCCAAACTTAAGCTCCTTGTTCTCCTTGGGGCTCCTAATATAAAGGATGTAACTTCTGCTGGCATCTCCCAAGAGTAACTCTTCACCCAAGACAATATAGGCCATGCTTAAAAAAAAAAAAACCCACAAACAAAAAAACTCACAAAAAACCCCATGTTTTTGAACTGCTGAGCATCAAAATTATTTTAAAGATAATTAAGTAAGCCCTCAAACTACTGATTCCCTTTCTTGACTGCAAAATTAATATGAAAAGGAGTTACAAATAGGTGTTATGTGGCAGTTGAAATTTAAAACTTGCTCCAGTTTCTAAAAAATTCAGGAGAAAAACCCCAACACTTAGAGGTTCTGCAGTCATTTCCTTCGATTTTGTTATGTCACTGCAAATCCACTGTCAAGCAATGCTGGCATCAAAAGTGAAACTAATTGTATATTACAAACTGAAATCAAAATCCCTTTTGCATTCCAAGGAAAACTACATACAGTTGCAAATAACAGATGTTCAGAAATAAAAGAACCCCTTCAGTCTTCCATCCACGTTTAGCAACTTTATGACTTGTACCCTTAAAAACACCACCTTGAGGATTACTTGAAGTAAAAATCATGTAGTCACTGCAGCCATTTTCCCAGAAGGATAAAATACACCAGGTAACAGGAACCAGCACCACAGACCAAGCCCAGTGAGTTGGTTTCATCACGGGAAAAGATATCCAAGATATCCACCAGTTATAACACAAAGCATCAAGAATTATCCAAGTCTGTTTTTCACACCTCCACACTTTCTTTCTTAAAGATGAGAATTATCTCTACAATTACATCAGCTACACCAAGCACAAGCAAAGAACCCCAGTACTTCAGACATTACATTTTCAGAAGCTGCGTCTGCTCCCATGTGGGGGCGGGGGGGTGGGAACTGTTCTAAAGCAGGGAAAATAACCTGTCCCCCGCCAAACAGGAAGGGCAATAAGAAGAAAAGTTTAAAAATTTGGCAAGTATCAAATCAACCCATAAAGCAAACTCCATAACACAAGTCATTTCAAATCTTTTTAGAAAAGAATCATGCAGTAAACACTGCCCTGTTTACAACCCCCATCATGCAATTAAAAGTCACCAGGAATCATGGTGTTTGGGGTTTTTTTAATAAAATGCAGGCTACTATCTCACCCTTTCAGTTTAATTTATTCTGAAGTTCACACAACTAAATTACTCTTACATATCCACTCACTTTGTGCCACACAGTAAGAGCATTAGTTTTCTTTGCAGACATCACTTTAAAATGACTGTTTTCACTAAAAATTCAAACTTTTAAATATGTTGTTGTTTTTATTAATAAGTTTTGCAACAGTTTAACAAAACAATGTTTTTTCTAATGAGTCCTTTATATAACGTAAGAGGTACAGGAGTGGTGGGAACTGAATCTAAATATGTATTTTCCACAAAGCTAGCCCTGTTTTAAGAAGTTTGTAGATTTCAGCTGTC
The DNA here is from genome assembly GCA_013397755.1 of Cnemophilus loriae. Lineage (NCBI taxonomy): Eukaryota > Metazoa > Chordata > Aves > Passeriformes > Corvidae > Cnemophilus > Cnemophilus loriae. Next base: position 64,393 of record VZTF01005563.1, on the reverse strand, counting down.
TCTTTCACATCGATAGACAACATGAGGGGAAAACACATTAATCTAATTTCATTCTATTTCAGCAGTGGCTGTTGTGAACTCACAAACAGGACACCTGCACTTAGCAAAATGCAACTTCCTTTTATATAAGGAAACACCTACACGCCGATTTAATCACACAGCCCCCTTCCCCGGCCCAGACAGGGTGGGCTTGGTGGGGAACAAGGTGAGAGCGAGCGCGTTTTGGGGAAACAGCAGGGGCTGTCGGACCAAAAGCAGCCCTGAGCCGGGCTTCTCCAGCAGCAGGAAGTTTCCAAGGGGCCTTGCCGAGCATGCGCCATGAGCTGCACGGGCTCCCTATGTGGCAATAGTGCAGAGGCAACAACCAAACGGGTAACAGAGACAAGAGATCAAGAGCAACAAGCTCCCTCCCCTCTGTATTCCTGCGGCCGCCTCCACACAGCCCTCCTTCCCCAGGCTGCTCTCCTGGCCCGGGCCCTCCCGCATCCATCGCGGGCAGCTGGGATTAGAGAGTCTGGCAACCAAACCTGCTACTGGAGAGGGAGGAGAGGAGAGGGAGAGCAGCTCGAAAGCAAACAGCGGAGTGCATAACCTATCCCTCCACCTCGCACGTCTCAGGTGGCGGCGGGGGAGCAGCAGCCACAGCTTGTCCCCCCCGCAACTGAAGAGGAGATGGGGGAGGAGGAGGGGGGAGAAGAGAGGGATGGAGGTGACACACAATGGCTGTCTGTGTTTGTGGGGAGGAGACGGCCCACAACAGCAGCCGTGGGGGGGCTCAGGGCTTCTCCGTGACCCCCATTCCTCATCCCACCGAGAGGAAAGGAATGGGGGAGGGGGCCCTGGGGATCGGGACACTGCCGTATGTTTGTATTTGTGTGTGTGTGTGTCCCCTGCTTGTTTCGGGGGAAGAGGTAAAAACGGACAGAGATATGGGGAAGGAGAGGGAAGAGGCTGTGAAGCACCCCCCAAGCTGGGGGGAAGGGAGGAG